>OV050030.1:369612574-370212574 GCA_920105625.2 Clusia tigrina
ATATATATATATATATATATATGTGGCGACACCACTACCCCCACCCAGTTGTCGGGTACGCCAACGCAAGCAGGCGTTAGTTCCGCGCGCCATCTATTAACACGCTGTCGCTGTCGCACAGCGTGTTTATGGGAAAACCGGAACTAGCCTGTGTTGGCTGCTGAGCAACACACTTCGTGTTTCCGGCCTTCGATTCGCCGCTTTTCTTTCACAGTGCTGGAGCCGTGCACACGTACTCACATCTTTTTCGCCTTGATGCATCACAGTATATTTTGTGAATATCTAAATAAATTTTATATCTTTCTTATATTCTTTCTTTCATATTAATAATTGTTTATTGATTGGCAACGCTACACCGAGCAAAAAAGCCAAATTGGTGACCCCGACGTGATCTAAACACGCATAGGATGCTCCGCTCGCCAACAGCCTCAGGACCGGCGCCGCCGGCACCACCGGAGCAGCCGCCGACTCGAGCAACGTACGCTCCACACCAGCAGCCACAACCACCGCACGTGCATGCGAAGGCACAGCTGGCCATGCCCACGCCATTGCTGATACCGACACACCACCTGCCGCCACACCGTGCAGGGGAATCTGGGGGACACGCCTCCTTTTCGTCGCCGCCCGCGATCGAGGCGGTGAGCAGCTGTCGGCTCCCACCTTTCTGGAGGAGTAACCCCGATCTGTGGTTTTACCAGATCGAGTCCGCGTTCCAAGTACACCATGTGCGCAACGACAATAGCCGCTACAATCTAGTAGTTGCGGCGCTCGACCCGGAGACTATTTCCGAGGTCGCGGATGTACTCCGCACAGTGCCGCCCGTGGGCAAGTATGAGGTGCTGAAGACAGCAATATTAAATCGCCTCACCGACTCGGCGGATCGACAGCTCCACAGATTACTCACCCAACTGGAGCTGGGGGACAGGAAGCCGTCCCAACTCCTGCGACAGATGCGCTCCCTAGCAGGTGACCGGGCCACGGATGACATCATCCGCGTGAAGTGGCTCGACCTGATGCCGCCGTTAACGCGACGGCTACTCAAAATCCTGAAAGGCACCAGTCTGGTGGAGCTCGCAGAGGCAGGTGACGAGCTGGTCGACAACGGACCTACAGTGGCAGCTACGTCACCTCCACTCTCGTCTCCGAGACCCCGCTCTCCATTCGCGAACAGATCGTCGCACGATTCAACGGGTAACTCCGTGCACGCAGAGCTTGCCGCACTGCGCCAGTCAGTGGCACAGCTCGTGGCACTAACGCGGGAGAATCAGGAGCTGCTGCGTAAAATAACGCCCCCACTTCATAGGGGTCGCGCTGAAACCCGCAGCCCCAGCCGGCATCGAGATCGCTCTACAGCGCCTGGCCAATGTTGGTACCACCTGAAGTACGGGGCGACAGCACAGCAGTGCCGACCACCGTGTATCTTTGCCGCCGCCCGTCGGGAAACTAGCGCTGCCGACGCCGACTTGGGCGAACGATGCCGGCCGACCACCAACCGAAAAACGCCTACACGTAATGGATCGAACGACATCCACTCGCTTTCTCGTGGACTCGGGTTCAGTGGTCTCCTTACTGCCGAGGGGAACGGTCGCCCGCATACTACAGCGAAACAGCCTCACGCTGTACGCGGCCAACTCGTCGCCGATAGCCACATACGGGCAGCTCACGCTGAAGCTGAACCTCGCCCTGCGTCGGGATTTTAGTTGGGCGTTCACTGTGGCCGATGTGCAAACTGCCATTCTCGGGGCGGACTTCCTGGCATACTATGGGCTCCTGGTAGACTTGAGGGGACGACGCATCGTAGACCCCCTTACCAATATCGCGGCAACGGGCCGCATGGACTCGGCTCGAATCTACGGCATCTCCACAGTGGCTCGCATTGATGCACCTGTGGGACCACACGGCGACCGGTATAGAGAGCTCGTCCAGCGCTTCCTGCAACTCGCTTCACCAGCAGGGGTCATGGCCACTGTACCAGACTTGCCGGTACAACACTTCATCGTCACGGAGGGCCCTCCCGTTTTCGAGCGCCCCCGTAGACACGTCGGTGAACGACTCGCTGCTGCCAAAGAAGAGTTCGCTGACCTCCTCGACAAGGGGGTGGTACGCCCATCATCGAGCCCATGGGCCAGTCCGCTACACATGGTACCAAAGCCGAATGGAAGCTGGCGAGCCACTGGCGACTACCGCCGCCTCAACGCGTGTACCTTGCCAGACCGATATCCTCTACCGATCATCGAGGACCTGATCCAGGAGAGCCGGGGAAAAGTATTCTCTGTAATCGATCTGCAGAAAGCCTTCTACCAAATCCCGGTTGCCAAAGTTGACATCCCGAAAACGGCAGTCACAACACCTTTCGGCCTCTTCGAGTTCGTGGGTATGCCATTAGGCCTGCGTAACTCCGCGCAAACGCTTCAGCGGGTAATTAATCACCTACTGCGGAAACTCCCCTTCGTGAAGGGCTACGTAGACGACCTGCTCATCGCATCCGAGACGCATGACGAGCACCTGCATCATTTGAGCCAATTGTTGGAGACGCTGAGAGCGGCGAACCTACGCATCAACTTGGACAAATGCCAACTCGGTGCCCAAGAAGCTACATTCGCTGGGTATCGAGTCTCGAAAGAGGGGTTCAGGCCCCCGCGCCCACAGATCGAGGCGATCGACGCCTTTCCAAGCCCGACAGACTCTACCCAGCTGAGACGTTTCCTGGGTATGGTTAATTACTACCGCAGATGTATACCGCACGCCGCGGAACTACAGGCCCCGCTCAACGAGCTTTTGAGGAACCTAACGAAGAAGAAGGCGGCGATTAGCTGGACGACACAAACGGAGCAGGCATTCCAGCAGTGCAAGGCGAGTATCGCAGCAGCTGCAGATTCAGCCTTCCTCTCGCCTACCGCGCCAATCGCTCTCTACACCGACGCATCGAGCACCGCCATCGGAGCGGCACTCAACCAAGAGCAACCCGATGGGACCTGGAAGCCTCTGGGGTTCTTCTCTAGGAAGCTCAGTCCACCAGAAACTCGCTACGGCGCCTACGACAGGGAGTTGCTCGCGGTATATGCCGCAGTCAGGCACTTCAGGAGGATCCTGGAGGCACACGCCTTCACAATCCACACGGACCACAAGCCGCTCGCCTTCGCCGCAC
Source organism: Clusia tigrina (assembly GCA_920105625.2). Classification (NCBI taxonomy): domain Eukaryota; kingdom Metazoa; phylum Arthropoda; class Insecta; order Diptera; family Clusiidae; genus Clusia; species Clusia tigrina. Next base: position 369,615,723 of record OV050030.1, read on the forward strand.
AACAACGCTCGGACAAGGTAACGCCGAGGCAGAGCCGACACCTGGACTACATCCTCCAGTTCAACACACGATTTGTGTACGTTCCCGGGGGAGAAAACGTTGTGGCAGACGCACTTTCGCGAACCTGTACCGTCTCGATGCCTTCCATCCTCGACGAAGCCACTATCAGCCTGGAGCAAGCCTCTGACGTAGAGCTGCCTCACCTGCTGGAGAATCCGCGTATCCAACTGGATCGTCTCGCTTTCAACAACAGCCAGATCTACTGTCTGGTTACCGATGGGGCGACACGGCCCTATTTGCCATCCAACCTGCATCGAGCGGCGTTTGCCATCGTACACGGATCATCCCATCCGAGTGGTCGAGCAACGGCGAAACATCTGGTGGCCAAATACTTCTGGCCAAGCATGCGCAAGGACGCGCTCCGCTGGGCCCGTGAATGCAAACCTTGCCAACGCGCGAAGATCCATCGCCACAATCGCGCCGAGTTGCAAAGCTTCGGGGAGACAGATGACAGGTTCTGCCACGTTCATGTTGACCTGATCACGCTACCGCTGGTGAGAGGACTGTCGCACTGCCTGACCATCATCGACCGCTTTTCCCGATGGCCGGTGGCTGTCCCACTCCCGGACATTCGAGCTGTGACCGTCGCACGAGCGTTCTTCCACAGTTGGGTCTGCACTTTCGGCACGCCACTCACCATCACCTCCGACCAGGGGGGTCAATTCGAGGGGGAGCTATTCACGGCTCTCGCGAAAATGACGGGTGTTAACCATGTTCACACAACGCCTTACCACCCACAGTCAAACGGCATGGTGGAGAGACTACACCGCACACTAAAAGCGGCCTTGATGTGCAGTCCAGACACACCATGGCCAGACGAATTGCCAACAGTGCCATTGGGGATGCGGACGGCGTACAAAGAGGACCTCAAAGCAACTCCAGCCGAGATGCTCTTCGGCACCCAACTCCGCCTGCCGGGGGAATTCTTCGGACAACAGAACGACCCTACCACCCAACCGGTTTTCGTCGAGCAGTTGCGCAAGCTGGTAAAAGCGATCAGGCCAGTACCAGCGTCCAACCACTCGAGACAGAAGCCGTTCGTCTTCAAAGAATTGCGCACCTGCACGCACGTATTCTGCAAGCTGAACAAAATCCGGAGGCTACTCGAGCCGCCATATACGGGCCCCCATAAGGTAATTCGCCGGGTCAACGACAAGAGTTTCATCATCGACTTGAACGGCGTCGAGAAAGCCATCTCTACGGACTGCTTGAAGCCGGCCCATCTCGAAATGAGTGACTCAACATCGTCGCCATCGCTGCAGGCATCCCGATCATCATCGCCATCCCGATCGCCATCGCCGCAACCGTCGTCATCGTCAGCGACAAATGACCCGCCAGCGATCCATCCATGAGTCATCTGAGGAGTCAACCGTCTTTCGCAGCGCTGGAGCCGTGCACACGTACTCACATCTTTTTCGCCTTGATGCATCACAGTATATTTTGTGAATATCTAAATAAATTTTATATCTTTCTTATATTCTTTCTTTCATATTAATAATTGTTTATTGATTGGCAACGCTACACCGAGCAAAAAAGCCAAATATATATATATATATATATATATATATATATATATATATATATATATATATATATATATATTATATATATATTATATATATTTATATATATATATATATATTTATATATATATTATATATTTATATATATTATATATATATACATATATTATATATATTATATATATATATATATATATATATATATTATATATATATATATATATATATATATATATATATATATATATATTATATATATATATATATATATATATATATATATATATATATATATATATATATATATATATATATATATATATATATATATTATTACTTGTGCGCGAATTTTTGGCCAAAAATAACACTGCAATAATGCCGCAGCAACCGTATTCCCCAGACCTGGCCCCCTGTGACTTTTTCTTGTTCCCGAAACTGAAAATCGAAGGAGAAGCTGAACAAGATCACAAAAAATGATTTTTCAAAATGCTTCGGGGATTGCAAATATCTTTATCTCAAGTGTATAATGTCTGATGGGGAGTACTTTGAAGGAGACAAAATAGATTTAATGAATAAACAAATAATTCTTGAAAAAACGTGAAATTCGCGATACTTTTTGAACAAACCTCGTTTTAACATAAAAAGAGCGGCAGTTGAACCCTGATAAAAATAGGAACTGATAAATATCGACGATACCTAGCACGTCTGTGCGGGAAACAGTAGCGTACCTTCCTAGACGATAGAAAAGGCTGACATTATTCTCCTCAAGGAATACTCTTGCTGTAGAGCAAAGCTCCGATATTATTATATTCGTAACTTCAATTCGACTTAAAAAAAAGGAAATTATCCACAAAAGGACTTATTTTCTACCACCTAGTATTTTTATTCCATATGAATGAAGTTCGAATAGTTTTTGTAACATATGAAAACCACGCACTATTTATTAGGACACCATTCCATTAAATTCTCCAGCATTTGAATAGGGAAACGAACCGATGACTATCATAACGTGTGGGTTAAAACCTGCCAATCTTTTCACTTAACCCTAATGTAGAAAATATTTATATTTATGTAATAGTGTTGTATTTGAGTCGCATCGTCCACTGAATTGGTTTGTTGGTTTGGTGTGGAAAGATGGCCTAAGGTTGAACTTGGCTTTATTTTTGGACCAAATATCACTGTTAATCGTTATTTGCGAGTGTATTCTTCCAGAAACAATTTTCAAAATAAAATAATATTGAAGAAGAACTGCAAAGCAATTCAGTAATGACCACTCTTGCTTACGAAATTGTTACGGGTATTTTTATGCAGTATAGGCAAATGACTTCAATATAAATACATAATCGGTAGCTGAACATAATTATTAGAAATAGACAATCATCCAAAAATACAAATTAATAAACTTGACGCTTCTTGGGTCAATATAATCGAAATTCGGAGTCCCACAATTTAGCAAACGATTAAATACATCTCACCACATATAATGTACTAGTGCTTGTGATGGTATTTTTCCAGATATGCTTATTCCGAAATAAATATAACTGATAAGAATAAGAATGGCGTTAAAGTACAATAAAAATAATAACACCAGCAGCAAAAAAGAACGCTGAAAATATATTTTAAAAACACATAATTTTTGTGAACTTTGATTCGCACTGATTTTTGAGGCGACCAAATCAAGAATTTTATAAGCTTCCCACAAAAAATTTTAATAAAAAAAATTTTCATACATTTCAAGAGTTTTTCAAACATATACAAGCATTCTTGTATTACTAAGTATTACTATGATTTATTTCTCGCCTTGGCCTACTGTTTACATTGGTCAATGTTAGAATATAATAGAAAAATATTGTCGCCATGATTTCAAAAACGATTTCCTAAAATTTGTAAATGAATTTTTAAATAAAAAGTTCTCATCGGCAACTGATAAGGTCGCATTATATGAATATTAATACTTGTTCATGTGAATAGTCCTCACAAGCTGCCAGCATTGAAATGTATTTAGCAAAGTAATTTAACAATTACAATATCTGGGTACTGTAACATCCGGCCAGCATTATTTCGACATATCTCTGTATTCCGAATATTCATATCCGTTTGTTTCTTTAAATGTTACCAAACCATTATTCTAACTTAATACTTTTAAGACTTTGTAACGCCACTAAAAAAATTAAGCTTAGTTGTTGTGTGAACAGGATTTTTGGAGAAATCATCATACATTTCTAACTACTTTCTCCATTTCCATAGTCCTTCCCAAACATAGTCCTCTATATTAAAATACAGTTTTTAATCGTTTATCTCCCCTTATAAAGTTTACTCAATTTCAACACCCGTTTACCGCTTTTAACCAGTTAAAAATGAGATCGAAAATTGGATTATGAAAATATACGAAAATGAAGAAAAAAATTATTTAAATAATCTTCTAAAAAGGTAATACGTTCTTTAGTCTCATCGCCACATAATTTGAAGAATGTAACAAATTGATAATTTGGGAACTTAAATACACCTTTCTCGGGCATATGTATAAACATTAATTATATTGAATAAAATCATCCACGTACCAGTTTTAACACCACTGCCCTCGACTCCTCATACGACTGCAGGAGTAACAAAAAAAGTCAGTGTTGAACACAAAGATTATCACAGATCATGCTAAGTCACGTGCAAACAACCAGCTTTTGATGTGTGTTTGTTGTATAGAATAAATTTTTTTTTAAAATCTTGATTTGCCGAACTTTTGGAGATCAGCAAATCAAATACTGGTAGCAAAACATAATCCAACCACTGATTGGACACCTTGAAACATACACACAGTAAAATAATGTACTAGGTACAGCCTGTGCCACATTAGTTTTGTTTGGTTTATTCTTAGATTTGGACTATGCTCTGTAAGAATTTGCAAGTTGGATTCGGTGAAGAGGCAGAAGTTGAAAGGGAGGAGACAAGTTATAATTTTTGTGATCAGCGAAGCGTGAAGAAGATTTTATGTAAAACTGTAAAAGGAACTCACGTCCGGGTAATTTGAAGTATTTAATATGAAGTATTGTGTTAAAGTATGCTATAATTAACGGAAACTACTCAAATATTAGAAGTATCTACTTGATGAGCATTCAAATTTCCTGCAATCGAATAGGAATAAACCGCATCTTCATCACTTAAAAAAATTGTTCGTGCCTTTGGCGAATTTAGATGTCAAAAGATCTTTTGTAGGTATATAGTACCAAAGTTAATATAAGCATAGGCAACCCAACTGCTGTCAAGCTCTAACTTCTTGTTCTTACTGTGTCATGTAATCATCTTTCTTTCTAATAAACCTGCTAAACTGAACGGTCGTGTTTTTGTTCATTGCGCTTATTCTGACATAGGTTATGGCGCCAGATCAAAAAGCCAATAGCTAAACACGTGTTTCGGAAGTTTTTTGTAAAGTGTTCGTTAGTCGAATTAAAATTAAAAATTAGTAATTCGTTTTCGCAAATCGAAAAATTGAACTGTGAAAATTATACATCTTGGTCGGTCCACATGCGAAGTCTGTTAATAACACAGGAAAATGGGATGTCGTGGAAAACGCATGTCCAGCAACAGCAACGGCGGCTGAACAACTTGTGTGGGAAAAGCGGACAAAAAGGCGCTAGCAACGATCACATTGTGTGTCAAGTCATCGGAGCTAATCTACATAAGAAGGTGTACTTCCGCAATGGGCGCATATATTGAGCAATTTATATAAAACAAACGCAACCAGCGCGCAAGGTAAGTTTGTTCAGAAAACTAGCTCGCTTTCGATTCAAAATCGTTGAAAAATGGGCTGAACAAATCAATGAGTTTTGTACCCTTGCGGATGATCTAAAAGAAATTGGAATCGACGTTCCAAAGGATCTACTCAGCATCTTGCTACTATGCAGCTTGCCGGAAGATATGGACAATTTTGTTGTGGCAATGGAGAGTCGCGACGTGCTACCAAATGTCGAGCAGTTGAAGGTCAAAATATTGGAAGTGCTGCAGCGACGAGATGAGCAGAAAGACGCCAGCGGAGAAAGCGTTTTTGCAGCGAAACAGCTGAAGCTCAAGCAGGTCGATGTCACTGGGAAAAAGAGTTTTAAATCAGGTCGCAGTGACAGTAGAGATATGTCAGCGAGGCGAAATATAAAGTGCTATTCGTGCGGTAAGCGGGGACTTATACGATCGGAATGCAGAACAAATGGAAACAGAACATCGTCTGTTTTATTAAGCCTTACTAACGAGCTTGATGTAAGCAGCGACGTATGGATACTCGATAGTGGCGCATCGTCGCATATGTGCCGAGAAAACAAGTTTTTTTCTTCGATAGAGAATCGCGCGCAGAAAGTAATACTAGCTTCGGGCGAAAGTGTGATTGCAATGGGTATAGGTAATGTGACTCTAAAATCAGTTACCTCTGACATTACATGGTGCGACGTGTTGTATGTGTCGAACTTACATTCTAATTTCTTGTCAGTGAGTAAAATAATCAGCAATGGTCATAAAGTACAATTTCGCAAAGACGAAGCGGTGATTAAAACGCAGCATAATAAATTAGTGTTCTCAGCAAAAATGAACGGCGGCATTTTCTGTACTAAATTTCTAAAAAGTGGCAAAAATGAATATTTGTATACCACGTTTACTAAAAAGCAAGAAATCGAACTGTGGCATCGCAGGTATGGGAATATAAATGTTAATGACTTGTACAAACTGTCTAATAAAAATGTGGTTCGTGGTTTAAATATAGACAATCCAAAAGATTTTCAATGTGTCACTTGTGCAGTTTGCAAAATTAGCACTAAGCCGTTTAGGTGCTATCATAATTTAAATACAACAAGTGCTCTAGAAGTGGTCCACACCGACATTTGTGGTCCAATGCGCGTTTGCTCACAAGGTGGTTCGACATACTTCATCACCTCGAGGTATGCAGAAATACAATTTTTGCAGCACAAATCGTAGGCCTATGAAACATTCGTGGACTTCATAACGCGTGTGGAGAAGCAGACTGGACGCAAGCTGAAATGCTTAAGGAGCGACAACGGGTTGGAGTATGTAAACTCAAATTTCAATAATTTCTTCAAGCGATATGGCATCGTGCATCAGAAGACAGTTAGCTACACACCACAGCAGAATGGCATAGTGGAGAGAGCTAATAGAACGCTCGTTGGAATGGCTCGGTGTATGCTGGAAACAGCGCATCTTCCTCAAAGCTTATGGTCGGAGGCTGTAAGTACTGCTACGTACATACGTAATCGTTCTCCTACAAAGATATTGAATGTCGAAACTCCATATGAACGTTGGTTCGAGAGGAAACCATCTATAGCACATTTCCGAACTTTTGGCTGTAATGCTGTTGCACTCGACAAGAATCGGAATCGATCGAAATTTGAGCCAAAAGGTACACAACTAGTTTTTGTTGGCTACGCGAGCAATACGAAGGGTTATAGGCTTTATAACAAAGCATCGAAAACTAAAACTATTGCACGGGACGTCAATTTCTCTGAAAACTTTATTATATTAAGTGATGCAGCTGTCGCAGATCAAGCAGTGGAAAATGCCAAGGATAGATTCTTCGTTTACGCAGAGCCAAACTATGAGACCAACAATAGAAGTAGCAGTGGCGAGCGCGCTAACGTGAAAAGCGCAGGTATTGAAGGCACAGGCAATGAAGCCGGCGAAGATATTAGCAGCGACGGTGAGAGCATTAGCGCAGATATAGCGCGCACTGCAACGCGCGTAGGCGTAAATGCAAGAAAGGTGCACGAAAGGTCGGATGGAAGGGAGACTCAGGAGCAGGAATGGTCGTCTGACGAAGTGGTGGAAGTCGCTGCGGGAAAGCGAAAGAGAGGCAGACCGCGAATAAATCGCACTGGAAGACCTGGCAGGCCGAGCAAACTGTATGTCACTGAATCATTGGAACGGTATTATTACAAATCCAATCACAGTAGCTGAAGCGCTAGAGTCAGCAAACGGGACTCAGTGGCGGAACGCGATGCAGGTGGAATTTGATAGTTTAATGAAAAACGGCACCTGGGAGTTGGTTGACTGTCCAGCAGGAAAAAACGTTATCGGATGCAGATAGGTTTTTACAACCAAATTCAACGCTGATGCTACGATAGAAAAGCGCAAAGCCCGTTTAGTTGCACAAGGATGCGGTCAGAGGAAGTTTGAAGCTTTTTTTGACACATACGCACCAGTAGTGAGGCACTCAATTATTCGGATTATGCTTGCACTTGCTGCGAAACAAAACTTATTGTTAACCATATTGACATCGTAGCGGCATACCTCAACGGAGAGCTGTCAGAAGACGTTTTTATACGCCAGCCGGAGATGTTCACAAATGAAAAGATTCCCAATAAAATCTGCAAATTAAAGAAATCATTGTACGGGCTTAAGCAAGAAGGCAGAGATAGGAACACCAAAATCAACGTTATTCTTTCTCAAATTGGTTTCACTCGATGCCAGACGGACTCATGTTTGTACACCATGATGAGAGATGGAGAAATTAACATCATAACACTTTATGTTGATGATATTTTTTTGGCGTGCTCTCTCGAATCAACAATGCGCGACATCAATAAGCAACTCAGTGCGCAGGTGGAAGCAGTTGATCGAGTTCCTATAAAATTCTATTTGGGGGTGGAAGTCGAGCGAGACGGACTGCGCGGCGATATATCAATTAACCAAAATCGATATACGCGTGAGCTTCTGGAGCGGTGGAATATGCTCGAGTGCAAACCAGCCACTACACCATTCGCAACGGGCACTGTTTTTGCAAAGTTGCGGCCAAAAGGACTGCGAAGGGTTCGATATAAAGAGCTATCAATTTAGCGATAATATCACGACCTGACATCGCACATATGGTGTCAAAATTGGCGCAGTTTCACGCACATCCACACAAGGATGTGCGTTCGCAGCTGCGAAGCATGTCTTGCGATATTTAAAAGCAAATACTAAAGGTACGTTAACATACACATGTAATAACAAAGATTTGGTATGTTTCACAGACGCAGATTGGGGTTCTGAGTCGACTGATCGCAAATCCTACAGTGTTCTATTTTTTGGTGGCACCCCCATCGCATGGGAGTCGAAAAAAGAGCATGTGGTTTCGCTAAGTTCCATGGAAGCGGAATATATCGCGATGTGCCAGAGAGCGAAAGAAATTTCACTCCACCGAAGTTTGCTAAAGGAGATGAGATTTGAGGCCTAAGTAAATCGCGCAACAACAATTTTTTGTGACAACCAAGGCGCGCAATTCTTGGTCCAAAATCCAATTGCTCACAAACGCAGCAAACACATAGACATCAAGTACCATTACATTCGTGACAAACATCTTTCGAGCGAGATTTGTATCCAGTACATTCCATCCTCGGAAAATGTAGCTGAGGTTTTTACAAAATGTCTAAAGATAAACATCACATTTTTTGTAAACTGTTAAAAATTGAATTTGCTTAATTTTCGATTAAACTATATTTTTGTGAAAATTTTGCCACTATGTACAGTGGCGCAGAAAAGTCTACATACCCCCTATAATTGGTAGCACTGTTTACAACGCACGGTTGCAATTTCAAGAATTTAGAAATTGACCGTATGTAGACTTTTCTGTGCATTAAAAATGGGTTTTGCTAATTTTTATTAAAAAATCCTTTGTAAAACATAATTATTGCCTGATTTTTATTCATTATTTTCTGTTTCGATTAATTTCATGTGCATTTTATTCCGATAGCATGTATATATTGCCCAGAACTAGCTTTGATCAGAGGGTAGACTTTTCTGCGCCACTGTATATAAATTCTTGACTCTGATTAATTTTTTGTGTAATCGTATTTGGGTAGAGGCAGAGTATGTAGGTATATAGTACTAAAGTTAATATAAGCATAGGCAACCCAACTGCTGTCAAGTTCTAACTTCTTGTTCTTACTGTGTTATGTCTTTCTTTCTAATAAACCTGCTAAACAGAACGGTCGTGTTTTTGTTCATTGCGCTTATTCTGACAACTTTCCTAGCTATTTTTCCAGCAACAACAATAAAAATCATTAATTATAATGAATTTATGTGAAATGAGGACCCCGTTCAGTTCCCCAATTATAGTTTATAGAAATCTTCTTGAATTGCACCTACGAAGGAAGTTATATATTTATTAGTTTAGACACCATTTTTTTAACGGATAGTTAAGTGCTCATGCCCCTTGGGAAAATTGTACAAAATGAGTAGCTTAATCTCTATACATTAGGGTGACAGTTAATTTCGAAAGTCTTATTTTCTTTGGTCTCATACTTTTTTGGGTTGAGTTTTATAAAAAAATAATCCCTGTAAAATTTCAGGGCCCTAGGTGGAGGTTTAGGGGTCGCGTCGGCCCCCCAAAGTTACACAAAATGCGTTTTTTTAAGTAAAATCTCACTTTGATTGTTTGTAACTTCTGTTGTGTTGACTTTGGAAAAAAAATTGTTGTTGACTTTGTGTTTACATGACTTTGTGTTGTTCATTTATGTGTTTACAACAACTTATTCATACATCATTTTTATCTAATGCCAATATTTACTGAAATAAATTTAAATAACCTTGTTGTGATCTAAGCCTTCAATAATCTCTTTTCATTATCATTGCTCTTAAACAAACCATAGTTCTCTTATACATTTACTATTTAACCTTTACATTCTTTTCTTACTCTTTTTTTTCATTCTCTTTGATCTTAACGTTAACATAACAAGCTACTTGAGCATAATTGCCTTTTGATTTTCGATATTAGTTCAGTTGTTATCTAGCTTTCATCTCGCTGTCAAGTCGGTTCTCAAGCATTCGGCTTCAGTTAAAATCTCTCTTGTTGTTGTAAATAAAGCAAATATAATTTGTACTTCAATTTTAAACCCGTGCGTTTTTTTCTTTATTCGGTATAATAATTGGCATATAAAACCATCGAAAAATATCGTTGGTTCAAGAAACCTATTAATAACATTTACTTTTCTCTATTTATTTGCAGTGAATACTTGAGAGTGAAAAGTCGACAATGTCTTCTACAATTTTACGTGAACGAATTTATTTAATCGGATATTGTTCAAATTCATTAACAGGAAATAAACTTCCATCAAATTTAGAGTTGTTGAAAGTTTTGGTTTTTAATTTACGTATAGTGAAAAAGAACTTACGGGAAAGTGCAAATTTAGTTGTGACAGAACTATTTGTATTCTGGGAAAAAGCCCGCATTCCCACCAGAGATAAACAACACTGCATAAGTAAGGTTGAGAAATTATACAAAGAATGGCAAAGTATGCAAAAAGATTGTAAAAAGACGTCTGAGTTTCATAACAACAAAGTGAAAGCGTGGATAGAAAAGTTGGATCAGCTTTTTGACGTGGCACATTCCAATGCATTGCAAATGATGTCTATTGAAGAAGATAGAGCTTTCTTGATAAGTCAACGGCACCCCGGAGGCCCAGGCTTTATGTATGGCATTGATTACGAGGCAGTACGAAGAGAGCGCCAAATTGAGAAACGTAAACAAAATTTGATGAAACAGGTGGAACGAGATACGAGATAATTCTTAAATGCGTTTTCGACGAAAAAATAAGCTACTACGGAAGTCCCAACGTTAAATTATTTGAGAAATTTAAAAATGCTTGGGCTAAAATTAATAAAAGCAACTTTGAGTATGGCCTTCTAGATCCCCTTGTGAAGAATTACGTGAACGAATCAGCTGCGCGAATTATTAATGCTGTAAATACTGTCTTAAAGGTAAAACAACCCAGGGAAGACTATAAGGAATTTCTGGAACTGACTTTACTATTTCTGGGTGAAAAACCTAACAAGTCACACCCAAACAGCCTATTGTTTCGCTCACCAGGAGCTGTTCACCATGCCAGATGGATGGCAAAAGCCATTTATTGTCTTAAAATATTTTTATTCCGCAACGAGTTCCAGCTGTCAACACTCGAAATAAATGGACTTCGTCGAATTTGTATTTTTATTGTTGAAGTCTATGTTGAAGCGTGGTTTTCTGCTCCTTTGGCTGTTGAAGCGCCATACCAAGATTTTGTATTTTTGCGCAAACTGGAAAATTTTAAGAATATTGATGCTGAAATATCGCTCGTTGCGCTGAAAAAGTTTAAGAACCATTTGTGGTACTTAAGTCCTGAGGCGGTTGGTCTTGCATTTTTTGATAATAACGTACCAGTGTCTACAAAACAAAAAATGGTTGCAGCTTTGGAAAACGATTGTGAACTAGAGCAGAACACAAAACGAGTTAATGTAAATGGTAGAGAAATAGCTGAAATATTCAATGGCGGAATTGAGCAGTTCGTCTCGGTCGCAACAAAGGCATTATTTGAAAGATTTCAAATAAATACTAATTTTTTAAAACTTAATCCTGCAAAATGGCATCAGGACCAGTCGTATAAAAAAGTGGTTGAAGTGATGAACAAACTTAAAGTTGTAAATGACAGTGCAGAAAGGGGGGTCAAATTGATGGAGGAGTTCAATGAATTGTTCACAAAAAATGAACGTCAAAAGCAATTTGTTATTAAAATTGTGAGTGATTATCGGAATCGGTTTCCAGATTGTAATAAAAAAACATTGACCCAAGTTCTTTAGACTTAATCAATAAAAACATGCACTCTAACCAAAGTTGTTAATTTATTTCATGTTAAATTTTTTAAAAGGTGATTGTGAGCATTTTTAAATTTATTTCAGTAAATATTGGCATTAGATAAAAATGATGTATGAATAAGTTGTTGTAAACACATAAATGAACAACACAAAGTCATGTAAACACAAAGTCAACAACAATTTTTTACAAAGTCAACACAACAGAAGTTACAAACAATCAAAGTGAGATTTTACTTAAAAAAACGCATTTTGTGTAACTTTGGGGGGCCGACGCGACCCCTAAACCTCCACCTAGGGCCCTGAAATTTTACAGGGATTATTTTTTTATAAAACTCAACCCAAAAAAAGTATGAGACCAAAGAAAAGTAAAAAAAAAAACTTGCCCATACATTTAATTGTCACCCTACTATACATACTTGAACAAAATTAGTAACATTGAATAACTTCTTTCGTCTTAATATCGAGCTTTTACGCATATTACACTCCTCTCTTGTTTCTTCTTGCTTAAACACTGGCTTCGTTCCAACCTGAATTCCAGCTGTTTTCTATTCTTTCTCTAGTGCAGGGATGGCGAACCAATGGCAAGTTTGAAAATTTTAATGGCACGCACAAAAACAAAATTATTTTTTTAAAGTTATCTTTTTTGATAGAAATGAATTAAATATTATTAATCTACACTTAATTTATAATTTATGATATAAATTTGTAGCACTGAATACCTATCTTAGTATGTTAACTAGAACCGTCAAATTATACATTTTATTATTAAAATAACGCATGAATTCTCTCGTATATATAAAGATACAATTTTTTGCGTGTCCAGTTTCGCCTTCTAATCCGCGTCTTTACACGAGTATTCTTGCATACTTTGCATCACTTTGTGGAGGCGAGAGGGGCGAGGGAGGGGAGAAACTCACCTGCGTTTGTAGTCACTGTGGTGAGTTTTTTGCATCAACGAAATTATCTGCTGCACGTGTTGTTACTCTTCCACACTTACTGAATCGTGTATGCATGTGAAATGCATAGATAAATGACAACACGCAAGCACGAGCGGTGTAAAATAGCCCAATATTATTGCATGTTGTTGCCGTCGCAGCGCTCGAATCAGACGGCAGACTGCATTAGTAATTTTTAGTATACCGTCGTCTTTGAAACTTCAGTGACTTGTTAAAAAATATAACTGTTTATTGTAAATAGATAAGGTGTTATTTTTAGGTAAATATTCTGCATTCGTTTGCAAGAACATATTGCGTCACGACTGAAGTTTTAACCTTTAACAACCTTAAGGTATTAAAAGTTACTAAACTTATAATATATTTTGCTTATTTTTGAACAATAAAATATTTTAATATTATGAGAAATTATTAATGATAAAATAAATCAGTGTAAAATATAGAAATAATTATTAAAATTACCTTGAATTAATATATTATTTATTATTTTCTTGTGTTGGTAACTTTAATATATGACGAAATATGTTCTTGCAAACGAATGCAGAATAAAATATTTATTTTATAACAATATTATTAAAATATATATATTTTAGAATTTCTTATTATGGCTAGTTCAATGAAAAAATCGAAATTATACGAAACATGTAGTAGCAGAGAATTTCAAGCTTGGTGGACCGGTAGATCCGGTATGATTGAAAAGGACAGTAAAGCAATTTGTATTTTATGTTGTAAAACTGTAGTCTGTAGAACATCTTCAGTAAAGCGGCATTATGAAACCAACCATAAATTTCTTCTCGATCGAAGTGTAGAAGAGCAAAAAGAGTATATATCGCGTGCCTTCAAAAATAAAATAGCTCAAACTACTTCTTTAATGAAATATATTGGAACTCAATCAAACACCACTGCTGCTAGTTATCAAGTTTCAAAAAATATTGCTCAATATGCGAAACATTTTAATGAAGGCGAATTTTTAAAGGATCCTTGGCTGCATACTTATTCGATGATTTCGACAACAAAGAAAAAATTATCCAAAGAATTAAAGACATGTCGATAGCTAGTAATACAGTGAAAGAGAAAATTTTAGGTATGGGCGGAAAATGTAAATTTTCAACAAAAAATTCATACAAAGTCTTGCGATTTTATATCCATTTGCCTTGACCAGTCTACCGACGTAACAGGCTCTGCTCTGCTCGCTTAGCAATTTTTGTACGTTATTTTGTTCAAAACAATATTAAAGAAGAGTTAATAAGTTTATCAACATTATCAACAATAACAAAAGGATTAGACATTTGTAATGCAGTTATAGATGCATTGTAAAAAAGTGAAATATTTCCTTCTAAAATTGTGTCACTTACAATTGACGGGAAAATGGATTTATAAATTTATTTACAAAACGTATTGGAAACACAATTCTTGATTTTCATTGCATTATTCACCAACAAGCCTCATGTGCCAAAACAAGTTTAAAAATGTTTGATGATATTTTGAGTTTTGTAACAAAATTAGTCAAGCAAAGAAAATTTCAAGAATTGTTAAACGAAGTAAACTCGTCGTACAATATCTTACTTTTATACAATAATGTACATTGGTTAAGCCGCGGATATGTTTTGCAATGATTTGTAGATTGTTTGGGGGAAATAAGATTATTTCTAAATAATGAGAACATTATTGACCAATACAATGATTGGATGTAGAATGGCTAGCAAAGTTATATTTTTTCACTGATTTATGCTCTCATTTAAAGGAATTAAATATAAAACTACAGTCATTATAATGTTTGACTTAATCACAGCGTTCGAAGTCAAATTACAGATTTTTAATCGTTATATTCTTTCAAATTCATATAAATATTTTCCGAATACAAACATTTTTTTTCTGAAAGTGAATATTACGAAAAGCCAAATAAAGAGTCATTAACGAAAGAGTTTTCAATGGTAATTCAATCCCAGATTCAGGAATTTTCCGCCAGATTTACGCAGTTTAAAGAATTTGATTTTATATCCTGATACAATACCATTTGAAAAATTAAATTTAAAAGTCCTTGTGTGGTTAAATTTTAATGAATTAGAAATGGAATTGGTTGAATTTCAGTCAAGTACCATATGGAACCAAAAATTTGTTGATTTAAGAAATGATTTAAAAATTATTGAAAGTAATCGATTATTGGATAAAATAAATAAAATTGCAGAAGATGAAATTCTAACTACATGGAATTCAATTCCTGACACGTTTAATTGTTTAAAAATATTAGCAAAGGCAACTTTATCAATATTTTCATCGACGTGGGCATGTGAATCTCTATTTTCAGAATTAAATTTTATAAAAAATAAATTTAGGAATAGAATGACGGATGAGTCGAGTTCTGCATGGGTACTGTTGAAATTAACTAAATATGAACCTGATATTAAATCTTTATCATCTTGTGTACAGCAACAAAAATCACACTAAAAACAATTGTTTTTAACGTAATTTTTGTTTCTAACATATTGCTTTTTGTAAAACATTGATTAATAAAAAATTGTTTAAAGAAGAATTGCTTATATTTGTTTATTAAATTATACTTACGAGGGCGGATTGATATTGAAGCTACCTAGCGCTAGATGGCAGCACAAACACAAACACTTTTTTTTTTGTTTAGAAATTGCGATCTGTCAAACGTCAGCTGTTAAAATTTCACCCAAATTCATTGATTAGTTTATTTGTTGTAGTCGTTTGAAGTAAGTAACTTTTGTGTTTCTTGAAAAATGGAAAAACGCGAATTTCGTGCAGTGATTAAACACTATTATTTGAAAGGGAAAACGGCGAAAGAGACAAAAGAAAAGCTCAATAAAAATTACGGTGAGTCTGCTCCGTCAGATTACATAGTAAAATATTGGAGGGGTTCCCGAAATCGTATTATTCAGATGGTATAAAAAAGTTGGAATATCGTCTTACTAAGTGTGTCGAAGTAAAAGGAGACGATGGTGAGAAATAAATGGTTTTTGAAAAAAAAAAAACGTTTTTTTCCTACTTAGGTAGCTTCAATATCAATCCGCCCTCGTACGTATAGTTTCACTACGCTAAAATTTCGAATGAAATTTTATTGTGGTACGTTACCTATTTAAAAAAAAATTTTGTATGACTTTGTGGCTAGGACATCAAAAAAGGTTCGCCATCCCTGCTCTAGTACCTTGAAGAAAGTAATTAAATTGTAATAATATAGTTTAATCGAGGCGTGGGATGATAACTAAGCGGTTCTGTGTATCGAATATATTTCAATATTTTCGCGATTGCCCCATTGGAATACACATTTGGGGAACAAAATCAAATCTTAGTTTAGCTCTTGCTGAAGCCGTTACGCCATATTCGTTTGTCCGAGCTTTAACTCTAACGATCGATCTGTTTTTTCTGTTCTCACTTCTAGTAAAGATGATCATTACTGAATATATTAGAAATGAATATGGACCGAGAGATTGAAGTCACCGGGAGCAATCGAAGCTTTAAATGTTTGTCCCTATCAAACAAGACATACTCCTCAGGGACCATCTATGAGATTCCTCTAAATGCCAAATGTTTTTAAGTGTGACCACCAGTGATAAATTAATCTAATATAGTTGTTTATTCAAAATATATCTTTCTAAAGCGATACTATGATAGAGCTTTCATTGCCACTTCTTCCATGGGGAAACACAGAATAGTCATGCGAAGCAAAACATTGCATTTAAAGTTGAATTGAAGATATATTATCTATCCTCCGATAAAGTTCGTGTAATTGAAATGACGCAAATAATATGATATAATTCTTTACAAATATAAAAACTATTTATGGGACAATATAGATTCTCATTGTGAGTGTCTTATGACTAAAAGGACATATATGCATCAACACAGTTTATAAAAATATCAAACGAAAAACAGAATCACAGTGGAAAAAATTTCTGTCGGAATACAACAAGAGGTGACCTAAAGTGAAACGATTGTGTCTATGATCATTCTGATTTCAAAGGGGATCAAAAAGATCAAATAGCGTACAAATTACGGAGTAGATTGATCGAGAAAATTAAAAGTGAAAGTAAAGAAGTGAAAATTAAAAAAAAGAGAAGTACGAAGGGGATTGCGAACAATGAACAACGTTTTAAGTGATGAGTAGTGAAAAAAAACTACAAATATAAATAATAATAATTAAAATAAAAACTTATAAAAAAAAAACAAAATAAGTTTAAGAAATTTAAGAAAAAATAAGAAATTTAAAAAAACACACTGTAATAATTAAATATAAAAATATCTTAACAATAGTGATGTATAACACTAGTGCACACATAAAATGTTATAAGTGAAGTGTAGAGCATCGATATCTGTGCATTAAAATGGAGGAATCATTAAATCATCTGCAGAAGCGTAAAATGGAGGGCATCAGCTGCAATGAAGGGTCGACCGCAAAAAAGGCAGCCAGCGGCAACGAAGAGAAGGAGTTATAAGCTACCATAGAGCAGCAACGTAAACAAATTGAGGAACTGACGCAGTATACCGGCGAAATGGAAAATCGGCAGAAATCAAAACGATCTTTTGGACTATTTACGAATGAGGCGGTGATAATTGAACCAGAGGAAGATATCGGCGATGAAGAACTCCCAAGTATCGAACAGACGAACGTAATTGAGAATATGTTCACTTTAACGAAACATAAGAACTTTTTTTTTACTAAACGTTACAATGACTCGACAGTACTTCAGGCGACAAACATTGAGGACTACGAACTTATCAAAATTTCTTTTGAATCAGACAAAGTGAGATATTTCAAATTCACCTCCAAATGTGAAATCCCAATTTTCCTGGTACTGAAGAACTTTTCTTCGTACTACGATGAAAATGATTTGACCGGCGCTGTCAATTCAGTTGAATTGGAATTAGGGTTTCTAAACTCAAGACAAATAATATTAAAAATTAAATATTTGCACCAAAATAGGTTGTATTTCCACCGATTTAAATCGAATGGCATTCTACAGTGCAAGAGATGTAAAAGGTTTAACCATGTTGGTATCAATTGCAACAAGCCATCCAGCTGTGTGAAATGCGATGGCAATCATGGTACAGGGAATTGCAACATCCCCCCAAAATACCGAAACACTGAAGGGATAACCAAAGCATTATCTGACGGTTCCATCAAGAAGCAGTTAGGTCACCAAGTTTATTGTGTTTTGTGCAAGAATGTCATACCGCAAACTATAAAAACCTGAAAAAGAACTTGGCTTCTAAAAAAGAAGAACAAAAAATAAAAGGCAATTTGTTGGGCAGTCGGTTTCGTCAAAGGGTAGAACCCCACTTAGATTTTTTTCGAACTTTGTCCGTGGTCAGACACCTGTGAAACCTACTCATTGTATACCGAATAGTATGGTAGATAGTATTTCGACTAGTAAGCCAATTAATCAGAAAAGTTTCTAATTTATCAATGATGAATGTAAGAATATTTTTGGACAGAGCTTCGGAGAAATTATCTCCAAAATAAATAACTTATTGCCACCTTCCGATAAGAATGACCCTAACATGTGTAAAACAGGAGAAACTATTCAATCTCTTTATGTCCATCTGTTCCAATGGCCAGCCGTAAGAACCTTAAAGTCATTCATTGTAATGTGAGCTCATTCATAAGTTTAGAAAAGCGCCATATGTTAGATACATTCCTAAAGACACATAAATCAGACATTGTCCATTTGTGACAAATCAATTTAAATTTCCAAAACTACTATTTAGTTCGGAAGGACAAAGTTTCTCAGGATGTAGGTTTACCCATCTTGGTGAAAAACAGCTTCAAATTTTCAACAAACCCTATTCTTATCTTAAGTTTTCCTAAAGGAGAGAAAAATATTGAATATATTCTCTCTGTACAACCACAGCAATCGCAGAGGTCCATGTACAAAAGATCTTGAGAAACTGATTCAATTGTCGGAATCCCTTTTATTTTAGGAGGTGACTTTAACGCTAGACACAAACTCTGGGGTGATACCAAAAATTCACCAATGGCTAATTCAATTTAATCTTGGTATTGTTATGAAATCGACACGCCATCTGATTGGTTGATGGTCTTAGCAAAGAAGAAACGACATTCAATTCGCGTGTTATTAATTTACCGTTTCAACGACTCACACGTATAGTGTAAGGGAATTTATTGTGTTTGTTGTAAACTTATTCCATATCCCTGTAGTGAAAATTATAGACAGTCTTCAAAATATACTAGTAAATATAATAAGTTAAGTGGTTAATTTATTAGTTCAAAACTTATCTGTAAGTTAATCAGTTGCTGGCTTCATTGCGTGTATTATAAATTTTGAGTATTTTTTGTTCCTTTCTTCTCAATTTGATAAAAAGAGAAGTAAAGACAAACATTGGAATTTTAAGAAAAACAGTTCTTTTTATAATTTTATTTGCTTTTTGTTATCCTCATTTTAGAGATAAATCTTCAAGTTAACGTGTTTTAAAATATCCGCAAAGAAAAGTGGAAATAAATTAACATGCTGAATTAAATATTCCTCATTTAAGCACAAAAATTATTATACATGGTCGAGTACACATTACTATGTACATACATATATGAATTTTACATATACATGAGTTTTACTAGTATTTTAACCAGTTAGTTTCACTGCTGGGATGTTATCTAAAATGGCGAATATTCGGAGAAAAAAATCAGAAGAAATCAGGGCTCCGTTTAAATTAAACTTTTAGGGGGTCACTTTTTTTGTATTTTAAAAAGAACTGCGAAACTTCTAAAAAGAAAAGGTGATAATAAATCGAAAAAATGATAATATTTAATTTGGAGTTGAAAACTTAAATGTTAACAAGTTCATTTAATATATTATAACTATTCTTAATATAAAATCTGATCCAATTACTTCAATTTTCACCTTTGTTCATTGTCAATGCACTATAATAATCATAAGTTGTAGAATCATAATTGTTTGGCAAAATATTATATTACTAATAACTAAAATAATTAATAAAAATGAATTTATATTAAAGTGGGGTCCGAGTGCCACAGTAATAACCCTCTACGTGCATATTAAACTATGGCCATTAACGAATGAAAGAGCATTGTGACACCAAACTTAGAAGAATTAGGAGCATAGTGAAACGAAAATTAAGAAATTGACTTTTTACAGAATTCTCACAAATAACAACAGTTTCAATAATCTCAGAAAAATCTTCAAAAGAGGTCAAAAATGCAACTAATACAATTAAGTTAACGGCTTTATACTTTTAATTAAACATAGGTAGTGTTTCTTTCTTTAATAATAACGAAAAAAAAAATTTTATCGAATCAATTTTTTTTTTTATACGCAACTGCAATATTTTGACTTACCCTACGTCTCCACGGGCAATTTTTGATGGTATGCCATTGGCAATTTCAAGCAAATTGCCAATGGAGACTCCAAATTGCTTCAAGTTGGCAATTTATGTTATGAAATATGTTATGCCATAAATTGCCAACGTGCTGTGTGGCAATCAGTTGTCATTTTGCTTGTTTGACAGCCGTTTTTCATTTTTTCGTGATGCTCACAGTGGAAGCATCGTCGGACATTTTCGTTTTACCGCATCTATTAAATTAATAAAAACGCTAAAATGAATGGAGACTGTGCATTTGCATTCTTTGTAATAAAGGATTCACCCAGAATTTCGGTTTCCTTCTTTTTTCCTCTTCATCGTATAAATAAAAAATTTTTTCAAGCGTGGGTACAGCGAACTAGATTGCTTGACGGCATTTTCAAAATGACAATGGCATAACATCGCAATGCCCACCATTAAAATATTGCCAACCATTGCAATCAAATTTGACAGATGTTATGCCATCAAAAATTGCCCGTGGAGACGTAGGGTTATGGATCTTGAGAGTTCATTGACAATGAGAAATTATCAACACAATTTTGTGTTTTCAGTTATTTTGAGAAGTTAAGTGTATTGAGGAATTACGATGGGTAGAGTTAAATGGGGTTCACTGTATTTTTACCACCACATAAATGAATCTTAAAACATTCTCACACTAGCAGAATTTGCACAAATACATTCATATCAAGTGTCTGTTCTGTTTGTTCTTTGGTAGTGCTCTTCAAATATCGTGCCGAGCAATAATTCCATTCTTTCCAACTGATATTATTCAATGAACGAAAGGAAGATAAAACAATTGAGAAATTAACATTTAATTCTGGCGCAGCATACCACGGAGCGGACACTTTTCTACAGATAGAGAGTATCATATATAATACAACTTGTATGCACTGAATTGAAGATTTCTTGAAGTTTCCGCTCTTTAACTATGAATTATAACTCAATTATTCGCAAACATTTGCATAAAAATCCTCAGTAGCTGCTGCTGCTGCATTTTCTTAGTATTCAGTCTAAAAAAAAAAACATTTTTCAATCTTGTAAACTTGTATTAAGACTCTCGACTTTCAATTTTAATCATATCTGCAACAATTAAAACATTAAAGGCAATTATTTTGAAGCGTTTGCTTCTCTGTGTCCGACAGGTGCGCCGAACAATTATCTACCATTTACATGTAAGCATGTTTATTTGTGAATGTTATATCTCTCGAAATTTATTTTTCTTCTTTGATCGATTCGGATTGTTAGCATTGTCAGTACAATTGCCAATTACACTGACAACAAAACATGAGACCAAAATCACTCGTCGCTCAATGTCTAATACATAGCATCTGTTTGCACCAGCACATCAATTACCGATTTAACCTATCCTATTCACCTTCTGCAGGAATACCTCAAATGCCAATTTATTTGAACAATTTGGCAACGGACTGAGGAATACTGTACTCTGAAACGAATTGAATTGAAGAATTTCGAATAATTTCTGAATAAACTTTTATTTTCTTCGCAAAGAATTGTAGAAATCCTGTTGATGGAACTGAATATACAGGGTTCATTGCTTTGCTACTGTGCAAAGGGAAAGGTTATACATTTTTTTCTTTTCGAAAATAATTCGCACAAGCAAATAACCATACAAAAAATTATGTGTGCAGTGGTTGGGTAAAAATGCACCAGGAACTAAACCACTCGGCTCGAAAAGAAAATAAAACAGCAATCAGTCCATTGTGATCGTCGACTTCTAGTAACATGATTACTTTAGGTCACGCATGCAGGTGAATAAAACTAAAAAGAGAATAGAAATATACCTGGCAAATATATACCATAGAATAAAAACTATTTAATGAGTTTGCGTGGTTAATGGACAGATTGAAAATTACGACAAAAAACTTAAATTATTCAACAGAAAGCTACCTCCAATAAGTTTTTAGAATTGAAGACAGGCAGAATTTATTTTTATAGAAAACGAATATATAAGAGAAATTTATAAAAAAACGAGACCGATTTCCGACTCTGTGTGCAGTGGCGGTCTGGAAGTTTAGGGCTATTTTTTTTTTTTATCAAAAAGAGGGTGATCTTTTTCACGCCGACTATTTATTCAGGCGATGAAGACTTTTGTACCAAACTTTAATGTACAATAAATAAATTTTTTTATAATAATAGTAGGAAGGTGTGTTTAGGATAAATAATATCATAGGTTCTTTAGAACTGAAAAACGATACAAAAAATATTTTCATAATCAAACGAGTAAAGAAGTCTGAAGTCGGATTAGACCGACTACGAAATACCCTTTACCTTTTCTTGTGCGTGCGAGTTCAATAATGGGGATGTTTTCTTCATAAATCAACATTAGGAGCATACTAACGGTAATTTTTGGTAGGGTACCTTGAAATGATTATATCAATGTGTGATTATGTCTCTACCAGATCTAATATAAAATTTAGTGCAAACATTTTGCATAGGTAGTAACTTATAATAATATGTCAATACTGGGCATGGCTGTATAAATAACAGGCCCATTTTTTGTGTGCTGTTTAATGTCAGTACCCGCAACATTCGTGTGAAATTTCGTTGATAAATCTTTAATAGGAACCTAGAAACGATTTTTGCTTAATTGTGGGCGTGGCAGTAATAATAATCTGCCCATATTTGGAATGCATGTTAGTACAGACCCATTGTATACAACTATCAATTTGCTTTCATATATCATTACTAGAAGCATAGATAGGGCAATTGTCTTTAAATGGGGTCCCTAAAGTTCGTTATCTGGGAGGGAGGCGTATCCTTTATCTGATAGACCCCAATTCTTGTATATGGCTTTACAGAGTCCATATACGTACTAGTATATAATTTCGTCCAAAAATATTATATAGGTCGAAAGTTATAATAATATGTGAATAGTGGGCGTGGCTTATTTCTACACGCCAATTTTTTGTGTGGTGTTTAATGTCAGTACCCGCAACCTTCCTGTGAAATTTCGTTGCTAAATCTTTAATAGGAACACAGTAAGGATTTTTGGCTAATTGTGGGCGTGGCAGTTCTATTATGATCTCCATATTCTGCACACATACTATTATGCACCCCATGTATATTTATGCAAATTTTTATTCCGCTGGCATCAATACGAGCATAGGTAAGCTAATTTTAATTTTAGACCCGAAAGTTCCCTATATCAAAAGTGGGCGTGTCTTTTCTCTGATCAGCCCCATTTGTTGCAGATAGCTTTGTAATGTCCACATGTTCCTTCCCGCAAAATTTCGTCCGTAAATCTCTACCAGTAGTAAGTTATTAATATTTGTTAATAGTGGGCGTGGCAGTTAATATATACCGCCCACTTTTTTTACAGTGTTTAGTGGGACCCACATCTCCATAACTGCCAAATAACGTCACGATTCCGTCAATTGGACCGAAGTTATAGACATTTTAAAAAAGGTGAAAAAAGTTCCTTATATGGGAGGTAGGCGTGGTCTTTGTCCAAATCGGCCCATATAGCAATCTGGTTCTGTATCTTAGTCCAGACTATACTTTTGCAAAATTTCATTAAGATAGCTCTAACGATGTAGAAAAAAGTGGCCACAGACGGACAGACGGACGGACAAAATAAAAATTGCTTACAAAGTGCTTCTGATCATATCTGTATATATATATATCCATACCTACCACGCCTCCTTCTTGAAATTGCCACCCCTCTCAAAAGCACAAAGTTAGTATACCCTATTTACCTTTTTTAAAGGTATACTAAGTTTATGCGGTTGAGCGATTTTTCAACCAACAGGAGGAAGCGTGGCAGATATTGATATATATGTATATACATATATGATCAGAATCACTTTTATGAGCAATTTTTATTTTTTCTGTCCATCTGTCTGTCCGTCTGGGGTCACGTTTTTTCCAGATCGTTAAAGATTTCTTAATTAAACTTTGCAAAAATATAGTCAGGATACAGATACAAAACCAGATTGCTATATGAGCCCATTTGGACAAAGACCACTAAAAATATGCAACTTGTGTAACTTTTTTAAACTGACTATAACTTCGGTCGAATTAATCAAATAGTGACGCAATTTGACCTATACAAAATTTGGACGAAATTTTATATGAATACGAAATTGGACGAAATGTTATATGAATAAACATACGTTTATTGACACTACAAAGCTATACACAAGAAATGGGGACGATCAGGTAAAAGCCACGCCTCCACCCATATGATGAACTTTGGGGACCCACTAAAATTATCCTATCTATACTTCTAACGATGATATATGAATACAAATTGGTAGCAGTATACTTTATGTCCGTATTAGCGTGCATGCAAAATATGGGCAAATTATTACTACTGCCACGTCCACAATTAACCAAAATTAATTTCTGGGGCCCTATCCAAGATTCAGTATCGAAACTTCATTCGAAGATTCAGAGTGCTAGTATAAACACACAAAAAAAAAATAGGCGATACATTTTGAGAGCCACGCCCTCAATTGATATATGTTTAAAACTAAGGACCTAAGCCAAATTTTTGAACCAAATTTTATATGAATTTTATATTGCCGCGGCAAAGTCATTTACAAGAAATGGGGAGATCAGACAAAGGCCACGCCTCCTTACATTATAATCAACTCAGGTTACCCTACAGAAAATGCTCCTAATGATGATTTATGAATAAAATATCTCCATTTATTAAATCGCACGCGCATGTAAAGGGTAAATGGCATTTCGATGTCGGTCTAACCCGACTTTAGACTTATTTTGTCGTTTTAAGTATTCTTGATTTAGTTAACGTTAATGATATCGAAAACTATCACTTAAAAACTACAGAAAAGCTTTATCAGTACAAAAATCTATGCTGTGACGCAATAGTCACTCCAACCTTCATCACTAAACATGAATAAACAGTATTATACAAATGATATCTTCACATTTACGACATTAGGCGCAGCTGTTACTATCTAGTTTTCTCATACTAGAAGCCATAAATTATAACCATCAATGAAGCTATATCTTCCGTAGTAAACTATTCAGGAATGCATTGGAAAGCGCACTTATTGATTAAAGAGACAATGCAGACAGACGGTTAGTTCACTCAGCACTAAGAGTGATTTGTTTATAAAACTTTCCTTGAGTGACTTACACTTAAATTAGGTTACTTTTACTACAGCTATATTGTCAATCTAAGAAATTTGTATTATTTGACATAATCTAAGTGACCCTAACTATGTTCGTGATAATATGTATATCTATTGCATTTCTTGTCTTATCCATCAAATGTATTACACTGGAGTATACTCTTATTTACCATTACCACATAAATTTATTCACAATGTAGACGTGTAATGGTATTATAGCAATTTTAAATGAAGCCCCTACATTTGTAGATAGATTACATGTGTTCGCTTTTTAACTCAACCCTATCTCGTCCACAGGAATCGTCCACAGAATTAAGTAGTTTGAAATTGCTTCAAAAATCTAGCATTATATATTTACCCAAAAATCAGACACTAGTAATTTCTGAAATTCTTTTCCTTTACACAAATATATACATCACTTCATTTATTGATAAATTTCAAAACTTTCTTTTACAGTGCGAAAACAGAAAAGCAAAAAAGCAATACTCTGAAAGTTTTTAAATAAACTGCTTGCATCGCAGATTTCGCATCGTTAAAAATTCCTGAAATTGGTAAAATTAAAATTCAAGGCAACAATAATAATGTCTAATGTATGAAAATTGCACAAGCAATTTAGAGACAAACTTGTCAAAACCGTTCTAATTCGAAACTAAGAGAAATTGTGTTATACAAAAATATGCATTTGTACTAACTCTCTTTTATGTCGTTACTAGCCGAACATCTCCAATGCGAATGCAAGGCGCTTAAATTCAAATGGCACATCAGAGGAAATCATTGGGATGCTAGGAAGCAAAACGGGAAAACGGGTCTTTGAATTTCCCATTCAAAATATTTCTCAATATTTTTTTGACGGCAAGCCTGGTACCATTACAAAGTTTTGGTTTATTGATGTTGTGAAGCATGATAATCGGCGCTCCAATTTTTAGCTGCAATACCTGTAGTGGTATTCCTGGCAAATCAAATGCGTTTAAAAATTCTGTGGGATATTTCAGCACCTCATGATGGTATCCACTGATTTGAATGTGAATAATAATATATTTTAAAATAGCCTAAGATCATTGGCATCTTTGTTCTTTCCGGCCAGTATTGCTCACTCGCTTAACCAAGCATGATTTTTTTAATGTTGTACTATGTTTGGGAACCCGCTATGAATCAGTTCTCCTTTTGATTGAGTGAAACGGAAAAAATCGTTTGGTAGTGTTATCATACCTGCATTCCTGTCGACTGGCATTGTACCATCCCCAATTTTCAACAATTCCGTTGAAATTTCAGCTGCTGATCGTTTTGCAATTGAATGCGTACGTTTGTTTTTAGTGTGAGTATTCTTACATTTTCCCACAAAATTGAAGATTTCAAGCACGCGTTTATTTCATCGGCAGCAGTAAATTTAGGAATGACTGGTAACGTTTGTGTAAAGTCTCCAGCTAACAGTATCAAAGCACTACCAAACAAATCTTGATGTCCTCGTAGATCTTTCATTGTTCTATCTAATGCTTCTAACGATATTTTGTTAGCCATTGGGCATTCATCCCAAACGATTATTGCACATTGTTGCAAGATTTTTGCCATTCCGGTTGCTTTAGCTATGTTACATGTAGGATTTTCATTTGCCCGCATATTCAAGGGCAGCTTAAGTGCAGAGTGTGCTGTTCGACCGCCATCCAATCAAGTAGCAGCAATCCCAGAAGAACACAATGCTGGTACTATTTTATGTTGCTAATAGCAACGAAATCAAGAATGTTTGACCAGTTCCTCTATAGCCGCGACCAAAAAATTAAATCCACCACTTTCATCGTTAACAACATGCATAATCGTGCCGTATGCATGCTTTTGATCATTGTTCAATTTTGGAATATTTTTTGAGCAAATGCATCCAATACGTTGCAATCGTAATCTCGTTCACGCTGCAAATCTCGGTTAAACATATCATGCATCGATCGATTTGGTGGCACCATACCAAGTTGTGCCAATGCTTTGTTTGCAATTGTTAAGTAAATGTCTTCAATCATGATCAATGCTTCATTATGCATTTCCGGTGTGCACTGCAAGTGTGGATTTGACGGCCTACGGCGAAGTCTGTTCAAAATATCTTCCGTCATGAAATTTTAATAATTTCTCCATTGTCCAAGTGGAGTTGATGGGAAACATAATGATACAATAATTGCATAGTTTTCTTAATTGGTGAAGAGTAGATGAAACTGCAGCATCTGCAAGGGCCGACTCCCAGTGTGCGTCATCTTCCAGTAAAAGCAATCGTTGACACGCCTCACGATATGTTCCACACAATAGTCTCTCAACTGTTTTAAGGCTTTGAAATGCTGTTGGACTACGAACCTTAACCAACAATAAACGCCAATAAAAATTGCGGTGACCATTTTCAAGATGAACAGCTTATTGAAACGGGTGGATGTCTCTCATGAATTGGGAATACAAAAATCCTCCACACCGCCTCATTACTGCTGACATAACGTCCTAATTAATGTGGGCTTTGTTCGTTTAGGACAAAATCGGGGATCCAAAACGGTGCGATCCAACGATTATCAACTTCAACGTATTGATCTATCATTTTGAGCGTTGTTGATTTTCTGTTATCCTCTGTCGACTGGCGACGATATAACGAGTTTCCGTCATTGCCTGTAACTGTGTCTGAAATCAATGCTCTGGGATAAAGTTTCGAACATTTACCATCAATCATACACGCTAAGCTCACAGACTGTAAAAAATATTTGCCGAAGAGTTGCCGCCCATTCGTGAATTGCCATCGTGTATTTTGAATGTTGTGTTTCGCTGATCGTGAGTGTGTTGCCGGTTTGCACAGTTGACGAGTGACAGCCGAATAGCACACCACGGTAAGCGACGCACTGCGCATTTTTAATTTTAATTGATTTTTACTTTGTATTTTAGAAATAAATATTAAGTTGCCAATATTAAACTTTCGATCCTTTTACTCGTCACAATTTTTTATTTCGTGTGCAACTTTATTTTAGTGATCATAAATTTATATTAACTATATTTTTTCACACTCGAATTTTTTAGCTGTCAAATCGGAAAAATCGGAAGAAAATCAATTCAATTTTTTAATAATTAAATAGAATATTAAATAACGATAACAAATTTCGGTCTATACTATAATATAATATCGTAATATCGTAGTGGTTCATTGAACATCTGGCAACGTTATGGCCCCTGGGGCGTCACAATTAGGGGACAATAGGTTCGCTCTACTGTCTCCTATTCCGCGAGCGAAACGAAAAAAAACCGGGAATATAATAGATGATTTTCCCCAACTACCAGTAACTAGAAAAGACGACCCAAAATATGTGGTGATCAAAACTGATGAAGAAACCAAACCTCTAAATGAGTACTCTATATTTGCTGTCTATAAAGCCATTCTATCTATCTCATCTGAAATCAACTCAGTTTCTCAACTGCGTGATGGAAGCCTACTGCTGTTAGTAAGAAACAGAACAATCGCCAAAAAATTCATCAACACTAAATACCTGCCTGGAATATGTCAATTCATAGCTGAATTGCATTATTCACTCAATAGTGTAAAAGGTACAGTATACGCTCCATTTTTAAAAAACTTACCAGAGGTAGAAATCATCGAGGGACTTAAAGAGTACAACGTTTCAGGAGTACACAAATTTAGTCGAAACATAGAAGGAATAAATAAACCTACAGGAGTTATTCTCCTCACTTTCGACAATTACTTCCTCCCTGACAAAATTGAAATTGCTTGGATAACCACTCCTGTCAGACCTTATTATCCAAACCCAATGCGATGCAAATCATGTCAAAAGCTGGGTCATACACAAAAATTTTGCAAAAACCTGCCCGCCTGTGCAACATGTAATCTACCGCCCCATTCTCCCGAAAATTGCACTAGAACAATGTGCGCAAACTGCTTCGGAGAACACCCTGCTTCTTCAAATAATTGTCTTAAATTCCAACAAGCAAAGAAATTAAAAATAAAAACTAAAAAGAAGTGTACCATGCGAGAAGCCAACGCAATCTATAAAACTAACAATTCACCTGGACCTGCCACCCCACTCTTATACGCCAGCGTCGCAAAATCACCTGATAACTTCAACAATAACTCCATAAAACAAAACGCAAATCAATCATCACGTAACAACTCCAACTCAACAAACAATAATTCACTCAATAGAGAAAAAATAATAATTACAAAAACAAATGAAAGCATTGAAACAGCAATCAACAAAAATTATCAAACATCAACTATCAAACGACAAGCCACAGCTACGACAGTAAACACTAACAAAAAGGATAACATAAATACATCAATAAAGAATAACAATAATAACTGGACAAATAAAAATATCAACAACACAAACAAGTATAATGATAAAACACAAACTCAAAAAAACTCAGAAACCACTGCAACAGTAATTACCGACAACCTTTTCACTCATACTAAATATCAACCACTCTCTTCACTCCCTTGTACTCTTAAAGCAAACAATCACGCAATTGACAAACTAAATAACGACTCAGACTCGGAACCAATGCTTTCCTAATCAAGCAAAGACTAAAAATAATTTTATTTGTGAGATCTGCTCCTCTAGCACATTTCTCTTTTTGAAATATTTGTTTTTCTCCACATTATGGTCCTAAAAGTTCTCCAATGGAATATAAACGGATACCAAAACAATCTACATGAACTAGAAATTCTTATAAAACAAGAGTCACCTGATGTAATCGCATTGCAAGAAACCCACATAAAACACAATAGCATAACAATTAACAACAACTACCATTTCTTCCTAAACAACTCCAACTCCTCTTTTGCCAAAGGCGGCACTGCAATATTTGTAAAGAAAACTATTCAACATTCTCGTTTTAATTTAACTGGCAATCTATGTGGTGTAGCCGTCACAATAAAAGACGAGTTACTAGTCACAATCATTTCACTATATCTTCCACCTTCCTCCAATTTTTCAACTACAGATCTTGATTTAATTTACACTAGTATAAATACTCCAATTCTCCTACTAGGAGATTTAAACGCCCATAATACTATTTGGGGCTCTCCCAGCACCAACAAAAGAGGTAAAATAATTGAGAATTTATTTCTGCAAACTAATCTTTCAATCCTAAACGACTGTTCTCCAACCTATTTCTCAACACACTCCACCTTCACACACGTTGATATTTCCTTTGCTTCGGCAACCCTCGTACCACATCTGTCCTGGAATATAGATAGCTACCTGCACGGCAGTGATCATTTTCCTATATACGTAACTTACCGCAACAACACAAACCAATCTAATAGATCTTTTCCAAAAAAAATTCAGAGATTTAAACACGATGAA
Organism: Clusia tigrina; assembly: GCA_920105625.2. Lineage (NCBI taxonomy): Eukaryota > Metazoa > Arthropoda > Insecta > Diptera > Clusiidae > Clusia > Clusia tigrina. The sequence continues at coordinate 369,646,670 of OV050030.1, forward strand.
GCCGACTGGCACAATTTCCAGCTTCTCGTGACAAATAAAATTTCCAACACAATAATTTCAAACAATAACAATAAAGATGCCGCCCAATTTCATAAAATTATCCTATCTGCTGCGAACGAAACAATATCAAAAACACACCAAAATCCACAAAGAACTAGAAACGTACCCTGGTGGAACTCTGACCTTAGTGTACTCCGCAGAAACAAACAGACATTATGGCTCAGTTTCAAAAATAATCGCTCAATTCCAAACCTCCTCAAATTTAAAAAAGCTAATGCAATTTTTAAAAGAGAAGCTAAATTAGCAAAGAAAAAATCCTTCTACGAATTTACCTCCAAAATCAATCCAAATTCACACACAAAACTAATCTGGAACTATATAAACAGATTACACCACAAAAATACATATTCTACAATTAAAGAACTAGTAACCCAGCAAGGAAACACTATTACAGACCCCCTATCAATAGTCACGGAATTTGCCAGTAAATGGTCAACACTCTCCAACGATATAAATTTCAATCCCAGCTTTATCGCTGAGAAAAGTCGAGTCAACTCCACCATAAACTACATTCCTAACAAATCAGCAAAACTCATAGAATCAAAAATCAATCTAATAGAACTAAATTCTATCCTCTCCGTCGTAAAAGGAAAATCCACTGGTTTTGACAAAATCAGCTATACTATGCCAAAAAATTTACCTCAATCAGCCAAACTCCATTTGCTTAATATCTACAACAACATATTTATAAATGGAATAATCCCACAGGAATGGAAAACAGCAATAGTTATCCCGCTGCCCAAACCGGGTAAAGCACAAAACAAATTGGAAGGCTATCGGCCAATATCATTACTTTCTTGTGCCAGCAAACTTTTGGAAAAAATTATCGCTAAAAGGCTTTCTTGGTTTCTCCAGATAAACAAATTAATCCATCCCAAACAAGTGGCTTTCAAACCCAATAAGGGCACTATGGATGCTCTACTCTTCCTGGATCATCTAATAGCAAAAAGCCTAACAAGCAAAAACCATATATCCATCATCTCCATCGACTTCGAAAAGGCCTTTGATAGGATTGGTATACATACGATAATCGACCAATTGAAAGAATGGAAAATAGGTCCGAAGATCATCAAATATATTTGCTCTTTCCTCACACAAAGAAAAATTAGAGCACGTATACACTCGGCTCACTCTGGTACTTACCCCCTGTGGAATGGTGTTCCACAAGGATCCCCATTGTCTGTCGTGCTGTTCCAGATTGCGTTCGAGAAGCTAAATAAAATTATAAATGGCCACCCCTTTTTCAACCACTGTATATACGCCGACGACCTATATCTAACTGCAAAATATAAAGATGATACTATCCTACAAGGAAAACTAAACAACCTTTTCTTCGAAATCAATGATTGGTTAGAAAAAACAGGAGGGAAAATATCTTTCACAAAAACAAAGATTTTACATATCTGCAGGAAAAAAATCTGCTCACCTACAAATATCTTAATTAACATCATAGAATCTGTAAATAGTCTAAAAATACTAGGTTTAATCTTCGATAATAAGTACAAATGGTCTGTGCATGTCGACTATCTAAAAAAATCTCTTGTTAACAGGCTAAATTTAATAAAATGTTTAACTTCGTCAAATAGAATACTCATCCTAACACAACTGTAAATATTATTAAATCACTAATTATATCAAAAATAGAAAACGGATTACCATTATATGGATACACAACAATAGCTAACATCAAAAAAATCCGTTCAATATACCATGCGGCAGCAAGGTACGCAACTGGAACATTTCGATCCACGCCATTTACAAATATACTAACAGAAGCAGGACTTCTGACCTTTGACCAAAGAATAACAATATGCACTGCCAGCCTAGCAAAAAATATTTTACTGCCTGCGGAAAAACAGTTGCTTCCAAACCTAAGGCGTACCTCAAGACATAAAACGAAATCAGCTTTGGAGAGGATATATATCCTCATTCACCAACTCGGCCTTCACTCCAAACCTCATAAGAGATTTCTTCCCCGAAACCCTCCTTGGGCACTCAGGGAAAATAGCATCATATCGTCATTAATGTTACTACCTAAAATCTCCACAAACAACAATACATATTTAAAATACTTCCATGAAAACGCAGAAAAATGGCATATGAAGCGGTGGAATCTCTACTTCACCGATGGGTCGAAATCCACCAATGGAGTCGCCTACGCAGTAATCGACGCCGAACTTAATGTGGTGAGAATCGCTCAAATAAATGATAACTGCTCTATTTTCACTGCAGAAGTAGAAGCGATCTTATTCGCAGCAAATTTCTGCAGAAATATAAAAGGAAAACACATCATCTGTACCGACTCCCAATCAAGTGTAAAAGCGATTCAAAATATACTACATTCAAACGAAACAATTTGCAAAATACGAGACATTCTAATACAGTATCCCAACAAAATCAAAATTATGTGGATCCCAGCACACGCTGGAATTCAGGGAAACGAAATTGCTGACACTGAAGCAAAACATGCCGTCAATGCTCCCATTTTATTGCAACAAACACATCACAAAAAGGACCTACAACGTCAGATCAAAAAGTATTACCTAAACCAACGTCAAGAAACAACTACTCCCACTACTACAAACAAATAAACGTTGAGGGTAAGGTCCCGATCTATCCCAGAAGCAGCCAGAAAATTCACATCCATAAATACATCAGAATTCGCACGGGACACACGCTCTTAACACACAAACATCTAATAGAACACCAACAACCACCCCTATGCCCACTATGCAACAGTACACTCCTAACAATCTCACACCTAGTCTTCGAATGTACCCATTTAGTTAGTAACACAAATATTCCAATAGTCAAAATTCTCCAAGAAAACACAAAAGAAAACATATCCAACCTTATGTATATTCTTAAATACCATAACTTATACCTCCTAATCTAGCTAAATCTCAAACAAAAACATACACAGTCGAATTACAATCAGGCCGAAAACCCTAGTCGTTAGTGCCTTAGTTTTAAGTTTATTTTATAATTGTATTATGTAATAAACTGTTCAATAATAATAATATATTAACTATAACGCGCAATTTATGTTTCACACGCCGCCTGCAAGTAACACACGGTCCAGCAAGATGAAAAAGGGTTCGAAAAAGGCCAATATTAGTGGAGCCAACACATCGACATCTGAGACCGCCAATATTTCTGGTCTGTCATCACCTGCAGCTTTGACTTCAACGATTGCAACCACCGCCACCAGTGCGCTACCTGCCGTTGCATCGTTGAATTTTCCTGCTACAGTCGCCGACAAGAAGACAACTATGGAGCCTCAAAATGTCGCAAGTGTAGAAGCCGCTACTGCAGATCATCAAGCCTGGAGTGTGATGCTCGAGAGGATAAACGCCCTCGAAAGTGAGTTACGCAGCACTCAGGTAAGCTTGCATGAGAAAAATATACATGCCATGCTCTGAAAGAAGCGTTGCATTTGCCTGCTGGTCAAGTCGCCACACAACCAGCATTACGAACTGACGCTATAGAAGAATTAATGCGTAGTACGCAAAATTTCCCCACCGCTATTACGCATTCGCCAGCCAGCATTGATATGCACAATAAACTGTTTGCGCTAAATGCGCATAAAAACACAGACATAGCTACGCAGCCACTATCAATCGCTGAGGAAAGTAACACGCAATTCTTGCTAAGGTCGCATCCCTGCGCCGCCGCTTCGGCGCATTCAACGCCATGCGCAGCCAATGTTATGTTACACGATGGTTTTTTGTCTGCCGCTACGCCGATGGCAGCAATAACATCGTCAACAAGTGCAGGGACATTTCCAAGTGTTGTCGCCATGTCTGCCGCTCAGCGTTCGGCAGTATGTTCAAATCTAACGAACAGTGGAGTTTTAATGTCTACTTGCGACACAATACAGTCTGGTGGTGATACTAATCTTATTTATCAATGCCCTGTTATGCCAACACTGAACACAATGCCGACTGGTGGGAATGCTGGTTATAATTATTGCCCCCCTGTTATGGCGACTCATAGCACAATACCGACTGCTGGAAATATGTGGTATTGCTACCAGCACCCTGTGACGCCGTTGCCAACTGCGCATGATATGGATCCAAACAGGAGTCATATGAATCAAAACAGGAGTAATAATCCTGGGCAAAATATATCAGCATATTTACAGCCGCGAAAGATATTAGAGCTGCCAGCTTTCAGTGGCCACCCCGAGGACTGGCCCATGCTATGGACCACCTTCGAACAAACTACGAATGCATATGGGTACAGTAATTTGGAAAACTGTCAGCGGTTGCAGAAGTGTCTCAAAGGTGTGGCACGTGAATCAGTAAAGTCCCTTTTGATTCACCCTGCCAACGTGGCCGCGGTTATGGAACAGCTTCGATTCCGATATGGACGCCCTGAATTGCTAATTCGAAGTCAGCTGCAACAAATACAGGAAGTGGCACCCATCTCAGAATCATCAATTGAAAGGTTAATACCATTTGCAACAAAGGTGAGAAACCTGGTAGTGTTTCTTCAGACAGCAAACGGACAACAACATATAGGTAATCCAATGTTGCTTGAAGAGCTAATTGGAAAATTACCAATACATAAAAAATTATATTGGGCCAAATACGCGAATGCAATCTTTCCGTATCCGACAATTGCTGATTTCAATAATTGGTTAACCGAGATAGCCAATTTAATATCAAGGGTCATTACGATGAAATCTGAGCCACGCCGTAAAGTAGTTCTTCACACAGTCGACAACCAAAATGAACGCTTGACATGCCAGTTGTGCAAAAATGCCCATGCGATCGTAAGTTGCAAACAGTTCTTGGCATGTGATGTACAAAAGAGGTGGAGTGAAATTAAGCGCTTACGTTTATGCTTCTCGTGTCTTAAACCGGGACACTCGCTGCAATATTGCCAGCGGCGGAAGAAATGTCCAGTCGACAGATGCGATCGTAAACATCACCAGCTGTTAGATGATAAATCAACAGTTCGAAAAGCACAGCGACAAAGACCAGCGCCTGTTTCTGATGATAAGGATGAAGGTTCCGTTAAGGCAGTGCTAAGTTGCGCCAACGGAGCTCAGACATTGCTGTTCAAAATATTGCCCGTAACGCTGTATGGTCCGAAGAAGACAGTACGCACTCTTAGATGAAGGTTCATCCGTCACCATGATGAACAGCAACTTGATAGCAAAACTGGGCCTCCGTGGAGAAGATCGAAAAATTAATCTGCAATGGTTTGGCGGTCGCTCCGAGCAGCAATCAGCTATAGTGGTCGATGTTCACATAAGTGGGATTGCAAACAACAGAAAGTTTCCGCTGCGTAATGTTTATGGTGTGGAAAATTTGAATTTACCAATGCAAAGTCTGCTTAAAAGAGATTTGCATCCGAGCGATCGTAATTTACCAGCGCTACCAGTAAAACCATATTCAGATGCCACACCTCAAATTCTCATTGGTTTAGATCACTGTCATTTAGGCTTGCCTATTGAAACTTTGTGTTTGGGAGCGAAAGGGCCGCATGCCGCTAAACCTCTACTTGGATGGATTGTGTTTGGGAAAACAAATGAGCACGTTTCGGCGACACCATCCTGTTTATTTACTCATTCAATAGTGGCAGATAATTTGCATCGGACTGTAGCTGACTATTTTGAAACTGAGAACTTTGGCGTTCGCCCAGCACCGGCGGTAGAGCCAGACGAGGAGGTGAGAGCACGCAATATTTTACAAGCTGTCACAAGAAAAATAGGTGACAAGTTTGAAACCGGTTTGCTTTGGGATCAGGACAATTTCGAGTTTCCTGATAGCTACTCTATGGCCTTCAAACGCTTGCTTGGTATAGAACGCAAAATGGAGAAGGAACTAGAATTTGGTAAAGCATACAACGGTATAATCGAAAGTTATATTGACAAGGGTTATGCGCGCAAGTTGCAGTCAGATGAGGCTTCCAAGATAATCCCTAGAACATGGTACATTCCGCACTTTGCAGTTAAGAATCCAAACAAACCTGGTAAATTGCGATTGGTGTTTGAATCAGCTGCTACCGTTAATGGAGTTTCTTTGAATTCACGGTTATTAAAGGGTCCGCAGGACTATAAACCAATGCCATCAGTATTGTTTAACTTTCGAGAACGAGCTATTGCTGCATATGGTGCCATTCGTGAGATGTTCCACCAAGCTTCGATTCGACTAGAAGACAGATGTGCACAAAGATTCTTATGGCGCAATGGCGACAGTCAGAGAGAACCCGACGTCTATGAAATGTCCGTTATGACCTTCGGGGCCGCCTGTTCGCCGTGTGCTGCTCAATATGTTAAATGTGTGAACGCATTACAACATCAGTTAATCTATCCAAGAGCGGTGAAAGCAATTCTGCAACACCATTACGTCGACGATTATGTAGACAGCTTCGATACGATTTCGGAAGCCATTACCGTATCCAAACAAGTGAGTGATATACATAAAGGTGCAGGATTTGAATTATGTAAATTTAGTTCGAACTCATCTGAAGTGTTGTGCGCTCTACAAGACGAAGCCCATATTAGTAACGAAGCATCTTCCAACAGTTTTGGAAAAGTACTCGGAATATTGTGGCAGCCAGGTGAAGACACATTTAGCTATAAGTAGCAGTTTAACAATGTGGACGCAGATGTGGTGGATGGGAACAGGGTTCCTACGAAATGGCAGTTCCTTAGTATTGTAATGTCAATATTTGATCCACTGAGATTTTTAGCCCACGTTGTGGTAGGAGCAAAGATATTGTTGCGTGAAGTATGGCGATACAACATTTGTTGGGATGAACAACTGCCTATTTACATATACGACGGTTGGAGCAAATGGTGAGAGAACATCAAGAAGATTTCGGAAGTTAAAATACCGCGTTGCTACTTTACCAGAGGCGTGCCAAAGAATTGACAGTTGCATATATTCGTTGATGCAAGCCAAGACGCATTTGCAGCCGCCGCGTATTGGCGCAGCACTTATTCTGATGCTGAAGTCGAAGTTTCCTTGGTGTTCGCTAAAAGCAGATGTGCTTCTTTGAAACCGATGACGGTGCCCAGACTCGAGCTGCAAGCAGCTGTTCTGGGTACTCGCGTGATGCAAACCATCAAGGAGGGCCACTCTTTAGTATCTGCCGATTGTATCTTTTGGAGCGACTCAAAGACGGTAATTAAGTGGATCGCGCAAGGAAATCGCCGCTACAAGCCATTTGTGGCACACCGTATAGCGAGATTTTAGCCGCCAGCAAAGTATCGGAATGGCGTTGGCTTCCTACAGAGAAAAATGTAGCTGATGAGGCTACTCGCTAAAATTTTAAAATCGATTTCTCATTTATGTCAAGATGGTTTCAAGGACCAGAGTTCCTTCGGTACGATGAAAGTGAATGGCCAATTACTGAACACATCCAAGAAGCTACGGCAGCTATGGAAGAGGAGTTAGAGCCAAAGTTTGCCTTAACCATAAATAATGAGCGTATCTTCAAATTCGAAAGATTTTCGTCGTTGAATAAATTAATTCGATCAGTCGGTGCTTCGGTTTGCTTCAAATTGCCGCATGCGTTGTGTTCAAATAGGCCTACAAGTATCTGAACTGGAAGCAGCGGAGTCGGCAAGCTCAATGTGAAGTATATGGCATGGAGAGAGAAGCAATTAAGAATGGCAAAGGTGTAACGTTGCAGAGTGATTTATACAGTCTTACCCCATACATAGACGAAAAGGGCGTTCTGAGAGTATACGGGCGTATAGATGCAGCCAGCTGGTTACCTTATGAAACGAAACGTCCAATTATCTTGCCGCCTCGACATCCATTCACTTCTCTGGTTATATACTATTTTCATTGCCAAATGAAGCATCAAAATATAGAGGCGACAATATGCGAAATCCGAAGAAAGTATTGGGTAGTACGCATCAGACAAGAAATGCGAAAGGTAATCAATACTTGCCAGATATGCAGACTAAGGAAATTGAAACCAGTTACACCAATAATGGGTCCACTACCCGTCGACCGATTGACGCCTTTTGTGAGACCATTCAGTTATACAGGATTGGACTATTTTGGACCAGTTTTAGTAACGATAGGGCGGCGTACTGAAAAACGGTGGGTAGCACTCTTCACTTGTCTTACCATCAGAGCTGTGCATTTGGAAATAGCATTTGATTTGTCCACTGATGCATGTGTAATGGCCATACGCAACTTTATAAATCGTCGTGGTGTACCGAAACGAATTCGTAGCGACAATGGAAAAAATTTTATTGGGGCAAGCGGTGAAGCGGCACGATTTTCAGAAGTATTTGGTTGCGAGCGCATTTTGACGGAGTTGTCATCGAAAGGTGTTGAGTGGATATTTAATTGCCCATTAAAGCCTTCCGAAGGCGGGGTGTGGGAACGTATGGTGCAGTGCGTCAAAAGGGTTTTGCGACATACACTGAAAGAAGTGGCTCCTCAAGAACATACAGTTCAATGTCTACTTATTGAAGCTGAAAATGTCGTCAATTCGAGACCACTTACCCACTTGCCAATATCCATAGATGAAGAGGAACCTCTGACACCCAATCATTTTATTTTGGGTACAGCGAATACTGCACAAACGCCCGGTGCAGCTGACATCAGTGACAAATCATGCGTGCTGCGCAAACAATGCGCGAATAGCGAGGCAATTACGAGATAAATTCTGGAAACGATGGGTAGCGGAGTATTTGCCCACCTTGACACGTCGAGTGAAATGGTGCCAACCAACCACCTTCTTGAAAGAAGGCGGCTTGGTTTTTATATGTGACGTAAACTTGCCAAGAAACAAGTGGTGCCGTGGACGAGTAGAAAAAACCTACAAAGGAGCTGATGGCCAAGTAAGACGAGCAGATGTACGCACCAGTTCTGGATTGTTGTGTCGACCTGTTTCAAAACTAGCCGTTTTGGAAGTGGAATGTGGTGAATTGAAGTGATTCACGGGGTCGGGAGTGTAAGAAATATTTGCCGAAGAGTGAATTGCCATCGTGTATTTTGAATGTTCTGTTTCGCTGATCGTGAGCGTGTTGCCGGTTTGCACAGTTGACGAGTGACAGCCGAGGAGCACACCACGGTAAGCGACGCACAGCGCATTTTTAATTTTAATTGATTTTTACTTTGTATTTTAGAAATAAATATTAAGTTGCCAATATTAAACTTTCAATCCTTTTACTCGTCACACAGACCATGGATCATGTTCCTTGTGATTACTTCAAATAATTCTGGATTGGTGGTTTCATCTGGAATTTCCGCAGATTTGATGTCATCAATTTGATCCGGTCTTATTTTGTCAATCAACTATATCAATATGCGTGCGTGAGGGAGTCCTCTTATTGCGATTTCACAGAATACATCCAGCATTACGCTTCGCTAAATACTTTGTATGTGACTATGATTTGTTGTTTAAGCACACGTACCGTTGTGTCCTGACGATCTGCTGGCGATTGGCCTGGCAAGAGGTATTCTTGAAAATCACTCCATTATCATGTAAAATTGATAAACACTAACATGTAAAATTGATAAACAGGTCTGGTCGACCATAAGAACGAACATATCCCATCGAATCCTCTGCATACTCATGCATATGACGTGGGCTACCAGGGTAGGAAGATGGCAATATCGTCAATTGGCCAATCTCATTTGGATATACACGCTGGTTGCCATCATTGTTATTGGCATCACGTAGACGGATGCATTCTTCAGCGTGTAGCCTTTTCTGATGGAACCTAATGTAATTCAAACGTTCCGTCTCGATTTTCGCATACATGTTGACACCATACTGGTGAAAGTCTTTGACATTTCAAAATATGATTGTCTTGATTTTGACGAATCATCAATTTGTACGCATAATAATTTATTGCGTTGACCGTTTTATTTGCAATTTTCACAACTGTAATTGAATTTTAAACTTTTGTAACAACTGTGTTACCCATTTATGAGAATAAATTTCACTAACCAGTTGACGGATTGACAAACTTAATGTTAATTTGATAGCCGTCTTCCTCTTGCGAAAACAAAAGCGGATATTGCAAAGCATCATAAGAGCGATGAAGTTCAAAGCCACGTTGAATTTGATCATTTCTATGATGAAGGACGATATCGCGTGCATAAAATTCTTCTCCAAAGATTACCACTGCTACATCGTCTATTCATTCATTATATCCGACGGGATTCTGTCCAATGCCGTTTTAAACAAAGTCACCAATTCGTTGTACTGATAAAAATAAGTTTGCAAGACAACAATTATTTCTCTTCGTACGTTCGGAGAAATAGAATACCGTTGATCAATTTCATCATTGGAATTTGCAAGAAAATGTCGGTCCAGCCAAATGTTCGTTATATCTTCGATTACCTTAAATGTTGGCATGAAATTATCTCGGACAATATTTGTTGCACCAAATGAAGTCATTTTAAAACATGAATTGCATGCCTTAATATTTCTCAAGAAATGCTTCGATTCTGGTGACGTTCCAGAAACCAAAGAATGCAATGTTTCTGGTGGACAATTCAATGCCGGTAATTTGACTTTCCCATTTGCGCAGCACAGTCCTGGTGTTTCAGTGCTGAATTTGAGTGCCTTGCAATGTTCAGAAACTTTGTTCATTGAACCAACTGTCACTGATTTGCGTGAACTATAATCCACTTGACCGAGAATGTGCGATCTCGATCATCTTGTGTTCGCTGTGTGCGTTGTACTTCACTTTCTTCTACACCAGCTTGCCTCCTGGCATTAGTATATTGTCGACTAAGACTAAATTCTCTTGGCATGAATCTAAAAAATAGTGATAAAATAAATAATTATATTTTCAATATGCACAGAGAAAAAAAGGGTATTTTTTTTAGACATGTGGTTTTCAAGCAGAAATAAAATTCTTATAATTTTATGTTATGGCAAAGAATTTAGCTTTATTTTAAATATTTGCCATTATGTTTTAAAAATGATTTCGGGCAAATGGCCGCCACGGCTGCCTCGAATAAATTCCAGCCGAGAGGCCACTTTTTGCAGCAAATTGGGCCGTATGTCAGCAATAACGCGCCGAATATTCTCTTCCAAGGCATCAATCGTCTCGGGCTTATCTGCGTAGACAAGCGACTTCACATAACCCCACAAAAAATAGTCCAGCGGTGTTAAATCGCACGATCTTGGAGGCCACTCCTCAGGCCCACGACGCGAGATAATGCGCTCACCAAAAGTTTCCTTCAATAAATTGATTGTCTCGTTGGCTGTATGGCGTGTAACGCCGTCTTGTTGGAACCAAAGGTCGTCCACATCAACATCATCCAATTCAGGCACTAAAAAGTCATTAATCATGGCTCTATAGCGTTCCCCATTGACTGTAACAGTATGGCCGGCTTCATTTTTGAAGAAATATGGACCAATGATTCCCTCTGCCCATAGAGCGCACCAAACAGTGACTTTTTGAGGATGTAACGGCGTCTCAAGAATGGCTTGTGGATTATCGTCACTCCAAATGCGACAATTTTGCTTATTAACTTACCCATCCAACCAAAAGTGAGCTTTATCGCTGAACAAAATTTTCTTGTGAAATTCGGGATCGGTGGCCATTCACCGGTGGTGGGCCCATTCCCCGAACGTGCGACGCGCTTGATGTGCGTTCGGCCATAAGCTTACGAAATGGCAAACCAAACTGAGCATAAACCAAGTGACAGCTGTCAAAAAGACCAACTCCGAAAAAAGTATTGCCAGATGGAAAACCACACGACTAAAAAAAACACCCTTTACAACAGAGAATACAGAGAAACGTCTCTCGTTTTGTGCAAACTGTAGTAGTATGGCTGATTTTCTTCAAAACCAAAGATAAACAAACCTATACAGATTGCCTACTAATGATAAACAAAGCATTTGTGTAATATTACCTTCGTACCGTAATATCTACATTTAAAAAAATAACCGACTAAATTGGTTGAAAATTACGGACAGCAGAGAGAAACAGACACTTTTTCCATTTTGTTTTATATATAAGATTACATTCTTATACAAAACCATTGCAAGAAATGATGGAGATATTTCTACAGACATTTCGTAAGATGCTATGGATAAAGTCGCTATTTGGTATACCGTTATCTAAAATTTTTAATCAAAGATTGATTCGTTTAAAAGATTGGGGATAAATGAGGATGATAAATACAAATTTTTTTGACAAGATTGGGATTATCAAATGAAACTTACAAATTCATACGAATTTATTTCAATAAGTTAAAATCATTTGTTTTAATAGTTTCAGTCTATTTACATCATTGCTTAAAGTTGACTATAAGGAAAAAAAATCTTTTTGATGATGGGGAGAGTTACGCTTCGGCCTTAGAATCGGTAGGCAGTTTCTGCGGACGTCCGATAACAAATATCGACGACGTTGGTAATTCTCCTCTGTGAGAAGAGGAGGACGCCAGCGTAACGATGATGGCCACCTCCGTGAATGGTGAGGGTATTACAGATTAACCTTCACCTTTCAATAGCTGCCTCGGCAGCCCTGATCCTCCACCTAACTCAAAAAGGAGAGGAACTCATACTGGTCCAAGAACCGTGGATCGTAAATGATCAGGTTTGCGGACTCACCATAAGCGGATACCGCACAGTATTCGAGCAGGATCGAGGTAAGCCCAGAGCCTGTATTCTTCTTAAGAACAACATTAACGCTCTTCTTCTTCACAGGTTCAGCGACAAGGATAATGTAGCCATGGTCATTTCAACCAACACCATGGCTACATGGATCGTCAGCAGCTATATGGCGCACGACCACTGGCAGACGCCGCCTCCGGATACTTTAAAGCTGCTGGTAACGGAGGCAAACAGAAAGCGCATCCCGGATTCATCGGGGCCGATGCCAATGCCCATCACGAGGTGTAGGGCAGCACGGACACCTACGAGCGGGGTGAGTCACTCTTTGATTTCATTCTTGCTAACGACTTAGTCATTGCTAACAGGGGGAGAGAGCCAACCTTCATTACCTCCAATAGAAGGGAGGTTCTCGATCTCACCCTTGGCAGTAATCACTCGTCTCATCTTATTTCGAGTTGGCGCATTTCGCAGGAATGCTCCTTCTCGGACCATTGTTACATTTGCTTTAGAATTGCGATCTCTGATACGTTAGATACGGCAGAGCGCAAAATACACACTAACAGAAAAAGAACTGACTGGACAAAATTCCAGACCATTATGGAGTCGGGCCTGCAGTCAACTCCTCCCACTATCAACAATCACCTCAATATAGATCGAGCGGTTGAAACCATTACAGCACTATTTAACTCTGCTGCCAAATCAGCCTGCAACTTCCCGAAGCCTAGAGGGAAACCCAAACCCCCTTGGTGGAATTCGGAAATTGTTGAGCTACGAAAAGAATGCCCCAAGCTCTTCGACAGAGCCAAAGCTACAAATGACTGGCTCCCTTTCAAAGACAAACAAAGGGAACTCAAATATATGGTTAGAGATCCAAACGAGCGTCTTGGCGAGACTTCTGTGCCAGCATAGAAAGCTCGTCCGAGACAAGCAGACTCCGGAGGATCCTCAATACCACCCCTCGGGCTCTCGAATGTATTCAGAGATCGGACGGTAACTGGACTGATTCTGAAACCGACACTCTAGACGCCCTAATAGAAACACACTTTCCGGGGAGAAACAGCGCTTCACGTGCTCATTGAGCAAGTAGAGAAATCTCTTGCCAACAAAGAATATACTCTTGCAGTATTTCTCGACATAGAAGGGACATTCAAAAATATTTGTCCCTCCGCCATAACTAAATCCTTAGTAAACCTAAACCTGGACCCCAGCCTGGTTAGGTTCATCGAGCAGCTGCTGAAAACACGCGTCACTAGCTGCTCAATAGGAAACGTGCATGCTAAAAGGACTATCAAGAGCGGTACTCCAAGGCGGTGTGCTCTCACCCCTCATCTGGAATCTGACGGTGAACACACTACTTAGGAGATTAGATCAGACCGGCTATAACATTATAGCTTATGCGGATGAAATCTCTATCTCTGTTTCCGGCAAATATCTTTCAACACTTTCAGAAAAGCTAAGCTATACTCTTAGCATTTTGTCCAAATGGTGTCTTGAAGTTAATCTAGATGCCAACCCTTCCAAAACTGAGGCTATGCTCTTCACCAGGAAGCACAAAATACTAAGTTTTCACTTACCCAAACTCAATGGGAATTCGCTTAGTCTAAGCAATAGCGTCAAGTATCTAGGTCTGATCCTGGACCCTAAGCTCCATTGGAAAGCAAATTTCGCGGAGAGGGTACGGAAAGCCGCGTGTGCTCTGTACTGTTGCAAGAGATCCATAGGAACAAGATGTGGCGTCCAGCCTCGAATCATGTCCTGCCTCTATGCAGCGGTGGTTGAACCGTACTTTCTCTACGGCACTGTCTTCTGGTGGCCCGCAACTGACATGGCGGTGAACCTAAAACCTCTTGACAAGGTCAGAAGAATAGCAGCTGTTCTGGTAACAGGGTATTTGCGTACCACCTCTACCAAAGCTCTATTTGCATTCCTACATTGGTTGCCCACTAAGCTTCTGGTCAGGAAACAAGCAAAATGCTCGGCAACCAGACTCAATGCTATATCTCGTTGGACTAGGCTGAACCTGGGCCATGCCAATATCCTAATGCAGGACACACCCGTACAGACGGACGTTGACTATACTTGCTCTACACCTAATCTAAACCACGGGTTCGACACTTACAGTCCTAGTAGAGAGGAATGGTCTAGCAAATTAGTGGTCACTGGTAGTTCCATTGACATATATACGGATGGCTCCAAACTGGAGAAAAAGGTCGGTTCCGGCATTTTCTCCAGAAAACTTGGTATCAAGCTCTTCTATCGTCTCCCTGACCATTGCAGCGTCTTTCAGGCGGAAGTAATGGCAATATTCCAAGCGTCCAAGTGGCTTATTCGCAATGAAGTATGCGATGTGAAGATTCGCATATTCACGGACAGTCAGGCGGCAATCAAGTCCCTAGCTGGTGTATTCACTACCTCTAAGCTTGTACTCTCACAAGTTCACATATGCTGGGTGCCTGGACATAGCGGCATTCCAGGAAACTGCGAGGCCGATGAATTGGCCAAAATAGGTACGCTGCTCCCTGACATCTCCCCCTCTGGCCACGGTCAAATGGGCTATAAAACATGACTACCTTGAGGCAGCTAAAAGAGCCTGGGTAAATGAACATACCTGTTGTGTTGCCAGACAAACCTGGAGCACTATTGCCATTAGGCGTACTAGTCAGCTCCTCAATATTAGCAGGAACTCCATCAGCACTAAAATAAATGTGCTCACGGGACACTGTCTGATCGGGAAACATGCTGAACCACTAGCACTGCCCCATAACGACTTCTGTTGCAGCTGTGTCTCTGAGGAGGAGGAAGAAACAGTACTTCATCTCATGTGTCAGTGCCCCGCTCTGGCCAGGCGAAGATTAAAATTCCTAGGCTTACCTTTCTTCACTACCTTAACCGAACTATCTTCCATCAACATTAAGGACATAGCCAGGTTCATTTCGGATTCACTGTGGTTCCCAAAATCCTAGACGGGGGAGTCGCGTCGTCTTAGTATGGTACCACAATGAGCCATTGTATGTGCTTAAGTGTGCTTTGCGTCGAAGGCTGCCACTCCTACCTACCTACAGGGACTACCTACCTTGCGGAATGGTATTAATTTTATTTTTGGTCAAATAGTCGCATACCAGATGATATATGCATGCTGAATACGCTATTCAGTACGGTCACAAAATACTACTTTTTTACTGTTGGGGGAAGGAATTCGAAGAGTACCACACCACGGCAATCAAAGAAAACATCTTGATATTGTATCGACTTTGTCGAAGTTTTTTGGTTTTTGGCTCGTCTGAGACACGCCATTCCGATGACTGTTGGTTTGCTTCGATTTCATATTCATAGACTTATGGTATAGAGTCGTCTTCGATATTTGAGCATAGATTACCTGCATAGATGCCTTCGAGTGTGTTAAAAAAGGCATTTCCAGAAAGAGTCCGCAAAGAAAAGTTTAAATGCGGCATCCTGTATTAAAAATTTCCCCATTTATGCACAAAAGTTATTATATTTACATGTTCGAGTACACATTATTTACATATGCATATATGAATTTTATAAAACAAAAAGAAATACAAAAAAATTTAAGGGTTCTTTTCAATTTTACTATTTCATAACTATTGGCAACCAAACTAGTTAAATAACTACTTAAAAATTAACTACTTTGTAACTAGTCAGGGACTACTCACATAATAACAGTATTGAACTATTATATAAATTAATGAATTATTAATCTAATTTGTTTTTTAAAAAAGGTTGCGTGTTGGATCCCAACACGTCTTACTTTTATTTAGCTTAAAACCGAACTAGTTTTACAAAATAATGAAGGCTTTAACTTTAGCTTAATAAATAATCTAAAATGCTGACGTAGTCCACGTGCCGAGTGATGACTGTGGGAACGTTGAATGTTGTTTGTTCTCGTTGAGTTCTGCAATGTGACACCTGGAATGTTGCTGCTGACGTTGTGCCTGGATGGGATGCGCGTGCAGTAACAAATGCAATGTATAATGTGTTAACTCTTCCCCCTCTAAGTTCCATACGTCCACGAATGGAATCTCAAAAACATGGTAGGTTGAAGATGCTCTTGTTTTGGCTATTGACCTGTATCCTGGGAGAGTTGTTTGTAGGTTGGTTACTTTGGGAAAGCTTTTCTATGACGATTTCAACTTGATTGGATTTGATGTTCCTGCATTCTTTTAAACGCTTTTGAAGGACGAAAACCCCAATTATCAGGGCAGTTGTTATCACTCCTATGTTCAATGATAGACTAATCTGGTTAACCGACTTCAGCTTACGAATTGACAGCGTGTTTTTAACATTAATGTCATTTATTAGTTCCAAAGATAATGTTCTCTCTTCGGCATCTGTGTTCATGGGTTGAATTAGGGCAGGAAGAGGCTTTGTTGCTGTGATTTGTCTTGATGCGTATGTTCTGTTGTTAACCCGTATAGTACTGTTATAATGATGAATGATTATGTTGTAATTTTAAAGTTTATTTCCATAATTGGCGGGTCTCACCCAACTACCGGACCACCACTTTTTGCCATTCAGGTCGAGTAAATGTATAGATTTCTCATATTTAAGTAACATACACACCTAGTTGGGACTTATAATTAGCACACTCAGAAGAAATAGCAACGTTAGAATTTTGAAATTTCCACAAAAACTGTCCAAATTAATTCCAACAAAATTGTCTAGATTGATTCCAAGTTAGTTGTGTAAATTAATTAAAACATTCAAAGCGAAAAAATTTGTGGATTTCTCACTTTAAATTGACACACACCCAAATGGGACTTATAATTAGCACACCTAGGTTGGACATATAAATAGCACACCAAAGTGGACATATAATTAGCACACCTTGTTGGCACTTATAATTAGCACACCTAGGTGGGACTTATAATTAGCACACCTCCGTTATTATTTGAGAGATGTACCGCCTCAGTAAAAACTCCCCAATTGGATATGTACCGCCTCAGTCAAACTCCCCACCTGGATATGTGACTTATAATTAGCACACCTTGTTGGGACTTATAATTAGCACACCCAAGTGGACTTATAAATAGCACACCCAAATGGATTTATAATTAGCACACCTCCGTTATTATTTGAGAGATGTACCGCCTCAGTCAAACTCCCCAATTGGATATGTACCGCCTCAGTCAAACTCCCCACCTGGATATGTCCTTGAATTGAAAAAACTGTCCAAATTAATTCCAACAAAATTGTCTAGATTAATTCCAAGTTAGTTGTGTAAATTAATTAAAACATTGGTATCGAAAATCAACATAAAAACATACGACCCATTGAGCCACATAGTTGAGTTATCCACGTCGATTTCGCCGCTGTATTGATTTAGGAATAATATGTCATCCTCGATCTCCTCTATAGTATTGATATGCTCATTATTGGTTATGGTGCACTTAGATGTTTGACTCGTTAACAGCTTCGGGATACACGTTGTTTCTGTGATATCTTCATAACTTCCGGGACTACATATCAATAAACTATTGTAGGTTTTGCATTTTCCTTTTAGGCCAAAAATTTTGTTCTTACAATCTAACACTTAATCATTGTCTAGTCTAGTTACAATGTTTTCTCTCTTTATAGCTTTAATTATACAATTAATACAATTTTCGGTATCTGTAGTTGGGATGCTTAGGATGTACAATATATTATATCCCTTAATGGCAATTTTGACTTCGGCAAAGTGTAGCAATTCATCAGTATTAGAAAATCGTATATTACTTTTATTAAAGATATCATTTAGAATCTCAATTTCAAAAGATGAAAGAATAAATGAATTGGCAATATTTGCCTTAGCTAAATGAATTGCGAATTCAATGTTGGCAATATCTTCTTTTAATAATTCAAGTTTGTATTTAAACTCTAATATTCTTTCGTTATGGATATTTTGTTCTGTTTTTATTATTTTAATTATTTCGTTAGTGGCATTCGTAAGTTTATTAATTTTCTCAAGTGACATACGAGTAATTACAATCTGATTACTATTATTTTCTAAGACATCTTCCACCTTCTTCTGAATTATTTCAAAATCTTGATGGTCTGGACTTCCAGCAATCCATTTCCATGCACTGCCGAGAAAGTCCAGTGAACGTTTAGACTTTAAATTAGGTTTGAGTCGAGATGTGTATGATTTTATTTGGGATATGGTGTATTTTAGGTAAGGGATCAGGGGGTGATTTCAGGTGATATTCTGAACAATGTTACTTTCTATTTCATGAATGAGGGTATCGTAGCTCCTTAATTCGATAGTATGAATTATCTTGAAATTGCCAGTCTGAACCTTTGCCAGTCCTGAGTGCATTGCTACCAGTTTTGAATTTGAGTAATCCAATATCTGGATTTCTCCGGCGCAAAGTGCCGTTAAAATTAGCAATCTGTAAATGGAAATTTATAAATTAATTTCTGATATGTTTCTTGTGGACGATTCATCCGCTTTCGGTGACTATTGTAGAATTTCTGTTCTCTTTTAATATTTCTTCCCTGTACTTCTCAGATAGTTTTGTTCCTAATCTTTTATTAATCCTGACACTTAATTACTTGTCCTGAAGTATATTGTTCGTCATTATGTTTCCTCTTGTTATGGTATTCTAGATTCCGCTTTTGTTTCTCCTGTATTTTTTCCATATTCGAATGTCTAGTTCTGTCATAACTACCAGGGGAAAAGTCGACTGTTCTTCCAAAGAATAGATCAACAGGGTTTCTTTCGACAGTTGAGTGTATTGAATGATTGTACTTGTTTACCGCCCTTTCGAGAAGTTCCTCGAAATTCCTACATACTCCCTCCGCCTTTAGACACCTCAGCAATTCCGCGAGAAATCTTTCAGCTTGTCCAATTGACTCGCTTGAATAAGGAGGTGTAGTGAACACTTCAATGTCCTCATCATAAACAGAATAGTAGAAGAATTTAAAGATTTCTCATTATCGATGACGACCGTTTTCGGCACCCCATAGAAGAATAAGAGATCCCTTAGTGGTCTTCTAACTTCCTCGATAGACTTTCTGTTAGCATTTTAAACTGGGCGTACTTGGAGAATTTATCCAGAGCAGTCATTACTAGCTTCTTGTCTGTTGAAAAAATGTCGATATGGATCACCTGTCCGGGATAGGAGGGTATAGGTGTTTCTTTTATTTTTGGATCGTTAGGGTGCCTATCGTATTTATTCTTTTTGCATATTGAGCATATTCTTACTATCCGCTTTATCTTCGCAAACATACTGGGAAAATACCACTTCTCCAAAATCTGGAATTTGTTTTCCGCTGCAATCCTGTGAGCTCTGTTATGAGTGTCAATAATGACATTTTCCTGATCGTTCACCGAAATGACATCTTCCACGAATACTCCCGCAAAAGAAACTTTATAATTTCTAAGGTGCAGTGGATAAATCTCCTGTATTTTACCTATTACAAACTCTGGTGCACTTATAGCATTTTTCACAGAAGGATTTAGGTATCTTTTCAATAATGCCAGCAGGTTTTGTTGGTCATATTCCCTTTCCGCTATGGTATGTCTATGATAACCAGGGAATATAATTTGAAATTGATACGATGCCATCTCCCCTACGCTGAGATATATTTGGTTTTTATGCGTTTATAGGGGCCTCTACCCAGGGCACCAAATTTTCCCCGGAACTCTCCTGGCTATGAACGGTGCCGGTTAATGAGTTCACATTAGTCATTGGTGCTCTAGAGAGAGCGTCTGCCACGACGTTAGACTTTCCTGGTTTATATTTGATAAAACTAGATCGAAAGGTTTGAGTGTTTGTAGAGAATTAACTTTATTAATAGTATACATATGTTTGTACATATAGCATGTGTGTACTTAAGTAAAGAAGTATTGGAAGTAAATACAGTAGAAGTATTGGAGGTAAACACAGTGAGATATAATGTGATAAATATTCTTTACACTCCCACTTTTATCATACATTTCATTTTAATTTCAAAATTTTAAATCATAAATAAATTATTTTCCTTTTCTTTTTATGATTCATTAATATCTTAGTTTTTTTTTTTTACATTCAATAATATTCATGAGGTGTCTAAAACGCACAAATTTTTCTTTTACTAAGGGCTTTGTAAAAATATCTGCCACTTGCTGATTTGATGAAACATAATTAATATTAAACAGATTGTTTTCATATTCTTCTCTAATAAAATTAAATTTTACATCAATATGTTTTGTTCGCTTATGATATTGGATTTTTAATTAATCGAATAGCTCCTTGATTGTCCATATTCAGATTAGTCTCTGGGTATTCGTCAGGAAGTATATCACGTAAAAGTTGTTTTATCCACATACGCTCTTTGGCGGCCTGGCAGCTTGCCACAAATTCAGATTCGGTAGTAGACAATGCAACGCAGCGTTGTCTCTGTGATGCCCATGCAATGCACGTTGAACCCATCATAATAACAAGTCCACTGGTTGATTTTCTTGTAGTGACGTCACCAGCATAGTCGGCATCGCTAAAACAATTTAAAACAAAGGAATCTTTTGTTGGAAAAAGTATACCATACCCTTTTGTGCCATTCAAATATTTGAAAATTCGCTTTACGACATTCACATGTGCATTTGTCGGGTTTTCCAGGTATCTGCTAGCGTACCCAACGGCAAAACTTATGTCTGGTCTCGTTGCTAGCATTAAATACATCAAACTACCAACCGTCTGTCTATACGGATAGCTAGACACTGCTGCACCATCAGCTAATGTTAGCCCAGTTGTCGAAATATCGCAGGGCGTACTAGCTGGATCGACTTCATCCATGTTGAACTTCTTCATTAACTTTTCGGCATAACCATGTTGGTTTACATGTAGACTGCCATCTGCCAACTGTCCAATTTCTAGTCCAAGGAAATGTCTATCCTCGAACACTTTTATGCTGAATGAATGCTTTAGGAATGCTAAAAGCTTATCTATGTCTGCCTCATCTTCTACCGCAACTAGCCCATCATCGATGTAAATAGCCATTAGCAATCTTTTTGCACCAGCTTTGTTAGTGAAGACGCAATTATCAGCTTTACTTGCCACCAGACTGAATTTTTTAAGCATTGTTGAAAAAGTCTTATTCCAACATCTTGAGGCTTGTTTTAATCCATATAAACTTTTCAGCAATTTACAAACTCGCCCCGTGTTGTCTGAATATCCTTCAGGTTGATGAACGTAAATATCTTCCTGGATGTCACCATACAAAAAAGCTGTTTTAATGTCAAACTGCTTCAATTTCAATTGTTCCGTTGCCGCTATACAAAGGATAGCCCTTATCGACGTAAACTTGGCCACAGGACTAAAAGTCTCCAAATAATCAAGCCCGTATTCCTGAGTAAATCCACGAGCTACTAATCTTGCTTTGTATCGTTTTTCTTCATTTTCAGTAGTATCTTTGATCGTGTATACCCATCTTGTGCTGATGACTTTAGCTTCTTTTGGTAGCTCAGTCAAAAACCACGTTTTGTTGCCATTGAGTGAATTGATTTCCTCATCCATTACCTGTTTCCATTCTTTGGCTTCTTTGCAGCTTCTTGCTTGCTGATAATTCGTTGGGGTTTGGCTGCTCGCCACAAAAAGGTGTCCGTCAGCTACAAATGCATAGGGCGATTTAGATTGGTTATGCTGGATACCGTTGTTTACGTCGAGATTCGTCGATTTACTACGTAGTCTGTCACTTATAAAACTTTGCTCAGGTTCAGGTCTTTGTTCAGAACCCGGCACGTCGATATCTGAGAACCTTGTTTGTTCTTGAATTGTATACTCTCAATCCCTTAATATCGTCTGCATATCCAACTAATATTCCTTTCTGGGATTTAGCATCCCATTTAAATCGATTCGGTACATAAATAAATGCCTCCGTGCCGAAAACGTGCAAATTGTCTATTTTAGGTTGCTTACCAAACCACAGCTCAAAAGGTGTTATTCCTTTTTGCGAACTAGTTCCTGTTCTGTTTAATACGTATACAGCACAATTAACAGCCTCCGCCCAAAACTTTTTGTCCAGATTCTTAGCATATATCATTGTCCTTGCTAATTCAACAATAGTACGCATTTCACGTTCAGCAGATCCATTTTGTTCTGGATTATATGGCACCGTTTTGTGATGAGTTATACAATTTTTTCTCAGTAGTGAATCCACATTTTTGTTTATAAATTCAAGTCCATTATCCGAACGAAGTATTTTGATTTTTCGTCCCGTTTCAATTTGTACGTCGCCAATGTATCGTTCCAAGTACTTTAAGACTTCACTGTTTTCTTCAATAAAATATACTTTTCGATAATGCGAGAAATCATCTTTTAGCAAAAGAAAGTATTTCGATCCACCAACTGAAATCTTCTCCATCGGTCCACAGACATCCGCATGAACAATTTCTCCAACATCTGATGTTTTGCTCTTACTGATTGGAAAGGGCGTTCGATGCTGTTTTCCTAAAACACAAGCATCACAAAAATTATCGTCTTCAACGGAATAAGGCATGCCAATTTTTTTAAGAAATCGTTTACAGTGATCTAAGTTTTGATGCGCCAATTTGTTGTGCCATTCACTTATAGGACGTACGTTACTTTTCGTATAGTATACAAAATTATCAACTTGTTTTGATGGTAAATCAATTTTAATAATCAGTTTGTAAAATTTATCAACGCGAACTCCCACTAGCACTGCAGTTCCATTCTTTAAGAAAACACATCGTTGATGATTCGATGTCATTTGAAGCCCTTTATCCATCGCGCTAATTGTCGAAAATAAATTCAAACGAAGCTCTGGTACATACAACACATTAGCTAAATGATTGCATATCCATTTGTTGTTGTTGTACGATTTTATGTTGATCGCACCCCTGCCATAAGCTTTAATAGTGTTGTTGTTGCCCAAACGAATATCCATAGCCACATCAAATGGCTGGTAAGTGACCAACCAGTTTTTGTTTTTCGTCATGTGGTCGCTTGCGCCCGAATCCACAAACCAATCGTCTTTTTCGTCTATGCTTTTTGACGCCTCCGCTTCACACACAAATGCACTGATGCAAATCATTTGATCTTCACCAGTTTGCTTCTTTCTTGCTTTACAGTTACGTTTCCAGTGCCCTGGCTTTTTGCAATAAAAACATCTTTTAGACTTACCATCTGCATTGTTATTGTTGTTTTCAAATTTTTGTGAGTGTGCCTTTTGTTTTGCAAAAAGAGCATTGCCGCTATCCATGCCCTTGCCTAAGGTCTTCATACGAAATTCTTCTAGCACAAGTCTTGCTGTTAAATTTTCTAACGTCTGTTGCTCAGGGCTCGTCGACTCCCATACACTGTAAAAATGAGAGAAACTCGAAGGAAGAGTCATCAATATTTTTGTTATTACCATTGATGATGAAACAGCTTCACCAACATCTTTCAGCTGCGACACAAGCGATTCCAGCTTTGAAATATGTAAAGCAACATCATCCTCAGGGTCTTTTTCAAAACTGTAGAATTTTTGTTGTAGCCTGTGTACAGTCGACGCGGATTTACATTCGTACACGTTTTCGAGTTTTTGCCACATTTCTTTTGCTGTCTTGCAATTCATTATATGCTGAAGTGGTTGCTGTCCAACTGACAATAAGATAATTTGTTGAGCCTTGCTATCACTTCTCAACCACTTCGCATCCCGTACCACGCCCCTGGGTTCACCTACAGTTTTATTATCAGCTCCTGTACCGGCATTTGTACCCGCAGCTACCGTGATTGGTCATCAGATATACACTGCCACAAGTCACCTGCGTTCAGAATTACCTTAATCTGAAAACGCCACATATTCCATTGGTCAGCTCTTTCTAATTTTTCAATTCTTGCCAAATTGCTTTCCATGTTGTTTTTTTTAATTTAAATTTTTTTAAATAACAATTATCAAAAACTTTACGTTCTGTCCAGATAATTTCCAAAAAAAACTTTACTTTAACTTTACTTTCGTGTCTGGGCCCATAACCTGATAAAACTAGACCGAAAGGTTTGAGTGTTTGTAGAGAACTAACTTTATTAATAGTATACATATGTTTGTACATGTAGCAAGTAAAGAAGTATTGGAAGTAAATACAGTAGAAGTATTGGAGGTAAACACAGTGGGATATAATGTGATAAATATTCTTAACAATATTTAATCTCATAGTTGTACTCTTCGAGAATCGCCTTCCGTAAACGTAGCAAGTCGTTCCGATGAAATCTCTGAGTATATCGTCCAATGCCCTCTGAAATATTGATGGGGCGTTCTTAAGTCCGAACGGGAGCCTCGTGAGCTCGTATTTCCCGTTGTTAACCGAAAATGCCGTTTTTTCAATGTCTTTTTCGTTTAGTGGGATTTGATGAAATCCGCCAAGGTGAGACAATACCTCTCCAATTTCTGGTATTGGATATTTGTCAGCTATAGTGACTGCGTTCAATTTTCTGAAATCCACAACAACTCTATATATCCTTTTCCCCGATGCGTCCTCCTTTTTTGGGACAACCCATATGGGTGAATTGTAGGGTGAAGGAGATGGTCTTATTATTCCGTCTTTTAATAGCTTGGTTATTTCCTCCTCGACAACACTCTTCAGTGCCATTGGATAGGGATACTTTCTCGTGTAGATGGGCTCTTCTGTGGTTGTGCCAATTTTGCCCATTACTTTCGTTGTGTACGTAAACTTTTCGTCTGGGTCCGCGAAAAGATTTTTGTGAGATTCTATTATCTTCCTCATAGTTGTTGCTTGATGTTCCGGAAGATGATCGACTATAATTTCCAGTTTGTTCACATCCTGTGATAAAGATTGGTATATTAGTATTTTCATACCATTTTTAAGTGCAAAGTAATTATCGGCCGTATGAATTATTGCAAATAGTTCCCTTAAAGTGTCGTTGCCTATAATTGCATCAAAAGTTCTCAGTCCGGGTAGGAGGTAAAATTTTTTAGGTTGGACTGAGTCACCGAATAGATTTAAAAGAGTATGATGTGATATTCGTACATCACCGGATATTGTTTTCGCGCAGAAATAATCCTGATTTTCCGCAGGATTCTCCGCGAAAATCGCCTTAATATAGTTCTTATTACTACCTGTGTCCAAAAGAATTTTTAGTATTTCACCGTTCCTCGTTTTAATTTTAAAATATGGCAACGAGGAACTGTTTAGCCAAAAAAATTGAGGTCAGCGCTAAGATCTTCAGTTGAGTAATCTTCTACTAGATTAATCGCTGTTTTGTATCCTTCGCCGAAATTGTGTATTGACTCGTCGACGTATTCATCATTAACTTTATCGATATATTCGTTAAGGTGCGGCGTACCTCCTACAGCTCCCTCAAGTGGCTCCGTTTCAATGTCATGTTGTGGATTCTCTATTTGCTGATTGGTAGTACCATCCGTTCTTAAGTGATAGTTCCTCTGAGCCTTGTGAGCTGGTCCTTGGAAAGAACCTCCATATGGGCTTTTGACCCCGTTATTGATCGGTGGTCTGTTGGCATAATTTATTTGCTTGGTCTGCAAAGAGCGATCAATATCCATTGGTTCGGGATTTGGAGAATTTTGTTGATGTCCTTGGGGAAATCCCTGCGGCCTCTGGTTCCCGTTCCCGTACGAGTAATATTGCCTGTCCATTCACTGGTCTTTGAAACATCCGTGGAGGTACTGGTGGCCTATTTTGGCCCCCTACATGAGGGGGTCCCGAGAATTCCCTAAGGGATCTCACAATATCGGGGATTTTATCTAATTCTTCAATTCGAATTGCTCCTATCGGTTGGTCACCACCCTCATCTAGGGTATCCGGTCTGAGGAATCCTACCACTATTGCCATAATCTCTTCCCTTTGAGCTTGTGAGAGTCCACTAGAACTAGTATTAGGCCTCTGCGATTGGCTCATGGTGAGGGATTTACTTAGTCTTTCTGTTATCTCCTCTATTGAGGATGCATACCAGGACAATTGAGTTTTCGTAGGACACCGCCATGTAAAAAATAACAGTTGGATTCAACTGGGTTGCAGCTTAACCAGTGCTGGTATGTGTTTAACTAGTTGTTTTACTAGTATTTTAACTGGTTGGTTTCACTGCTGGGATGTGAGTTGTCTATGTTGTGTAAAATGATAAATATGTGTTGAAATAAAATCGTATGAAATCAGAGCTACGTTTAAAGTAAACTTGTAGGGGGCCTCTTCATTTATATTTTAAAGTGAACTACGAAACTTCTAAAAAGGTGATAGTTAATCCAAACAAAATTATAATATTTAATTTGGAGTTGAAAACTTAAATGCTAACAAGTTCATTTAATATATTACAACTATTCTTAATATAAAATCTGATCCAATTGCTTTCCATTTTCATTTTTGTTCATTGTAGATGCACCATGGTAATCGTAAGTTGTAGAAACATAGTTGTTTGGTTTTTTGGCATAATATTATACTACAAATAACTAAAATAAAAAATAAAAATTCATGTATATTAAAATGGGGTCCGAGTGCCCCAGTAACCCCCTGTGCGTGCATATAAGGAAGGAGCAGAGGGAATCGAAATTTAGAAGAAATGGGAGCATAGGGAATCGAAACTAAAGAAATTGCCGGTCATAAGGGAACTAAACCTTTTTACAGTATACCCCAAATAACAACAGTTTCAATAATATCAGAAAAATCTTCAAAATAGGTCTAAAATGCAGCTAAACGAATGAAGTTAACGGCTTTATGCTTTGAATTAAATTAATAATGATGAAAATAAATTTTTTAGTTTGTCGAATTAAATTTTTTACTTAAACGCAACTGCAATATTTGGACTTGTGAGTTCATTGACAATGAGAAATTATCAACAAAATTTTGTGTTTTCAGTTATTTTGAAAAGTAAAGTATATTGAGGAAAAGTAAAGTATATTGAGGAAAAGTAAAGTATATTGAGGAGTTAAATGGGGTTCACTGTATTTTTAAAACTACATAAATAAATTTTAAAATATTCTCACCCTAGCAGAAACTCGCACAAGTACATTCATATGGAGTGTCGATTCTATTTGTCCTTTGCTTAAACCAAAGAGTATTTCCTTATAGAATTTCTATCGCTCTCTTTGGCAAAAGAGGGAAATCGAAATTCATGGCATTCGTCGTGGAACCGTTAACAGATATTCAACAACTTTTTTTCTGCTAAAAACGATCCATTACAGACTCATAGTAAATTTAATAGGAGTTTTGGAAGAAATGGTTTGTATTCTCATAGTCGGAAGAAATCCAGAAGAAATCTTATTATCTATTAATTAATAGTAGTAACATACAAATTAAAACAATTTAAATTAAGACAATAATATCAAATCTAAACAATACTGTTTGTTCATGGCTATTGCTGTGGAACCGCTGAAAAAATGTTAAAGTTAACATTTCCACTGATAAAAGCCCTAATTCACTTCAATCCTATTCTCATGAGTGGTTATAAATCATGTTGGATTAGACGACGTTTGATAACTTCCCAATGTCCAAAGTCAGTGTAAATAATTTTCCGGCCATTATTCCATCCACAGATTGACTACTTGATTTTCGTATGAATGGGGTTTTAAATAATCGATTGTGGGAGCCAGTTAATGCCCCTTTTGAACTGAATACGAGTATATTTAGTTTAACGTAAGATTCGGAACGAGCTTTATTTTCTGTGCCGTGATTACTTTGGTCATGTATTATTGACCTTGAACGCTTGGACGAAAACAACGCAACTTCTGTCACCAATCGTTTTGAAAAATAGTTTTAACTGAATTCACTGAATTATTATTATTTAACAGGTTAAAAGAACACCGCGCCCTAATAGATATATTGTGCAGCCTCGTACCCAACTAAAACAATCCTAGACAATTTATAAATCTCGTAACTGCTGTGCGCTTAATTCTAACTAGGTAATTTGGAGATAAAAACTCACTGCGTAGGTAGTTATGTCTGCGTATTGCCACCGCTGGGCAAGTCCACAGAATATGTACTGCTGCTTCCTGCTCCTGTTGACTTGTAATTGAGTCTAAAGTTTTCTGTTAAAAGTTCAGTATAGAGTCCAATTTCTGCTGATGTTTAAAGCAGCATCTACCCTGTGAGTAGTCTCGACTGCCTCATGCCTTTTTGGGCTCTCCAGTAGTTTAGCAGACTTCGTTTTTCCTGTTCGCACAACAAATTATTTGTGAAGCGACTGTTTACCCCACAGAAGGGTTCTGGATCTATGAAGGCAGTTCCTGCGCCCCTTTTTGCCAAAGAGGCCGCCATTTCGTTGACGTCATGTCCCTCATGTCCCGGTACGTACATTAGCGTAACAGAGTTTCTCGCTGCTAGAGTATTGAGGAGTTTAGAGCATTCCCAGACCAGCTTTGATTGGAATGAGAAGTTTATTAATTATTTCAGAGCTGCCTGGCTATCTGAGAGTATGCGTATTTTGGTGTTGAGTGTACCGCTGCGTAGACATTCTCTAGCACATAACTCTAAGGCGTGGACCTCCGCCTGAAAAATGAAAGCTGTTTTCCCATTGCAATTGTTTTTTGGAAATTTGGCCCAACAGTTCCAGCTCCAGCACTGCCATCTTCCATTTTGGACCCATCTGTATACCACAACTGTAAGTCCTGTTTTATTATTACTTCATTATTTCTCCACCCTGAACGGTCACTGATGACCACTTCGAAGTGCTTGGAGAAGTCTTATTTTCTGTCCATCTTGTTAAATACCATGAGGCACGGAGAATTCCAGACAGTGTGCACAATTATTGCGTGCCCCGTTAGGTTGCCTTCTTTAAGATGGGCTGGAATAGGTGGCCTTAGGTCCGCGCTGGCTGCCATCTTCTTAACCACAAGGTGTAGAGGAGTGAGTCCAGTGATCCTTCCTAAAGCCAGTGTGTGGCAGGTTCTTATTGCTCCCGTCACACTCAAGCAGGCTATACGGTGAATCTTGTTCAGGGCCATCTGAGCCTTTATTTAATTTGCTTCTGGCCACCATACCAAAGAAGAATATGTGATCACTGGTACTATTACTGTTTTATATGACCACGGCATCATTTTTGGTGGTAGTCCCCATGTTTTACCGTACAGCCTCGGGCAGGCGTAGGTTGGTCTTAAAGCCTTACTAGTTATGTATGATAAATGGTTTTTCCAAATTAGAGCTTTGTCTAGGATTATCCCCAGATATTTCATTTCATTGGATATTGTTCAGTTCGTGGCCCCTAAAGTTAATGTCCCCAGATTCAGTTTCTTTCTTCTGGTGAAGGGTATCACGTTTGTCTTGTTCGGATTTATAGATACTCCTTTCTCCTGACACCAGTTTCGCGTGATGTCAAGTGCTAGTTGCATGTGATCTGTTATTGTAGAATCAAACTTGCTTCTGACCATAATTACCAAATCATCCGCAAAGCCCTGAACTTCGTATCCGAGGTCATTAAGAGTTTGTAAGAGCTCGTCAATAACCCATAACCATAGGAGACGGGACGCCTCCCTGGGGACATCCTTTGGTTGACCTGACAATTAACCTTTCTGCCCCTGTTTCAAAGATTATTGTTCTGTTTTCCAGCATATTGAGGACCTATGTTATTATCAGTCTTTGTATACTTTTCCTGTTCATCCGCTCCTCAATTGATCTGAAAGTAGCAGTATCAAAAGCCCCCGTAATGTCAACCGATGTACAGAGAGCTATTTCCTTACATACAATCGTCTTTCCAATTTTTCAGTCTCAGTCGATTTGCCTGATTCGTAAGCATATTGTTCAATATGAAGAGGCGAGTCTTTAAGATAAGTTTCCCTGAGTTTTTTCCATATCTTAGCAGGAATGAAGTTAGGCTAATGGGCCCATAGACTCTTGGGATGTGGTCCGCCTTTTTGTCTGCTTTCGATATGAAAGCCTAGCCTTCGTCCAAGGTTTAGGCACTATACCTAATTCCAGGTTTATCCTGAAAATGTTAACGCAGGTCCCAATACATCAACACCTTGCCGATGTAGGCAAGAAACGAGTGTTATCGTTTGTTTCACTGTCCTCACCACTAGTGGAAAGTGAGTGTCCAACAAACATTTTTTTCCAGATAGTTAGAGGTGAATAAAACTTTCAAAAAGTATAGTCTGGACCAAGATACAGAACCAGATTCTTATACACTAGTCAGAAAAACTCTGCTTACAAGGGCGAAAATATTGTAATAAATAACTGTTAAAACTTTTCTGAATATTCAACATTACTTTTATTTAATTATCTTGAATTTTTATTGCAAATTATATGCAGTTTGAAAAAAAAATTGATTGGTTTTATTGAAAAAAGAAAACACTTAATTTAAAAAATTAGTACTAAATTTGCTCAGAAAAAGTTTATTTACCAACATCATGGTACATCTACAGGTATTTTAATTTAAATAATCTTCAATAACTCGTAGGGTATTCCTTTCGCCTTGGAATATCTGAGAGAGGTTTTGGCATTGATTGGACCAATTTTCGGGTTTCTTCTTGAGATATCCTGGCCCATTCAAGTTGGAGGACTGCTTGCTGCATAAATTTTAACGCAATATGGTGCTGTCGTATTTTTCGCTCCAGTAAATCCTATAAATGGTCTTGTGAGTCTGGCGATTGGGGAGGGGTGTGTAAGTGTTTTGGTGCATTATAAAGGACCCAATGCTTGACAATATCAGCATTGAAAGTAATATGACCCTTGTAACCCAAGTCTTTCCGCACCGCGCCATGCACCCCTTAACCATCACACCACCATATTTTCTTTATTTGAGGAAGTGCTCGGTTTTCCCCACACCATTTGGCGTCCTTTTATTCCAAAATACAATATTTACTCTCTTTGGAGAAAATAACTCGTTCCCAGAACTGGAGGCTTATTTACGGCTTATTTATGTGCTCTTTAGATAACGTAATTCTCTTTTGTCTGTTAGCTAGTGATATGCAAGGCTTTTTACGTGTGAATCGGCTACGGAAACCATTTATTTTTAAGATTTTGCTGACAGTGTCATATTGCAGCAAAGACAATATACAACAAGACTGTGCAAATCGCTCTTTAGAAAACAGGGGACATGCAACGCATGGCATCGCCGTGGACCTGCTGTAAAAATGTAACATTTTTCTGCTAAAAATGATTATAACAGCGGCATATTAACAGTGAATTTAAAAATAAATTTGAACAAATTTAATTTCAGCCAAAAAATTTCTAAATTATTAAAATGTATTTTTAAATATTTATCGCTATTTACAATATATATTTTAATAAATAAATTACTATTATTACGTTAATTGTATTTTGAATATGTCCATATATGAAACTGCATCGTGGCCAATGTTTGGCCTAAGCAACAACGCTCTGCTGTTGGATTAATGAATTCAAAACAGTTTGACTCCCTAAAATGCCGCAAAATTGCCAAAATATTTGCAGGCATCGGTAGCTCAAGGTGTAAAGCGTTGGCCTATCAACTTTATGATGCCGGTTACAAAGCCGCTGAGAAATGAATTTTTTTTATAATTTTTAATTGTTAATCTTTTTTTTAAAGAAAACTAATATGTTTTTATAAAAAATAATAAAAATAATTTACTATTTTAACATAAATTATCCAGTTTTAAATGATTTTGTTGAGCCACATTTATTTGCTGCTGTGATAGCAGAACACTGCAGCAATGAAGTTTATATTTTCTAAAAATAGTTATAACGGCGATTCTTAACTCACATACATATGTACATAAATTCATGTGCGCATGAAATTGTGTTAAGATTTGGACGATTTCAATACCTTTATTGATGTTAGTTTTGTGATGCTTCTGCGCATTTCGTCTGAAGAGCTTATAAATTTCACAAAATCTAATCCAATCAAATATTTCGATCTTTCATGTGCAATTTTGGGAAGTTGTTGTATTTCCGTATATACTATATTATGCAAATTGTTATATTGATTTTATTGCTATGGTTAAGGAAGAATTTTGCGGATGAATTAAAATTTGTTCTATTTATTTTATAATACATTATTTACAAAATAAAAATTAACTTAATTTAATATAATTAAATTTATATTATTATAAAATATAAAAAAAAACATGCAGTTGCATAGAAGAACTTAGACAGCAAATAATTTAAAAAAAAACTAAAAAGAAATCCCAAATATTATTCACAAATGTAGGTAAAAAGATATAATTTCATTAAAAGTATTTCCTATATACATAAGTGGATACACATCCAAAGACAACTTCATACGCACAAAGAAGCACGAAGCAGTAAGAAGTTTTTTAACATTTTTATTAGTTTTCATAACTCAAGTCTCCCCGTCAAGGCGAGTTTCAGTATTGAATGGCCGGTTGCAGTATTTCGAATGGCGTTTGTGCAAAAACATGCCAGCAAGTCGACTTGGGTAAACCCTGCACACATCATGTCGACATTTTTTTAAGAAAATGTCAAATGAAATGGACAAAAAGATGCACCTTATATTAAAATATGTTTTACTAAACTTTATTGATCCTAATATAAATTTAAAATTTCTTGGATTTTAAATACTTGAAATTATTTTTTATAGATTTTTGATTATAATAATTTTCGATTATGAAGTGGTTTATTATGCGTTGGAACACAATCATGGTTGAACTACATTTTTCCATAGGAAATAAATGTTTATATGTATATAGGTTATTGGATTATATACGGTTTTATTTACAAAACTTTGTATATCAATGCATAACAAGAACATACTCGTATGTATGCATTTATTACTAGATATTGAAGTTCATAAAATTTACTTCAAACATGAACTATGATACGTAAATAGGCAACGTGAATAGGCAACAGACGAACATATGAATATTAAAAGATTATCATTAATTTGAACAAAATTGGTCTTTTGTCCATAATAATTTTTTCTTCGGATAGACTCAAAAAATGTTTGATCGCATTCTGTTAAAGCGAAAATATGAAATATAAGATCGAAAGAATAAACTGTGCTGATATTTGTCCATACTGAAAATATTGATATATCCAAAATTTCATGACAAATTGAATTCTGCTTCACTTTATATTTAAAGAAGCCCAAAATAAAACAAAAACTCCAATCGAGACGCTTTATTTTAATTTCATGTTTCTTATGGCACAATTCGCTACCTCCAAAATGATGAAAACACAAATATGTACATATGTATGTATGTATGTATGTATATGATTTGTCAAGATTGAATTTCATACCATTCCACCGTTTGCAGTTTTCTTCTTTATCAGACATGAAATAATTCTGCTATAGATTTGGTCCAGTAAAATGTTAATACTGGTTAATTTATGGAAAATAGTAAAATACTTTTATTATTATTTATAAAAATGATTATTAATTTTAAAAAAATAATTTGATAAATAAAGCATTTTGGTGGGGCTCGAACCCTAAGTCATAAAAACTACAGTCCAACGCGGAAACCATTGAGCTAAAGACACCCATATCATCTTTGTTCATTTTGGAGTATATTAGAGAGTCAAAGTATACCCATATCATCTTTGTTCATTTTGGAGTATATTAGAGAGTCAAAGTATTTGCTGGTGCAATTCCGAATTAACTAAAATTTCTATAATTCTGTACACAACAAATAACTTTTAGTTTTCTGCTGGTGCAGCCATGAAGATTTGTTGTGCAATTCGATGGTGACATTTTTGGGGATAAAAAAATAAATTAAATAATTACATATTATTATTTATTAATTTTATACACCTTTTTTTTGTTTTTTTTTTACTAATTTACAATTAATTATAGAAATATACATGCCTACCTACGTAAATGAAGTTATTCAAATGCAATTAACTTACATATAGTAGTAGAAATATTTACAAAGTAGTTTTTTTTTTATATATTGTAAAGTGCATTAATTTTAATATTAATTAAAATTTTTTTGTAATTTTCACAAATTTTTGTTTGAAATAGAAATTTCAAATTAAATTTACTATGAATATGCGTCGTTTTAGCATTGGAACATTTTTTCACTGACTAGCTGACGAGCGATAGCCATGAACAAATAGTATTGGTTAGATTTGATATTAATGTATTATTAATCTAAATTGTATTAATTTTTATGTTATCAATATACTAATAATTAATAAATAATAAGACTATTAAACCTGTATTTCTTAATTTTCCTATTATGACAATAAAAACCATTCCTTCTTAAACTCATATAAAATTAATTTACTTTGAATCTGTTATGAATCGTTTTTAGCAGAATAATGTTATGTTTAACATCTGTTAACGGTTTCAGGGCGATTGCCATTCAATTCCATTCCTCTCTTTTGCCAAAGAGAGCGACGGAACCTCTATACGTAAATACTCTTTGATTGCAGTGTATGAGCATACATTATATATATATATACTGTTTGTCATTCCATATGAGGAACTTTCGGCACAAAAATGTAAATCTGCCTACTTATGCTCGTAGTATTGATGCTATCGGAATAATAATTGGCGGAAATGTATATGGGTTCCATAATAGTGTGTGTGCAAAATATGGGTCATAATACAACTGTCACGCCCACAAGTAACCAAAGATGATTACTAGGTTCCTATAGAAGATTATTCTAAGAAATTTCGCAGGAAGGTTAAATACGTACAGTGACGCTACGAAGCCATACGCAAGTCGATCGTTTAAAGGACACGCCTCGCTCCCATATATTCAATGGGAAACATCACTTAAAATTACCCTATACAAATTGGTAACTGTGTACATTAGCTCCATACTAGCGTTCCTGCAAAATTTGGGCAGATTCTTCAACGAAACCCGAAGATTGAGAATGTTAGAACAAAACACAAAAAAGAAAATGGGCAATTTTAACGAGCCACGCTCTCTATTGATATATGTTTAAAACTTAGGACCTATGCCAAATTCTTGAGAAACATTTTTTATGAATTAGTATATTGACGGTGCGTAAGCCATTCACAAGAAATGGGGACGATAAGATAAATCAATTCAACCCTATTGAAAATCATCCTAAATATTCTTCTAATGATGATCTGAATAAAATGTACATTACCATGGTATAACTCGCTCTCAGATGTAAGGGTAAAGGGTATTTCGAAGTCGATCTAACCCAACTTCAGACTTACCGATTCCCTGTTGTTTTATTGTGCCGTTTTTATAGTAGTTTTTAGTTTTCTATAATGTTCTTCCCCATTAGTTGATGTTTGTCCATTTGTGCTACCGAGTGACATCGTTTTTGCCTCATACTACGACAGATGGAGACAACATGACCAACGATTTAGTAGTAAATACAAATATAATTAGAGAGCAACAACAATGAAAATCTGGATCCAATTTAACAGGCATTAATCTGAATGTAACGTTTATTATTTGAATGTAACTCTTTTCATATTTACTTATGACATAGTGATTTCGTCACAATATATGTGTTACCCTTACATCTGCTCATCTGTCAGCTCGTATCTACTTTCTTTGTAACTAGCCCTATACCCAAAAACTATATTAGTCTGCAATTGTATTTGAACTATACTATGCTAGTTTGGGTACCTAAATTTGTTTATATGTACGAGTATATATAGTTTTGGGTAATAATAATATGCACATTTAGAAGATGTGCAAATATTGGCAAAATACGGTCATGTGGCATGTGACAATCAATCACACCGATTTTTTTTCGATTCTTAAAAGAAATCTTCAATTTAATTTTTGTAGCTAAAGTTCTATTAACTGCCGCCCATATCTAGCTTGGTTTAAAAGCTATCTCTTTACACATTCACATATGATCTTTAAACGTTCATTGGATTTGAGTAAGCTTTAGTGACACGGAATACCCCTATTTACAGTGGTGAACTTGAGCTTGTAGCGATAAACCGGTTTGACGCTGCTAGTTAAATTAACGTTTATCAAGTTAATCTGAGTACACTTTCGCGTAGCTTTTGTACAGTGAAATTATAAAATTATGATAGCTTTATTTAGCAAATAGCAGTGCTAAAATGAATACATTAGCTTATTATATTATGAATTAATCATATTTTATATACATAAGCATTGGATCGGAGGTAAATGGATCAATAGGACCCATGGGAATATTTAAGTTGCAGTAGCATAAGAGTGTAGAGAATTCTTAACAGTACGGTACGACATGTCATCACCATTTTTGTTAATTTGCATTACATTACATTAACTCAAACCGAGACGAAATATCGACTCCCCAGAAGAACGAACACGGTATTCTTTCCGTCTCTTCACCAGAGACCACATCTTCGGTATGTGCAGAAAAAGCATACTGATTTTGATCAGGAATACATTGATTTGTTATGTACAATAAACTTGCCTTGATTTGTCAGTCAACAGATGCAAGGCAAGCTAATTTCCTGCTTTTCTACTCCATCTAATTATTATAGAGGATCATTTCTCGACCACAACCTTTTCGTTGAATTATGCAAAAAATAATAATAATAATTCCTGAATTGCGCACAGATTCGTCCGTCCCATGTTGTAAGTATGTGTATTCATGTGTCCGTATCTCTAGTTTCATTTCAACTATTTAAAGCGTAATTTCAGTAAAATTACTAATTACGGCAAACTAAAAATAGCTTTGTTATTGTATGCAAACATTTAATTAATGCAATTTTAGTCTCTCAATGGCATTTATTATAGAGGTTTTGACAATGAAGCGTTCGCTTCTCACGGAGGCTCCGAACAGAATATAGGTCATCATGTCACGCACGCACACACGTGCCTGGCTACAAATCCATACACATTTTTGCACATGAACATACACACACGTCGATATACGAGTTTGCGGTTTTTCTATTGGCCGTGTTTTTGCGGTTTTTTTGATTGGCCGTGTTTCTTGGAAAACTTTTTGAAAAATCTTAATTGTAGTCCAGTTGACAAAAACATATATATATATATATATATATATATATATATATATATATATATATTATATATATATATATATATATATATATATATATATATATATATATATATATATATATATATACGAGCATATATATATATTTATATGTATATATATATATATATATATATATATATATATATATATGTTTACATAAGTATGCCTTCGTCAAATGCGCGTATTAATAAGGCATATAATTTTGAAATATTTGCTTTGCACAATTATAAACCGAATTAGAGATAAATGCCGATATTTAAACCGGATTTGGCTGGCTCACAAATAAATCTGCAAAAATTAAAACAAAGAGCAGCGCATAAGTTGGAAATTCCATAAAATAACGCAAGCAACCAATTTTAATAAAATTTCGTTAAATGACAAACAACTTTTACTGGTGCCCAGCTAAACATCTAATATAAATAAAATTATAATATAAATTGAAGGTTTGATCAATTATAAATTTTTAGGTCGGAAATTCTGCCAAATATTTGCAATTGGGTTGAATTTTTCAAACTTCATTGTCACTGTGAAACCGCATGTGAAATTTCGTTGATGGGACTTATACAGGGACCTAGTAATAAATATTAGTTCATTTCGGGCGTAGCAGAAGTATTACGCTGCTAAATTTTTCCATACACGCTGGTTTTGACCCAATGTGCATAACTACATTTATTCATATATCATCTACAGGAGCATCACAGGACTAAGTTTAGTCCCAAAGGTTCCTTATATAGACATTTTGCGTGTTCTCTAAGTGCTCAACTCCATTTCCACTTGCTTCTTGACTTAAAATTTTTCTTTACTATACACTTTACCTTTAAAAAAGGTAAAAAGGGTATACTAATTTTGTGCTTTTGAGAGGGGTTGCAATTTCAAGAAGGAGACGTGGTAGGTATGGACATATACAGTTATGATCAGAATCACTTTCCTAGCACTTTCACTATTTTTATTTTGTCCGTCTGTCTTTCCGTCTGTGGCCACTTTTTTCTACACCGTTAGCGCTATCTTAATGAAATTTTTGCAACAGTATAGTCTGGACAAAGATACATCACCAGATTGCTATATGGGCCGATTTGAACAAAGAGCACGCCTACCTCTCATATAAGGAACTTTTCTCACCTTTTAAAATGACTATAACTTCGGTCGAATTGATAGAATACTGACGCAATTTGCCAGTTAAGGAGATGTGGGTCCTGCTAAACACTATGCAAAAAGTGGGCGGTATATATTAACTGCCACGCCCACTATTAACATATTTGCATAACTTAAGATCTGGCATATATATACAGGGTGGGTCAAAAGTCACCATGGGGTTTAAAAATTTAATAACTTTTTTGTTTATATATTTTTTCAATTTTTTTTTTCAGATTATATGGATAAAAACACCTAAATAATTCACAACTGAACAAAGAAACAGAATAATAGAATTTTATTATTTAAATCAGCGATCAATTATTTTAACGCAAAGAGCATATCGTCGATATTATAGCGTCAGAATTTCGCCCTCTGAAGCAATGATTCGTTGCTTAGTTCATCGTCACCACCAACATGGCACCGTAAGAGATTTGCCTCGAACCGGTAGACCACGTTTAATTCGCACTGCGGAAAATATTGAACGTGTAGAGCAAAGTGTTAACGAAACACCTACCAGAAGGAGTTCTGCTCAGCTAGGAATGGCTCGTACGTCACTACGCATTTTAAAAAAAGAATTACTGTTATTTCCATATAGGTGAAAGAAGAATTACTGTTATTTCCATATAAGAAATAAAACCCGCAGATCATCGGAAACGTACAAATTTTGCAGTTAAATTTCAGCAGTTGGCCAGAAAAGAAATCAACTTTATTGAAAATCTGATTATGAGTGATGAAGCTCATTTTCATTTGAATGGCTTTGTTAATAAGCACAACTGTACACAACGAGGTGTGATCAAAAGATAACCGTTATTTTCATTTTTTCGTGAGTTACGTATGTTCGATGTTCGCATTTTTTTTTTTTTTTATGTTGGTACACATGTCTGTTATATATGTTGGCAATACCAACCATTTTGGATTGTCAGTTTGTTTTTGACAGATAAAAGGTTAGTCGTGTTTTGGTGTGCTCTTCGATTTTGTACTATTCGAAAAAAATGGATCAAAGAAACTGTATTCAGTTTTGTGTAAAAAATGAAATTAAATGCGCAAGGACATTTGAAATGTTGACTGAGGCCTTTGGCGAGTCTACTATGAGCAGAACACAAGTTCAATTGTGGTATAACCGGTTTTAGGAGGGCCGAGAAAATGTCAATGACGATGCTCGTCGTGGTCGCCCGTCAACAACGTCAACAACCGATGAAAACATTGACGCAGTGAAGAAAATGATTTTGGATAATCGTCGAATCACTATCAGAGAGGTTGCTGATGATGTTGACATATCGTTCGGCTCATGCCAAGCAATTTTTACGGATGTTTTAGGCATGAAACGTGCGGCAGCGAAGATTGTTCCTAAATTGCTAAATTTTGAGCAAAAACAACGTCGCATGGACATCGCTCGAATTTTGAATCAAAATGATGTTATAGGGAATAATTCATTTTTTGGAAAGGAATTTTTTTGGCCCGCCCTAATATATATATATATATATATATATATATATTCATATATATATATATATATATATATATATATATATATATATATATATATATATACGAGTATATATATATATAGGGTCTAGTGGATCCCACATCTGCATAACAGCCAAATCGTCACTATACTATCAATTATACCAAAGCTATATTCATTCTCATATGATATCAAATCGTCACTATACTATCAATTATACCAAAGCTATATACATTATCCTATCATATCATATAGTCAAGTGTCTATAGTTGCATATATGGGAGGTAGGCGTAGGTTTTTTCCAATTGTGGTTGTAAAGCTATATAGTTCTGTCTTAACGTCCAAGCTACACTTTTGCAATTTTTCATTAAGATATCTCTAAAAGTGTGGAAAAAGACGAACAATAACCAAAATGACCCAGAAAGTGATTGTGATCATTTCTATATATATTAAAGATAAAGGGTATCAAAAGTGTGAAGTTGCTCCATAGAAAACAACCTTAATGGATACT
Source organism: Clusia tigrina (assembly GCA_920105625.2). Classification (NCBI taxonomy): domain Eukaryota; kingdom Metazoa; phylum Arthropoda; class Insecta; order Diptera; family Clusiidae; genus Clusia; species Clusia tigrina. The sequence goes on from OV050030.1 coordinate 369,687,203, forward strand.
TATGTCTTTGCAGAATAGTAGTTCAAATCCGGCTCAAACACCACAAATTAAAAACAACGACTACAGAAGTCTGAAGTCGGGTTAGACCAACTACGAAATATCCTTTACCTTTCCTTGTGCGTGCGAGTTCAATAATGGGGATGTTTTCTTCATAAATCATCATTAGGAGCATATCTACGGTAATTTTCGTTAGGGTACCTTGAATTGATTATAGCGACCCCATTTCTTGTGTATGGCTTTGTATTGTCAATATAACTACTAATATAAAATTTAGACCAAAAATATTGTATAGGTCGTAAGTTATAATAATATGTCAATTGTGGGCGAGGCTGCCAAAAAATCCCAACCATTTTGGGTTGGGTGGTGTTTAATGTTAGTTCCCGCAACATTTCTTTGGAATTTCGTTGATAAATTTTTAATAGGAAGCTAGTAATGATTTTTGGCTAATTGTGGGCGTGGTAGCAGTATTATGATCTCCATATTCTGCACACACTATTAAGGACCCCGTGTATATTTCTGCCAATTTTTATTTCCGAATTTTCATTTTAGACCCGAAAGTTTCTTATATCGAAAGTGGGCGTGTCTTTTCCCTGATCAACCGTATTTGTTGCATATAGCTTTATAATGTCCACATGTCCTTAGATCTTAAGTTATGAATATTTGTTAATAGTGGGCGTGGCAGTTAATATATACCGCCTACTTTTTGCACAGTGTTTAGTAGGACCTACATCTCCATAACTGCCTAATTGCGTCACTATTCCATAGTCATTTTAAAAAGGTGAGAAAAGTTCCTTGTACGGGAGGTAGGCGTCGTCTTTGTCCAAATCGGCCCATATACCAATCTGGTTCTGTATCTTTGTCCAGACTATACTTTTGCAAAATTTCATTAAGATCGTTAGAGCTATCTGTGTAGAAAAAAGTGACCACAGACGGACAGAAGGGCGGACAGACGAACAGACGGACAGACGAACGGACAAAATAAAAATAACTTAGAAAGTTATTCTAATCATATCTGTATATATATGTCCATACCTACCACGCCTCCTTCATAAATTGCAACCCCTCTCAAGAGCAAAAAGTTAGTATACCCTTTTTACCTTTTTTAAACGTAAAGGGTATAAAAAATACTTTGGATGTACAGGGTGGCCCAAATGAGACCTAGTGATGTTAAACACGTGTAACTCTTGTAATAACGGGTTTTTTTAAATGATTTATTTTAATATGTTAAATACATTTTATGGAAATTTAACGTGACTATGTGTGAAATATGACATCAGACAAATGACCACCATTTTGCTCGATACAGGCATTGGCTCTTTTTAGCGCATTTTGCATTACACGGCGTAATATTTCTGGTTGCAGGCGCCGTATTTCGTCTCGAATATTCTGCTTGAGCTGTCCAAGTGTCTGTGGTTTGTTAACATACACTTTGTCTTTTAAATATAAACATAAAAAAAAATCGGGCGCAGTTAAATCTGGTGAGCGAGGAGGCCAAGGGAAATCTCCAAAAATTTCACGCAGCATGTCAATAGTTTGCCTAGCAGTATGCGCAGTGGCTCCATCTTGTTGAAACCACAAGTTAGGATGTTGCTCCACCATTGGCCGCAAAAAGTTGTCGATCATTGTTCTGTAAGAAGCCCCGGAGACCGTTTCTGGCGTTTCATCCTCATTCTCAAAGAAATATGGGCCGAAGATTTTTGTGGCCATAACACCGCACCAAACAGTGCATCTGATTGGGTGTGACTGATGCCCTTGGATTTTCGGAGCCCCACAACGGCGAAGTAAACTTGTAATCATGGAAGATGTGGGCGCTGATCTTACGTTAAAAAAACGGCGATAGTTTCGCTGCGTCAGAACAATTGATCGTTGAGAAGAATAATAAAATTCGATAATTTTAATGCGTTGTTGTGGACTGTACGTATTCATTTTAAATTTCCAAGAGTTCAGTTATAATCTGCAAAAAGAAAAAATAAATTATGTTAAAAAATAAAAAAGTTATTTGTGTTTCACATCAGCTGGTCTTATTTGGGCCACCCTGTATATCCGAAAATATTTTTCAGTATTTGTGCAAACTTTCTTGGTCGTTCGGCTTCAATTCTGTGAAATGGCAAACCAAACTGAGCATAAATCAAGTGACAGATGTCGAAAAGACCAACTCCGAAAAAATTATTGCCAGAAAAAAACACCCTTTATATTGCAAATTGTATTTGTGGTATGTCACCAGCAATAGCTCGATATATTATTATTTCTAAAAAATTGTGTTGAATAAATATTCTAATATATCTCCACCGTACAATTTGTATAGTTTTGAGATTTTTGTGTAAAACTAATGATTATATTAAAATATATTTTTTAACCGATATCTTAAATAGTATGTACATCAGGGTGGTTTTAAAAAATCGCTGTCGGATTTTTTGGGGGCACCCCCCTAAAATGTTTCATTTTGTTAGATTTTAAGATTGCCAAAGATTGAGCACAATTGGAAGATTTTAACCCGTGCCACTGGGGCCTCAAAGTTTTGAAAATCTCGATTTTTTGGCAGTTTGGCGACTTCGGCGACCCATATCTCTGGAACGGCTAAAGCTATTTGCCCGTGTCATACATCAAATTAAAGGCCATACTGTTTTTAACATTTTATATTCTACACAATAAATACGAAACTAGTACTGAAACCGAAAATAGAGCCAATGTCCCTAAAAACGTGACTAGGTACCCCGAGCGAAGATGCGTTATTTGTATTAGTATTGCTTATTATGGTCAAATACTTATACTTTGGAATCCCATTTCATTTAAATATGTTTGCTATGGTATACCGTTAATTTTAGACCCACAACAATGTTTTTTTTTTTATGTCAGGTATGTATCTATTTTTTCCTCATACTGTATCACTGGCGACCCCAAGCAGGTAAAACCAAACTAGTTTAAAAATGTATTGGGTTACCCTATTACCTATTGTTATATTTTAAGTATGTAGAAGTCCAGGGGTTCAGAGTCTGTTATTAAAAAAAGAAAAGGATAGCTAGGTGGTTCTTGCTTTTATGATTTTGTTTCTTGGTCAGTTGAAAAGTATTCGCTGAACAGTGAAAGTCGTATTTTGTTCTACGTTCGTGTGATCGAGTTTAAAAGAACCCACTAAATATGAACTACAAAACACATTTTTATTTTAATTAGGTCGGTACCTACTAACACGTACTCTTTGTTTTAGTTAGTGTCATTCTATGTCGTTTATTCTTTCTTCTAGTGAACATTTTTATTTCTCGTAAAAGTGATGGCTTCTACATCTGGCGTGAGAAGTAGAGGTAGAGACAAAATTTTTTAATTGACTATCTTGCTCATCAGATAACTGGATGTAAGCTGCCCTCCAATCGACAAGTTCTAGCTACTATGTTCTACAATTTGCGTACTGTGAAGTTAAATGTGAGAGGTTCTGCCACAACTACTGTTGACGAGGTTTTCGTTTTTTGGACAAAAGCTCGAATTCCTACAAAACAAAAGAAAAATGTCATAGTAAAGCTGGAGAAACTGTACGATGATTGGAAAAAAAATGCAAAAGTACAAGGATAGAAAAACGGAAAGTGCAAGAATTGCTGTAAAAGAGTTTACCCTAAAGTTGGATGATCTCTTTGATATTGCCCACCAAGATGCCCTGACGATGATGACTTCAGAAGAAGACAAGGAGTTTCTGTTGAAACAAAGACAGAAAGGAAGATCAGGCTCCATGCTCGGAGTTGACCTGAAGTTGGCTCAAGCTGAAGAAAGACTACTACAGAAACAACGGAAGGTATTGGACAAACAACTTGAAGCCAGAAATTTGGGTAAGCATTTAAAAAAAAATATATATGTAGGAAGTTAAAATAGTGCCGTCGAGTCCAATATTTTTATATAAGCATACTAACATTTTTTTTTTTGTCACTTATTATATTTTCAAGTATGAAGTTGTACTCATAATTTCTTTAGCCACATGAGTTAGTCGAAAAGAGAACGTCGAGAAGCAAAGTCGGTAAAGAGTCAAGTCGAAAAGAATAGAAATGTAAAGTCTGTAGTATATTTTTTTCATTTATTTTTATATTACCTAATTAAAACTTAAATTCTTAAAATATTAAATAAAAAAACTGAATTTTAAGGTGAACTTTGGAATCTTTTATTTAATTCGCTTTGGTTAATTCCCACATGGTGTCAGAAGTGGGATCGCTTGAACAAATTGAGTGGAATTGCCAAAGAAAGAAGCAACAAAAACTGTAGCAGTGAAAAATTGGGTTTTTATGAGTGAAGGTGACTTTTCGTCTTTTACCGCAAGGCAATTACAAGAAAAATTGAAGCTATTGGGATTGCCTTATTGGTATAATAAGAAGCAAGACCTCGTCACAAGGCTACAAAAATCTATGGAGAAAAACCACATCGCAGAACAGCAAAGCGCGTCATCAGACAACGAAGCTAAGAATTTTCGTGAAGCAGATATAAGGCTAAGCGAAACCAGCAACACAACAAAAAAAATGCCTCAACAGTTAAATAGCGGCGCATCACTAGGCGGCGATATGACGGACGACGGCAGAGAAGAGAACGCAGCCAACGTGGTTACAAACAATATTCACCTCAAAGATGTGCAAGAGTCATTGGAAAAATTCGACGGCGAGAATGGAAAGAGCGTAAGAGACTGGCTCGGTGAGATAGAGCAAATTGCTGCTGTTTGCAGATGGAACGATGTGCAGAAATTTTTATATGCTAGACAGCTGCTGGAGGGAGCGGCAAGATTGGCAGTAGAAGCTGAATTTAACATTTGCAGCTGGAAGGACTTGAAAGTATTTTTGCAGAGCGAATTCGGTTCACGTCAGATCGAAAATGTACACAAGCTGTTGGAAAATGCAAAAAAAGGTGACAGTGAAACATTGCTGGAGTATATGTACAAAATGAAAAAACTAGCATCACGAGGAAACGTAGAAGTCCATCACTTAATTGATTACATAATTGCCGGCATACCTGACGAAGCTGCAAATAAAACCGTTTTGTATCAATCACATAGTTTAGCTGAACTAAAAATAAATTTTGTGGCGTACGAAAAATTGAAGGCTGATCAAAGCAAAGAAAAAAGTTATTTCGGAAGGGGAACAGACAAGAGAAACAGTGACAGTGGTGTAAGAAACAGCGGCAGCGGCAAAAATTTTGCTGGGAAAAACGATGTTAGAGGAAATAGTCAAAACACAAGTTCCAACAACAAAAGATGCAATAATTGCGGTGCAAAATCACACTGGGCTCGCGATTGTCCAAGCAAGGAAAAAGGTGCACGCTGTTTTAGATGCAGTGACTTTGGCCACATTGCGCCAAATTGTCCAATGAAGAACAGAGAAAAGCAGGATGAAAAGAAAGATTTTGCTGCTCGCGTAAATAGAATCAAATTCCCAGATGTGAGCGTGGATATCAAAATTCAAGGCAAGACTTTTAAGGCAATGTTAGACACGGGAAGCGACATCAGCATCGTAAGACAGTGGGTGAAGGATGAATTTCAAATTCAGAATTTTGATGGCCCGGGAACGAGCGTGATAGCGTTTGGAGACTGCAGCAAAGCTACCCTTGGTTTCATAAAGTTAGATGTTGATATTGAAGCTGAGTCATACCAACTTGATTTCGATGTTGTGCCTAACCATTGGATAAGCGAAGACATTATACTGGGTAAGAATGTTTTACAATATGCATCCATACTTATAGAAAAAGGTAAATTAACGACATACAAAGATAACGTTAATGACGACAAAATTATGTTAGCGCAAGTCAATCTTATAAAATACTCTCAGGTGCCGAAATAATTGGAGTCATTACAAAATATTAAACCTCATGATTTAAGACTAACAATTCAAGAGTTGATTTCGTCATATAAACCAAAAGGTATTAAAACGTCCTGTATTAAAATGCACATCCATTTGGAAGATGAAAAACCCATTTACCAGAAGCCAAGAAGATTAGCTCCTAAAGAACGTGAAATAGTTAACATACAGGTACAAGAGTGGTTGGAAAGTGGTATTATTCAACCTAGTTCGTCCAACTTTACAAGTCCCGTTGTTCTGGCGCAAAAAAAAGATGGTAGTCATAGGTTATGCGTGGATTACCGTAAAATAAATGCGAAAGTTATCCGTGATAGGTATCCATTGCCAAACATTGAAGAGATTTTGGAGGGTCTATACAATTCTCGAATTTACACAACTTTAGACTTGAAAAATGGGTTCTTCCATGTAGATGTTGACGAAGCTAGCATTAAATATACATCGTTTGTGACCCCGGACGGCCAGTACGAGTTTACAAAAGCACCATTTGGTCTTTGTAACTCGCCCTCAGCATTTCAAAGATACATTAATACCATTTTCAAAGATCTTATTAAAGATGGCGTAGTCCTGGTGTATATGGACGATTTAATAATACCCGCAAACAATAAAGCTGATGGTGTCGATAAGCTAAGAAGAGTTTTGCAAGTTAGTGAAGACCATGGTTTGTTAATAAATTGGGAAAAATGCGCATTTTTAGAAAAGTCTGTTGAGTTTTTGGGCCACATAGTAGAAGACGGATCTATTCGCCCATCCGATGGAAAAACGAAAGCGGTAAAAAAATTTCCAACGCCCAAGGACACACACGGCGTAATGAGTTTTCTAGGCCTTACCGGATTTTTTCGGAAGTTTGTAAGAGATTATGCTCTGCTGGCAAAGCCATTGACCGACCTTACAAAAAAAGATGTAGCATTTAGATGGAACGAAGCCGAAAATGAAGCATTTCTTTCACTCAAAGCCCAACTTAGTGAGGAACCTGTGCTGAAGCTGTTCAATCCAGACCTGTCGACGCAGCTCCATACAGACGCTAGCAAGGAAGGATTCGGTGCTGTGTTGCTGCAAAAGCATGAAGATTATCATCCAGTTTTTTATTTAAGCTTCAAAACGACAGCTGCAGAAAAGAATTACTCCAGTTACGACTTAGAAGTTTTAGCCATTATCAAAGCGTTAAAACGACTAAGAATTTATTTATTGGGCTTAAGATTTGATATCTTTACAGATTGCAAGGCGTTTCAGTTAACAATGTCGTAGAAGGCACTCAACAGTAGGGTAGCACATTGGGCTATGCAGATTGAAGAATTTGATTGTACGGTTAAGCATCGATCAGGTAGCTGCATGCGTCACGTAGATGCGTTGAGTCGAAATCCAGTTGTGTTACGAGTCGAAGATGCTATCCTTCATTCCATCAAAAGCTCACAGGTTACGGATGAGTTTTGTCAACTTATTATAAAACTACTGAAAAATGGAGAGCATGAGAATTTCCAGCTAAGAGGCGGTGTGTTATGTAAATTTTTAGAAGGCGCTTACCTTTTAGTCATACCGAAGTCAATGAGGAATGAATTGATCACAAAATTGCACGAGAAAGGACATTTTAGTACCAGCAAAGTAGAGGCGATGGTCAAGCAGGAGTATTACATACCTAATGCCAGAAAGTATATTGAGAAAGTAATTTCAAATTGTATTGCTTGTATATTGGCAAATCGAAAAGCCGGAAAGTTGGAAGGATTTCTAAATCCAATCGAGAAGATCGACATACCATTGCACACTTTTCATATGGACCATATCGGGCCATTACCCTCAACTGTGAAGTCATACAAATATTTACTCGTTATCACCGATGCGTTTACGAAGTTTTCATGGATTTTTCCGGTTAAGTCGACTACCACAGCAGATGTGCTAACCAAGCTGGAAAAGTTAAGTGAAATATTTGGAAATCCGTGCCGCATAATAACCGATAAGGGGACAGCTTTCACAGCCGGCAGCTTCGCGGAATATTGCAGAATCCGCAACATCAGTCATCACGCTATAACAACAGGAGTTCCACGAGGAAACGGCCAAGTGGAGCGGATAAATAAAATAATAATTGATATGTTGACAAAAATGTCACTCGATGATCCGCAAAAATGGTTTAAACATGTAAGTCGTCTTCAAATAATAATAAACTCTTCTACTTCCAGGAGTACAAAAAGAACGCCATTTGAGCTACTGTTTGGCATAAAAATGTTTACTCCTGAAGAGCAAGAGCTAAGACGTCTATTTGAAGAGGCTGTTATTAACGATTTTGAGCAAGCGAGACAAGAAATGCGCGACGATGCGAAGCAGCAAATCCTAAAAATTCAGGCTGAGAATAAGGGTCAGTTTGACAAAAAACGCAAAACAGCAAACACGTACAAAGTTGGTGATTTAGTCGCTATTCAGCGTACCCAGTTTGGAGTTGGACTTAAGCTAGTTCCGAAGTACCTGGGTCCGTACGAGGTTACGAAGGTGAGACGCAATGATCGATACGAGGTGCGTAAAGTTGGTGAGCATGATGGGCCGAAACTCACCTCAACGGCAGCTGACTATATGAAGCGATGGAAGCAATATGAAGACCGGAGTGATGGAGAATCGTCTGAGACATCCGATATTCAGAATGGCCGATTGTAGGAAGTTAAAATAGTGCCGTCGAGTCCAATATTTTTATATAAGCATACTAACATTTTTTTTTTTGTCACTTATTATATTTTCAAGTATGAAGTTGTACTCATAATTTCTTTAGCCACATGAGTTAGTCGAAAAGAGAACGTCGAGAAGCAAAGTCGGTAAAGAGTCAAGTCGAAAAGAATAGAAATGTAAAGTCTGTAGTATATTTTTTTCATTTATTTTTATATTACCTAATTAAAACTTAAATTCTTAAAATATTAAATAAAAAAACTGAATTTTAAGGTGAACTTTGGAATCTTTTATTTAATTCGCTTTGGTTAATTCCCACATATATATATTTTCCTTGTAGCGAAACTTTATAAGATCTAGATCACTAGCTGAAATTTCCATCAATATTAACTTTATACTTATTGTCTCATCTCATTGTTCACAGAGACGGTGGAGCTCATGGACGACGAGACAACAGAAGAGTCAGAAGGACGTGAAACGCCGTATGAAGAGGTCGAGATGAACGTAGAATCTGAAGGACCATCTACCCCCAAGAGAATCAAGCGTGGCTTCAAAGAGGTCCAGCCCATGAAATTGTCATTGTTGCTGGACCGCTGGAAGGTGTCCAATAGGAACGCTACTAGTATAATTTTGGCTACAATAGAAGCTCTCGGAGAGGATCCCAAAGAATATAAGATCTCCAGAAGCGTTATCCGTGAACAGCGGAGAATAAACCGGGAAAAACACGGATCAAATTCAAGACAGACTTAAGATACCCCAAAACGAGGCTGTTTGCGTGCACTGGGATGGAAAACTACTACCAGGTATCCTCAAAACAGAGCAGAAAGAACGGGTTGCTGTTCTGGTATCACATGGGACTAAAGAACAACTCCTGGGCGTTCCTGAAACTGACAGTAGCTCAGGGGAGGAACAAGCCCTAGCAGTGTACGAATGTCTAGAGGAATGGGGTCTCTCCAGCTCGGTCGTGGCTATGTGCTTCGATACAACAGCATCAAATACTGGGAGACTCAATGGAGCGTGCAATCTCCTGGAACAGATGTTAAGTCGAGAGCTCCTGTACCTAGCGTGCCGACACCACGTTTTAGAAGTCTTGTTGAGAGGGGTTTTTGACTGCAAGTTTGGAAGCACATCGGGACCTCAACTAGACATATTCAAGAGATTTCAAAAAGAATGGTCGGCGATTGATAAATCCAAGTTCGATGTAGGCGAGAATGTTTTGAAACTACTGCCCAAAGAAGAAGTAGAGAATATCAAAGAAGAACTGCAAAGAAAACTAATGGAATGCCAGCCAAGAGACGACTACAAAGAGCTGTTACAGTTGGCATTGATATATCTTGGCCATCTTGACGGAAAAGATGTGCGCTTCAGGTCTCCAGGTCCAGTACACCATACCCGGTGGATGGCAAAAGCTATTTACTGTCTGAAAATACAACTCTTCCGTGACCAGTTTAAGCTGACTTCCCAAGAACAAGAGGCCCTAGAAGCACTTTGTGTTTTCATCATTTGAGTCTACTATAAAGCCTGGTTTAAAGCCCCCAGAGCGTGTTTAGCACCAAAACAAGACCTCATTGAAAATCTATTGAAATACGAAAGCATTGACAAAAAATATCAGAAAAACGAATTAACAAAATGATAAATCACCTGTGGTATCTTAGTCCTGAACTTGTTGCTCTAGCATTGTTTGACTCGACAGTGCAAAACACCGTAAAGAGCCAATGGCGACAAAAGTCTTAACAAATCAAGCAGAAGAAAATGAGAAGTGCTCCAGAAATATGCGACCCAAACTAAAAAAAGAACAACTGCCGAAATTCCTAGAAAAAGGTCTTCCAGCCCTAATTACAAGTGAGACTTACCTGTTGTTCAAGAGATTAAACATTAACACCGAATTTCTGGAAAAAGATCCTGCAACTTGGCCGCAGAACATCAACTACCAGGAGGGGCAAAGGATGGTAAACAACTTGAAAGTTGTGAACGACATGGCAGAGCGAGGAGTCAAGCTCATCACATATTGCAACCAATTACTTACAAAGGACGAGCAACAAAAACAATTCGTTCTCCAAGTAGTCAGCAGATGCCGTCAGCTGAATCCAGATAGCTCCAAAACCACATTATGTCAGTCCCTTGAATAAATTTAAATAAATATAAAATGAAAAAGACATTTATTATACTTGATTTTTTAAATACATAATTGTTTTGATTCCAAAAATTGATAATATAGGAAGGAAAATGTGTTTTTTCACAATAGGTTCCATCTTCGCTCTAAGGGGTATAAATTTAAATAAATATAAAATGAAAAAGACATTTATTATACTTGATTTTTTAAATACATAATTGTTTTGATTCCAAAAATTGATAATATAGGAAGGAAAATGTGTTTTTTCACAATAGGTTCCATCTTCGCTCTAAGGGGTACCTAGTCACGTTTTTAGGGGCATTGGCTTCATTATCTCGAATTCAGTACTACTTACGTATTTTTTTATTGCATATTAAATATTATAAACAGTATCGCCTTCAATTTGATGTATGACACGGGCAAATATATTAAACCGTTCTAGAGATATGGGTCGGCAAAGTCGCCAAACTGCCAAAAAATCTAGATTTTCAAAACTCTGAGGCCCCAGTGGCACGTGTTAGCATCTTTCAATCCTGCTCAAACTTTGGCAATCCTAAAATCTGGCAGAAAGAAACATTTTAGGGGGGTGCCCCCAAAAAAATTCTGACTTTTTTTTTACCCTATGAGATAAAACCACCCTAATGTACATGTAAATTATTAGTTTTAAAAACGGCTTAGAGTACTCTTACTGAAACCTATTGGTATGTACTCACCTCTGAATCACAAACTAGTTCTGCATTCCATATGAAAACGGACCAATCATAATTTCAGTTCTGAATTTCCACAATAGTTTTAGGCTCAATAGCACATTATATCGGATATACTTTTATATGCTCCCAATTTGAGGCCATAGAATTTAAATTCATTTAGCAAACACTTTGGTACATCTTCAGTACTTTATCAGATCAGTGAAAAGAGAGGACACACATTTCAGTGTGGCACAAGACAGTACAAACAAACCACCGCCGTTAATGACTCCATTTCAAAGTACAAAATACATTCAATAATATCTACGTGGCACAGTTCAAATAATCGATTGCATTAGATACGCAGAACATTGACAGAGGTATAAAGAACTACGATATGTGATCAAAAAAGAACCGTTATTGTGTGATCAAAAAAAAAAGTATTTATTTATTCATCAACAACTATCTTGTCCCCTTTAAAGTAATTCCCCTCAGATATAATACACTTATGCCAGCATTATTTTCAATCCTCGAAACACTTCTGAAACGATTTTTTTGGTATCGCCTACAGCTCCTGTTTCGATTTTTTTTTATCTCCTCAATCGTAGCAAAACGCTTTCCTTTCATCGGTGTCTTCAGTTTTGGAAAGAGGAAAAAGTCAGCGGGGGCCAAGTCCGGTGAATACGATGGTTGAGGCATGATAACGGTTTTGTTTTTGGCCAAAAACAGCTCCTGAGCGATGCCCATGCGACGTTGTTTTTGCTCAAAATTTAGCAATTTTGGAACAATCTTCGCTGCCGCACGTTTCATGCCTAAAACATCCGTAAAAATTGCTTGGCATGAGCCGAACGATATGTCAACATCATCAGCAACCTCTCTGATAGTGATTCGACGATTATCCAAAATCATTTTCTTCACTGCGTCAATGTTTTCATCGGTTGTTGACGTGCTCGGGCGACCAGGACGAGCATCGTCATTGACATCTTCTCGGCCTTCCTTAAACCGGCTATACCACAATTGAACTTGTGTTCTGCTCATAGTAGACTTGCCAAAGGCCACAGTCAACATTTCAAATGTCCTTGCGCATTTAATTTCATTTTTTACACAAAACTGAATACAGTTTCTTTGATCCATTTTTTTCGAATAGTACAAAATCGAAGAGCACACCAAAACACGACTAACATTTTTATCTGTCAAAAACAAACTGACAATCCAAAATGGTTGGTATTGCCTATATAACAGACATGTGTACCAACATAAAAAAAAAAAAAATGCGAACATCGAACATATGTAACTCACGAAAGTTGAAAATAACGGTTATCTTTTGATCACACCTCGTATTTTCGATCGGTGTCTGAAATTTAAGGATTGAAGCAACTCTCGCATATTCTTATTGTGTTCAAGGTAAGTTATCACTAAATAATCGTTTTATTTCTTAACATTAATTTTTCAGGATTTCCACTAACTCTTGTCGACTTCGCCTGATTTAAAAAAAAAAAATGCTCTAAACGATATTGCCGCTCATATGGAATTAAAAAAATGGTGCACTGAGTCATCCTAGCTCCTTACGGCATTTTTCTTTTATATTGGACAAACTAGTTGCTTTTCTGTCTATCGATGTCTAGAATTGTTGTTACTTTCGCAAATCGCACGTCTCACTTTGACGTATTAATGCATATAAAAGATTTCTCTCACTAAATAAAGCCAAGTAACTATTTGCCGATCAATTTAATTCAATTTGAACGTTTTATTTTCATTTCCTTGGAAATCATGTTTTGCCAGCCAACATTATCAACGGTGAGAGAGTGTGTGACGTTAAGGCATGCATGTGCTGTTTCTGATTTATGGTAGTTCCAGGGAATATGTCTGTATGCCGTATAACAGTACAGTATATCTTGACGCATTATAATTGGTTTCCAATTCATCAATTTAAAAGGAAAATCGTTCTGAAAGAAGTTAGTCCCTTGTTTTTCAATAAATGTGCGTTAGATTTTTAGAGGGCACTCTTCCCTCCTGTCGTAGTAGTGCCAATTTAATATATGCGATGAAAAGTTGCTGAAACGAAACACAAAAAATTTCATAGAGAACATGGATAAGGTCGGTATGCTTCAGTTTATAAAAGAAAATAAGCTCGACACATTTACAACATGAATTAACACGATTGGAAATACTGAGTGTTCCATTTTGCGAAAGAAATAAAATTTTTAATAAAAAATAATGCCATGTAATAAAATTCTTGGAGCATAAACTTGTGTAATGACTGTTATTAATTTTCTGCGATTTTGATTTATCCGTCACGGCAATGCAAAAATTATCAACTTTAAATGTACCAACGTGTTTCTGAGAACTGCAACGTGTTCGGATTCTGAAAAATGTTTATTTGAAGGTATCTCAATGACAATAACAGTGAGAACTTAGAAAAATACAATATTTAATCGGAACAATAACACAACCCTTTGCGGAATGATCCGGAACATTATTGGTAGAAGATTTGATTGCTGAAATCAACCAGCATTCTACTAAGAGGTATCGGTAATTGGAACAGTCTGTCACTTCTGAGCAAATAACTGAATAAGAACTTTGAATGGTATCATAATCTGACATTAAAAATTTTAAAAATGTATAATATATTATAAATACTTATAAATCTAAAAAAATTTTTTTTTTTTATATAAAGAAGAATTGAAGTTAGACCACTTTACATTATAAAGAGTTAAGATATATAATTTATTTCTTTATAATCTTTGTAGTTGTAAATCTTGTGTAAGAAAAAACGAGTATAGCAGTCTGAAGTCGGGTTACACCGACTTCGAAATACCCTTTACCTTTCCTTGTGCGTGCGAGTTCAATAATGGGGATGTTTTCTTCACAAATCAGCATTAGGAGCACATCTACGGTAATTTTCGGTGGGGTACCTTGAATTGATTATATCGACCCTTTTTCTTGTGTATGGCTTTGTAGGGTCCATGTACGTACTAATATAAAATTTTGTCCAAAAATATTGTAAAGGTCGAAAGTTATAATAAAACGTGAATAGTGGGTGTGGTTCTAAAAATAATACGCTCATTTTTTGAGTGCTGTTTAATAATAGTACCCGCAAGCTTTCTGTGATATTTCGTTGATAAATATTCAAGAGGAACCTAGTAATGATTTGTATGTAATTGTGGGCGTGGCAGTAGTAATAATCTCCTCATATTCGGAATGCATGCTAGTACAGACCTAATACATACTGTTACTAACTTGTATTCATATATCATCACTAGAAGCATAGATAGGATAATTGCTTTTAAGTGGGGTCCCCAAAGTTCATTATATGGGAGGGAGGCGTATCCTTTATCTGATCGACCACGAATCTTGTATATGGCTTTTTAGGGGCCATTTACGTACTAATATAAAATATTGTATAGGTCGTAAGTTATAATACGTCAATAGTGGGCGTGGCTGTAAAAATAACACGTAACATTTTTTGTGTGGTGTTTAATGTTGGTTCCCGCAACATTCCTGTGGAATTTCGTAGAAAAATCTTTAAAAGGAACCTAGAAATGATTTTTGGTTAATTGTGGGCGTGGCAGTAGTATTGTGATCTCCATATTCTGCGCACACACTACTATCGACCCCTTGTATATTTTTGCCAATTTTTATTCCGATGGCATCAATACGAGCATAACTAGGCTACTTTTAATTTTAGACCCGAAAATTTCTTGTATCAAAAGTGGGCGTGTCTTTTCCCTGATCAGCCCCATTTGTTGCAGATAGGTTTATATTGTCCATTTATTCCTTCCCGCAAAAATTCGTCCATAAATCTCTACCAGATCTTAAGGTACGAAAATTGTTTAATAGTGGGCGTGACAGTTAATATATACCGCCCACTTTTTGCATAGTGTTTACTAGAACCCACATGTCCAAATTGCGTCACGATTCCATCAATTGGACCGAAGTTAGTCATTTTCAAAAATGTGAGAAATGTTCCTTATATGGGAGGTAGGCGTTGTCTTTGTCCAAATCGATCCATATAGCAATCTGGTTCTGTATCTTTGTCCAGACTATACTTTTGCAATTCCATAAAGATAGCTCTAACGGTGTAGAAAAAAAGTGGCCACAGACGGACAGACGGCCGGACAAAATAAAAATTGCTTAGAAAGTGCTTCTGATCATATCTATATATGTATATATATGTCCATACCTACCACGCCTCCTTCTTGAAATTGCAACCCCTCTCAAAAGCACAAAATTAGTATACCCTATTTACCTTTTTTAAAGGTAAAGGGTATAAGTGGGTCCCAAGGATACATCTCAATCTGATTTTTAGTAGTATCCAACGCATATTGTCCAATTTTTTTAGGATTGATTTTGTATCTTGAAGACATAGCCTGCAATAATGTTGTACAGCTTCCAATCAAATCTTTCTTTATACCAGTAATTTCAGTAACTATATCCCGGTTGTTTCCATGAAAAAATCTTCTTGCCGTGTTTCCATCATTGGACGTCCCACTACCTGCAGCTCTTGGTTTGTCTATAATCAATCCCATATTTTGGCGAAATTCCATTTGAATTTTGTGTTTCCAAAGGTAACGTTTTCGTATTGGGACCTGATTTGCCACTTTTCCAAATCCAGTCTATATGAAACATGAAGCAGATATCAAAAAATCGGATATATGAATGAAGTGGTGATAAACCAAATTCAAAACGGGCTTCGTAGACTTCTCTTTTTATGCATTTTCCCAGATTATTCATTTCTGTTGGTTTTGCTTCGTATATACTCGTATAACACTTTGCAGAGGAAATTTGGCTTAGAACATTGCATATTTCTCCATCAACCATAGTAAGCTGCAAACTGTGTTCAATGTTTATTTTTCTTGTAGGTGTTATAACTTCGGTGGGCTCAAGCAAGCGGATTTTATCTTTCATATATTTTTCCTCATTTATGGACACTTCGACTCTTCCCGAGCTCTTCTAAATGTGTGTATTTCTACGTACACAAATTTCCTAACAGTAGAAGATTATTGCGATAATTTTCTATTGGACCCCATTTCTCCTCTGATTTCAATTGATGTGTCCCATTATATTAAGAATTGGGCAGATTTCTTAAAAGGAGAACGGAAAAATATTAAAATCTTCTACTTAGCCAGTATAGGCCAAGGGTTTGAATTTAGCCACGAAATTGATTACATGGCTGCTCCGATGCTCCCTATCCGAGACAGATGGTAATTTGGAAAATTTTCCAGGAAGGGTAACTCAATGTCAACAAGAAAAAGATGTCTTGAAATCTTTCATCGCTGAAGACGTTAGAAAAGAGTACGGGGGAACGGTATGGCAAGGAACCGCAGCCTGTTTCTAATACTTCGTCTGCTGTAAATGAACAGCAGGTGAAGACAATAAGGAAGAAACAGATAAAGAACAAGCCCAAGAGGAAAATTTAGATGTGATCGGTCACCGACCGTCCAAAACCGAGAAAATTACAAGCTGGGAAAAATGGGCGATGGACTTAAAAAAAGAAGTTGAAATTTCATGCGATATTGGAACCCACGACAACGCTCACTACAATCCGGAAATTGCAAAACGGGTAATTAAAGAAAGTCGCCATTTGCCGATGTGGTACCATGTTTATGATTGATTTTCAACTAAAAATAGGAACTCCAGTGCTTTTGTAGAATCTGAATTAAATAAAATCAAGGACCACGTACTAAGAAAAGAAGGCAAAGTGAGCCGCGAAGATTCTACTGTCCAAAAATTGCTACTGTACTATGACGGCAAATTACGATCAGTTAAGCGCGACTGCCGTCGCAAACGTAGTTAAACCCGAGGAACAAGTTGAAAACCCCTCACAAAGTACCGACTTGCGTCTCATACAGAAATTAGGGATAATAGGTGGAGAACTGGAGAAGCACTAACCTCCAGGAAAAACCATAGATGAGACAGCAATTTAGGATGCAATTAATGAAGCGGGGGGTTTATTTGTGGAAACTTTGCCAGCAGAATTTTTTTGGAAAATCAAATAGCGCCGACATTTTTGAAGAGTGTACAAGCGATAACCACCTGGAGGAAAAATTGGCCTTGAATGAGATAGAAAATCACGACGGTCTAGCATAAAAAGAGTTACAAGAAGAAAAGAAGAAAAGTATTATACCTTGGAGACAACAAGCGAAAAATTAGGGAACAATTAAGTTCGGAAGGCAATCGGCAAAACTTGCCGATTTTGAAAGCGCCACATCGATGAGATTGAATTTTGTCACTATCGAAGGTGGTAAATATTCTTTGATTTTGACTTGCCCATTCGACAGCGTTTTTCAAGCATTTTTATCTGCAGCATGTGACTGTGAAAATGCACGCCAACATATGGAGAATAATGCAGGAAATCAGTTTTTTCTCATAATAAAGTACGTTATTCACCATAAATAGAAGCTTTCCCAGTATACCTACAAACTAAGAGCTGAAATATTGATTGCTTTTAAAGGTATCGGGGTGAAGAAGGGAGATATTTTGAATGTTAGATGTGATATGGCTGTTGCAAATCTTTTTAGTAGGATTATGGAACGGTCACCGAGTGTATACAGAGAAATCACATGTATCAAATGCCGTCATTCAGATGATCCACTGTGTCAGCACTTTCCAATTTTTTTAATTCACTTTCATGATCTGAGAAATAAAAGAATCTTCGGTAACATTGTCGAGAAAAAAATATGCGCCAAAAATTGCCGGAAATGTGAATCACGTCAGCATGTGTCAAATGTTCGGTTAGGTAAATATCTGAATGAATGAATGAAGTGAAAAAAAAATTTCCCGCATTTCCCATATCCCGGGAAAATGGGGTCCCGCTAACTTAACATCTACATTTTTTTACCTTGACGCTCATGTAAATGAATAAAGGAAAGCTTTATTCAACACGTAAACGAATGAGTATGATCATGACGTACCGTGTGTGGACCGCATTCTTCATCCAATTGAAAAAAAATCTGTTTCTTCTAATCTTTCCGACAAATACCTTCATATGCATGTATGCATGCATGTGTATGAATGTAAATATGCTCGCATGGACAGATACAATATCAATAGAATCAATCTATCAATATAATATTATCAATAATTTATACACATTTTTCTAGCACATTGTAAATGTGGGGCCAAAATTTTGGGGGAAATCAATAATTCCGGAGATCTCCATACCGAGGTAAACTGCTCCTTCCAGAAGCAAGGCGATGGAAAAAACTGTGGAAAAAGGCAGCTCCGAGGCAGTAAGCGCTTGCAAGTTAGTCGTGAACTTGTTCATCAATCAGCTGACGTTTTTATTGCATCTCAGAAGAGGATATATCAAGCATCGGGAGATCCTGAACCCGTAATTATCCCAAAACCTTCAACTCTGCGAGTTTTGAAGAACGAGTCAAAGGTGGCGGAATATCTGGATAAAAACCCTGTGACTGCGTTGCAAAAAATGAAAAATAGCCCTATGGGGAGAAATACTATCCAGGAAATTGGGATCGACCCATTTTTCATTCATTTCGATTCAGCTCATCAAAGGCGGTTGTGGAATCACTTCGCCGATAAAACCCCGCTTCTGATAGATTCAACGTCAGGAATAGCTCAGAAAATTAAGAGATTCGATGGTAGCAAATCGCGTACTCCGTATCTTCATATCGCTGTAATTAATAGCCAAGTTGGTCAATTCGCTGTGTCTGGGGCAATTACTGAGAGGCAAGACACTATTACAATTGCCACTTGGCTTTCAAGATTCCTGCAAAGTGGTGCAAAGTACCCAAAGCAAGTGGTAATCCCCTTCCTTATTTAATTCAGTATTTTTATAGAGCTTGGTAACCGAAGGTAGACAATTTTTTCGACGACTTTGACAAAGCAGAATGAGAGGGAGAAAGAGAGAGAGAGAAAGAGAGAGAGAGAAAGATAGAGAGAAAGATAGAGAGAGAAAGATAGAGAGAAAGATAGAGAGAGACAAAGAGAGAGAGAGATGACTTCAATGCATCACCGACGCCTATGATGGATACCAGGACCGTGAGCCCGAAATTGCTGATATATAGCCATTGCGATTAATTTTTTAGTCGAAGACTGACTTTTTTTTCCAAAATGAAATTGATTGCGGATAAAACGCAGATAATTTAGATGTGTATTTGTTACAAATAAATTTATTTTGAGGTGGGTTCCGCTAACTTTATGTTAAGTTAGCGGGACCCCATTTTCCCGGAAAATGGGAAATGCGGGAAATTTTTTTTTCACGGCATTCGATTGCGGATAAAAAGCGGATTATTATGTGCCATCGCGGATTTTTCTTTTGCAATGTGGTCCTGCCAACTTAACAGAGGTTTATTCTGGCCCCGAAGTTATGAAGACTAGTCATGATTACGGGCATTATACTTACATCCGCTATTTATCTCCGGGCTGGAATGAATACGATGACTTCAATGAATCACCGACGCCCAAGATGGATACCAGGACCGTGAGCCCGAAATTGCTGATATACTCGTATAGCCGTTGCGATTAATTTTTTAGTCGAAGACTGACTTTTTTTCCAAAATAAAATTGATTGTAGGATAAAACGCAGATAATTTAGGTGTATTTGGTTCAAATCAATTTATTTTGAGGTGGGTTCCGCTAACTTTATGTTAAGTTAGCGGGACCCCATTTTCCCGGGAAATGGGAAATGCGGGAAATTTTTTGTTCACGGCATTCGATTGCGGATAAAAAGCGGATTATTATGTGTTATCGTGGATTTTTTTTTGCACTGTGGTCCTGCCAACTTAACACAGGTAAAAAAAATTTCATCTTTATTACATTGTTGTGATCACAGAATTGTTCTCGAATCATGTGATTTCTCAGATAGAAGCAGATCATCTGAGAATCTTGTTACTATTGTAAAGAAAGCTATTGGTTTAGCTAATGAGCGAGTTGCTGTTATTGACAATGGTCCTAACATTGTTTTGCATGGGTCGAAATGTTGGTTTAATGTATAACGTGCAATCCTCACACTGGATATACTTTCGAAAGATATAATTAAGAAACATGGCAGTGGCACAGAAAGTACTGATCGAATTGCACCTGTAGTCAGTCGAAGACCATTGACTAGACTTTTTCTATCTAGTTATCTGAGACTGAGAAATTCCTGAAGATGTTCCATGCTTGATAATGTACGTAAAGTGTTCACAGAGTTCAAAAATAGTATATCTCAAAATGAATTTAATTATTCTTGGTGGAACTAAACCGAAACTGCCATGTAGTACTCGATGGTGTAGTGAATTGATGGTGGTCTTTTACGGTTGATTAAAAATGTATAGAAAATAAAGCAAATTGTTGCAGCACCAGACAACAAGCAAAAAGCTGTCGTCAAATCGACAATCAGTGAAGTGCTAGAAGAATTGATTCAGTCTGTCAAAACGCTGACTTATTAAATCGCAGTGTTTATCAAAAATTGTCAAAAGTCAACCTATTCAATTGCCTATCCAACTGAAGCATGGATCGATCTTCTTGCTGAAGCATTATCAGAATTATATGAAATCACAAGCAAGCATTTGATGCAAATTTATTAATGTACTCAATAAATACACTCTTACTGCAAATTTTTGACATTCACATATAGGGCAAGTAAATTATCATCAGAACGAGATAATTTTGTTAAAGATATTATACTAGAGCAAATTGACGAAGATGGATTCCTTTCCTATACAAAATATAAACGAAAAGCTGTTTTTGCCTGGTCTTATCTCCAAAAACCACGAATCTGAATTTGTTCTGGTATAAGGCTGTAAATAGTTATAGATTATTAGCACACAATTTATTGATGATTCCCGCATCAACAACGTAGTTCAAAGGTATTTTCTCTAATTAGTCTCAAAGATACTAAGCGTATACTTTTGACTTTAAATAAATGAAAAAAGAGTTCTTCGATGATACATATCGATAATTCCGATTATAATGAAGCAGAAGATATATAGATTAAAAGTTGAGAACCAAATGAAAACTTATTCTTCAGCTTTTTTCATTAATTTCGTAAAATAAAATTATAAGTTTAATTCAAATTATAAATTGAGTTCTTTCTTGGTAAAGCTATATTAGAATTACGAAGTATTAGTCAGAAATGTATGTCACATACGTCACAATTTACGACAGACTATCTCTGATAGACAATGAATATTCCAATGTTTTTTGCGATGAAAACACTATGTCAACAAAATTTTAAACTCGCTAAATCTATGATGGATTAAATTCGATTTATAACTTAATATTGTAAGTTAATCGTATGACCATAAAAAAACCGTTGCGAATTTCTTAAATTAACTATACAAAAGCAATTTAACTTTTTACGCCAATAAATTAATGCAAAATAGCAATACGAGTATGTGAAAAGTTCTTGCTGCGATCTACATATACGAATATGCGAGTGCATATATATATAAATGACTATATATATATGCAAATCAGTCTTTACAGAAACATGGGAATGCCCCTTATATGCATAAAAATTCAAATATGTAGGCTTGTGCGAACACAAATGCAAATGCAACCAGCAAAATAATTTTGGCAATCGGTCGTTACAAGGAAACTATACCTTTGTGTTAGTTTTTTTTTTTTTATTTTTATTTCTTCCTCTATATATTACAATCTATAACAATAATATTAAGTAATATTTTGTGCCGGTTTGGATTGAATATGCTCTTTTTGCCAATGCCAAAAGAACTTCTTTTATTTATTTGTTTATCAAATTTTCTCTATTTATCCATCATTTTATTTATGTATATAATTAATTATTTATTTTGTTATTGTTATGTATTTATTTTTTTTTAAACCTTCCTGTAAGTTCTGCAGGGGTAATTCGCTTCAATCTTCTTGGAGTTGCACCCTCCGTGTCTGCTGCACTACGCAGTTCCAGGTTTTGATGGCCTCTCAGTCGGTGTATATGTTTGGTGCTGCATTTTGTGATTGTGTCCGTGATGGTTTCAATGTGTAGGACACGGTGTATAACCTCGTTCGGGATATACCATTCAGCATTTGTAATTGTTCGTAGTATTCTTGACTGCATTCGTTGTATTAAATTTAAGTTTGATATGCTAGCTGTGCCCCATATCTCGATTCCATATTTCCAGATAGGTGCTATTATTGTCTTGTATATTATTAGTTTGTTGTAGAGAGATAGTCTAGATGCTCGTCCAAGTAGCCAGCTTAATTGTCGGTACTTATTTTTTGCATCGTTTCGCTTGTTAATGATGTGCTGCTTCCAAGTCAATTTTTCGTCTATGGTTATTCCAAGATATTTTGCAGCAGAGTGAGTTTTTATTTTTTTGCCCTTTATAGCAAGGCTGTATTTTGTCGATTTTCTGTTTGTATATACAACTTGTACAGTTTTGTCTTTATTTATCTCTATTCCCCATAAGTCACACCATGCTACTACATTGTCCAATATATGTTGGATTGCATTTGTTGCCTTTTTTTCTTCATTGTGTGATGCCATTAAAACTGTGTCGTCTGCGAATATTGCTATCATCGCATTGCTTTTCGTTGGAATTGGTATATCTGATGTGAATATTAAGTATAGTAGAGGTCCTAATACGCTGCCTTGTGGTACTCCAGCTATTATTGGTAGGATGTCTGAGCAATCCTCGTCATATTTTATGTAGAATTGTCGTTCGCTTATATAGCTCTTTAAAATGTCATAATAATTTTGTGGAAATATTCGCTTAAGTTTATATAGAAGTCCTTTGTGTCACACCTTGTCGAATGCTTTTGCAATGTATACAGCTACGCAGTATTTTTTGTTGTCTATACTTTCAAGGATTTTGTTAACAACCCTGTGTTGCACAGTTGAGTGTTGTCTTCTAAATCCAAACTGATGGCTGGGTATTAAATTTTTTGTTGTTAAGATTGGCTCTAATCTGTCCTGTAGTATCTTTTCAAATACTTTCGATAGTATTGGCAATAGACTGATAGGTCGGTAAGAAGTTGTTTTGGTGGCATCTTTTCCTGGCTTGCTGATGGCTGTTATCTGTGCAACTTTCCATAAGCGAGAGAAATACTTAGTTTCTAGCATGCAGTTAAATATATTTCGGATATATATTATAGCTATATCAGGCATTTCTTTTAGCATTTTCCCGCTTATCAGATCATATCCTGGCGCCTTTTTGTCTTTTAATTTTTTAATTTTGTTTTTGATTTCTGCTACTGATGTCTTTTTTGTTTTGGATTGCGAGATATTTATTACATTGTCAAGATGAGTGGTTTGATTGTCCATTTCGCTTGTAAATATTTCAAGGAAATGTTTGGCCAGTGTGTTGGCTTTGTCTCTACTTGTTTTCGCCCATGTACCGGTTTGTGTTTTGATAGGAGGTTTGTGTATTATTGCACCAGTGAGTTTTTTCGTAGCCTTCCAAAGAGAGTAATTTGTTGATGTGGTCGTTCCCAAGTTCAGCATATGTTTTTCTAGTTCCTTTTCTCTGTTTTTCTGAAGTAAAATTTTTAATTCATTTGTTGCTTTGTTTAGGTTGCGTTTATCTTCCGGATTCCTAGTGATTTGCCATGTTTTCCGGAGCTTCCTTTTCCATTTAATTTTTCTCTTGATGAACGCTGGTGTAGTGTCCGTATTTGCTAATGTTAGCTTTGGTGTTGAAGCTGTGATTGCTTCGATGACGCTATCATTGAAGTATGCGATTGCGGAATCGATTTCTTTTTTTGTTTTTAATCGTATATCTATTTTTAGTTGTTTTTCCAGTGCTAGACGAAAATTATTCCAGTCACTTTTATTGTTATAGATGCCTGAGAAAAGTCTTGTCTCTATTGATCCTAGTAATGTCATTAGGATTGGGGAGTGGTCTGAGGATAATTCTAAACATGATTTAATAGTTAGCTGTTTATGAAGAATATTTTTTGTGATGCAGAAGTCTATTAAATCTGGTTTTTTTTTAAATCTGTTGGCCAATATGTTGGTCACCAGTGCTAATGAATCGACCATTACTATATCGTATAGCTTTAAGTAACTCGCGTCCTTTTGCGTTTGTCAACCTTGATCCCCATAAAACATTTTTAGCGTTATAGTCACCTCCGGCTAAATAGCGATTCCCCAGTTTTTTTAAATAGTCTAGATATTGTTCTTTTGTGTTGTTATATTTTGGTGGACAATAGACAGCAGATACTACGATTTGTCCTTTCGAGTCTTTTAGTGCTATTGTGGTTGCTTGAAGGTTTTCTTTTTTATATGCGTCAAGTTCAATGTAATTCATATTTTTTTTTTATAATTATCGCCGTTCCACCGTGAGATTTGTTGTCAGGATGATTTGTGTAATGGATGTCAAAGTTAGGGAATTTAACATATGTTTTGTCTGTAGCATGTGTTTCCGAGATTAACATCACATCTATTGAATTATTTATTAGGAAAGTCTTTAGTTCTAGTTCATGGCGCGACAGTCCATTTGCATTCCATATTGCCAAATTTATTTTATTTACTGCGTTCATCTATTTTGCATACAAGCATAGTTACTATGTTCATCACACTGGTCATTAGTAGTTTCATCATTGTTTTTAATTCGGATAGATCGTCATTGTTTGATATTATTTCATATGTGCTGTTGCTTTTTTTTTGATTTGGCTCCTGTGATATTGTTTCCATTTGTGCAGCTTGAGCGTATGAAATACCAGAGATGATTTTCTGGCCATTTATTTTTGTATTGTGATTGTTTTGGTTTGTTTCAATATTGATTTGTTCATTTGTTTCTTTCTTGCGAAGTGTAGGGTATCTCTGGACTTGTAGAGCTTTAAATATCGCACATCCTCTGTAGTTTGTTGTGTGGTTTTCACCGCAATGTACGCATTTAATATTTACTCTATCAGCGTCGATTTTAATTGTGCACATGTTTGTCTTGTGTTTTCCAGCACATTTGACACACACCGGGTCTATCTGGCAGTAGTTTCTTGTGTGGCCGTACTTTTGGCAATTTGTGCATTGGGGAATTGTTCTCTTTTGTCGGGGTGGCTCAAAGCTAATTTTGCAGTGTAGGAGGTGAGTAATGTCGTATATGGCTTTATTGTTATCTTTTATTTTCAATTCAATTGAAAATAGTGAAAGTGGTTGTTTTATTTTGGCACCATTAGCTATTTGGATGTTATGAATATTTGTCACTTCATGGCCTAGTTCGGCTAATTCGTTTTTAATGTCTTCTGTGTCGGTTGAATGGTGCATATTTCGTAATACCACTCTAAAGCCTCGGTCATCTTTTGGTCGAAATGTGTAATACTTTGTCCCTTTTTGCTTTAATAATTCAATTACTTTTGTGTAGTGTGTGGATTCTTTTGGTTGAATTTTTATTTCGTTCTTGCTTAGAATTTTCATTTCGTACAATATATTTGGCGTGGAATTTAAGGCTTCAGATAAGGCATTTATATTTTCACCATTCTGAACATATATAGGAGGCGGTTTTTGTAAACGTTGCGCAATTGGTTTTTGCATATTAATGTTCCCACTGTTGTTTTGTTCTTCACTGTTGTCTTGAGAGTCCGTTTTGTCATTTACTGCTAACAGTTCGAATCTGTTTGTTGTGTTTGGAGGTATAGGCTTGCTCAGCCAATATTTTTGGAGTGATGTTTGTGTTGTGTTGAACATTTTATTTTTCGGTCTTTTGTTACTAGTATTTTGTTCATTTAACTTGTTCGGCGATTGTTTTTCGCGGTTTCATTTTGTGTTTTTATTTTCGGTAATTTTGTTACTGGTTTTATTATTTATATTTTGTACTTGCGTGTTTGTTGTTGCTGATGAAATTGGTTTTGTTCCGATCGCCATTATTGGTGAGTTGCAGCTAATCGTTACCGTCGCAGTCACCGGTGTTACAGTTGTGGTAGAGGAGCTTTGAGTTTTTATTATGGTTGCTGAAGTAGTAACTGGTGGATAAAACTCCATAGTGGGAGTCGCGCATTGGACTCTCCAAGGTAGGGAAATGCTGGCACCTAGTAGAGCGGGAGAGCAAGATCGGGCTCTGCTCTCTGTCACTTCGACCGGCAATTTGGAGTTGCCGTTGTTTTCGTTTGAGACGAAAGAAAAATATGCGTTTCTTTTTGTTGCTGTTTTTGGTTTAAGTGTGTCAGCCACACTCATTATAAATTTGTGATTTGTTCTTATTTTATTCTATTTTAAAAGATGTGTCCCAGTAAGTGACCGGTAGATTCGTTCTACTCGATCACTGCACTATTGCACTTTTTCTTTACAACTTAAGTTACTTTAACTTAAAAAATTTGTATTGAAGAATTAATTTTTGCGGAGCGAGCGTAAACACGTCTGCACTGTTCAAAACTTATTTTTTTTTGTTAGTTTGAATCAAGTATTTCTAAGTCCTTTTACCAAACACACTATTTCCTCAAGTACAATATATAAACTGATCCATGTTGTATATTGAACTATTAGAACTGTTCCACGAAATCGACATAAATTACTATAGTTGGTTCAAATACGGTACGGTACGGTACGGTGTAATATAAAACACACTTTTTGTAAGTTACTTCTTTAGATATTTTCATTACAAAAATAATAAGGATATTTATAGTTAATTATGCAGCGAAATACATATTTCCAATATCTCTTTTTGTTATCGAGGTAAGCAACTTTGTTATCTGATATCATCAATATCATCAACGTACGCCTACATAGTTACGAGTAAGTGTTCAAAGTGGATAAGTAAAATTGGAGTCCAATATATTCACCTGTTCTAGTGTATGATCTTAATAAAAAGAAGGATATGGTTTAACGCAAGAAATGCTGTTAATCAAATACATGGTACGAATATCAGAACAAATTTGTATATACTCCAAGTATGTGTAGCGTTTGAAAAGTACCAATAAAATCCGCATTAAATTCAAAGTCGGTCAATCAAAACAGTGTTTATGGATGTGGTCTTTGAGCAACCACACATAGCCAGACTTCGACCGAGCTGCTCATTTATTATATCAACAATGGTGCGTAACAACTTGATCTGGTAGCCGTCATAACCACTGCGCAGAGTGTGGTGAAACATCTCATGACAGCTTAACCTTAATTTTTATATATTAGCTTATTTTATATTTTACGGCTTAAAACGGTGTGTCGCGGCTATTTAACGTTATTATTACCATACTTTAATAGTCGTGGAAAAATATGAAATTGTACATTTCTCTATTATTCATGATTTTTATACTAATAAATGTCGACATGGAGGACGTGTTTATCTAATTAGTGCAGGCCATAAGTGTGCTCGAGAAAAGAATAGTACTTGGAGATAACGCATAACCGCCGAGCAACTTAAAAACATAGGAAATTATAATTTTTAATTTAAAATTACCGGAAGAAAAATTGAACAATTAAAGTCGGAGTAAGATAATTATGAATAAATACATATAGCAACCAGCCATTTAATGTACACCAGACCAGGTACCAGCTTTTTCGATAGAAAATGTATTACAAAAGGCATCTTATGAATCACTGTTACACGTATCTTTCTTATAAATTGCAAGTCTCTGTTACAAATATACAGCGATCTAAAATCAAAGATAATATATATTGTTGTAAACGTTATATACAAATTTTCCTTTTGTTCTAAAAATGAGAACGATTTTTACAAATCAGGTTCGGAAATTGTGTATATTGAATTGTATATTAAAAAATATCACTAACTGCTAAAATACATTATTAACAAATCATAATTATTACACGCTACAAATTTAAAATTATTAAAATGCATTTATATAGCCAGCAACGGTTTCTGCTACAGAAACAACTCGCGATGAGTTGTTTCTGTTCCTTCGCTAAACGTACTTTTTCTGCCGTTACATACTGCAGCTCCTTTGTTCCAAGTTCGGTTGTTGATTTTGTTTCTGTTGCGAATGTACTTGATTCTGTTTCTGTTGCCGGTTCTGTTTTATGTCAGTCTGCACCTTAAATTGTCATTTTTTGGAAGAAAGTTCAGCGGTTCAAAAGATGTTTCATTGTGTATTAAATCGGCGAATTTCATTCCATTATATAGGTCTTAGATTCATGAATTATATTCTCATATTAAAAGAATGATTGGAATGTTAACTGCTGTACAGTTTAGGAATGTTAACCAAATTATCAGTAAACGAATATTAAAAATAACAAAATTTCCAAAATTTGTCTAAACAAATTTTAATATACTCGTATATATATATATATATATATATATATATATATATATATATATATATATATATATATATATATATATATATATATACATATATATATATATATATATATATATATATATATATATATATATATATATATATATATATATATATATATACATATATATATATATATATATATATATATATATATATACATATATATATATATATATATATATATATATATATATATATATATATATATATATATATATATATAATAATTAACTTATCTGGAACAATTCATTCCAAGGCAAAATGAAATATAAATTATAAAAAGAAATTGATTTATACAAATAAAATTATAAAAAGAAATTGATTTATACAAATAAAATTATAAAATTATAGAAGTGGACAATTAAAATTAAAATTAAACTTGAAATATACAACAAAACAATAAACAATAAGATGAATACAGATCACAATTTATGAACAAAGCAATACAGATTGTCCAGAAACTAGCCCCAAGTTCATTCCTGAACTGTTCAGTGTTGCCAATACTTCGCAGCCGTACTGGAAGTGAGTTCCAGAGTCTTACAGCATACACGAAAAACTGACGATCAGACATAAGAGATGAGTGTGTAATATAAAATAAATAATATAATTATCTTTCAAAAATCATACAGATTGCAGTATTTTTATCTCAGAATAATGATATATATCTCTTTTACCCCATAGAAAATATATAATATACATTATAATAAGCAGGGAAAATGAGAAATGATTCTTCGGTTGCGCCTAGTTATACAATACAGAATAGATTTGCAGCCAATTTTTTCCCCACCGACCATAAGCAAACCAATTTTTAATTCCCCACAGGCCATAAACAAACTAGTGAGTTTTCGAAAAATCACTATTTAGGGTTTCGTTCGTTAAGATTTGAATACTATTTTCGCTCCAAATTCAATATCGTAAAAAATTTTTCTAATTAATAATTTTGATCATTACTAATTTAGGTACACTACTCTATATTCGAATAAGATAAAATAAAAGAAAAAACTATTAGTTAATTCCTATATTAATTTAGAAATTTTTGGTTTTCTTCTTTTTAATGAACTTATGCCAACAAAAGTTCAAAAAATTTTAAAAAAATTTATCTATCAGCATTAAACTAAGTGGCTCTCTGAAACTTTGATTTTAATGTTTAGTAAAAAATATAAAACAAACAAAAAATCAACACAACTCTTTATTAATCTTAAATTAAATCAATGTTTTTGTTTCAAAACAACTATTTTTGAGGGCATTTGGATTTCACCTCGTAGCTAAATCGAATGATTACAAAATATATATTATTTAATTACCACGATACTGATATAACTACATTAAATTTAACACGAAATTATATACTAGTAAAACATTAATTTACTAAAATCAATGGATTTATTTTTAGAAATGTAATGTATAAAAAATAAACTTTGCATGAATATACGAGGGCGGATTGATATTGAAGCTACCTAGCGCTAGATGGCAGCACAAACACAAAAACTTTTTTTTTTAGAAATTCCGATCTGTCAAACGTCAGCTGTTAAAATTTCACCAAAATCCATCGATTTGTTGTAGTCGTTTGAAGTAAGTAACTTTTGTGTTTCTTGAAAACTGGAAAAAAGCGATTTTCGTGCAGTGATTAAACACTATTATTTGAAAGGGAAAACGGCGAAAGAGACAAAAGAAAAGCTCGATATACATTACGGTGAGTCTGCTCCGTCAGATTACATGGTAAAATATTGGATTGCTGAATTTAAATGCGGCCGAACAAGCACTGCAACAATACCATCAACAGGAAGGCCAAAAGAGGTGGTTACTGAAGAAAATATCAAGAAAATCCTCGATATCGTTATGAATGATCGCCGAGTCAGGTTGCGTGAGATTGTTGAAATGGTAAACATATCATATGAACGTTGAAATGGTAAACATATCATTCAACATTTTGCATGAACATTTGCATATGAAAAAGATATCGGCAAGATGGGTGCCGCGTTTGCTCAGTGTCGAACAAAAACGAGTTCGACAGACCACTTCACAGCGGTGTTTGGACATGATAAAGCATAATCCTGTTGATTTTTGGCGTCGATTAATAAAAGTTGATTAAACGTGGGTCCACTACCACACACCTGAAACCAGAAGTCAATCGAAACAATGGGTGGAAGCTGGTGGAAGTGCTCCGAAGAAGGCGAAGGCAGTGAAATCGGCTGGCAAGGTTATGGCCACTGTATTTTGGGATGCACACGGAATATTGCTCATCGATTATCTTGAAAAAGGATCCACAATCACAGGAAAGTATTATCGTGCATTATTGGATCAATTGATTGATGCAATCAAGGAAAAACGACCACATTTAAAGAAGAAAAAATGTTCTTTCTTCAAGACAACGCACCGGTTCACACCGCATTAGATACGATACTAAAATTACGTGAAATACACTTCGAATTGGTTAATCATCCACCTTATAGTCCAGATTTAGCTCCTAGTGACTTTTTCCTGTTTCCAAACTTGAAAAAATGGCTCGCAGGAAAAAAATTCATCTCAAACGAAGAAGTGATTACCGAACTAACGCGTTTGAGGGGTTCCCGAAATCGTATTATTCAAATGGTATAAAAAAGTTGGAATATCGTCTTACTAAGTGTGTCGAAGAAAAAGGAGACTATGTTGAGAAATAAATGGTTTTTGAAAAAAAAAATGTTTTTTTCCTACTTAGGTAGCTTCAATATCAATCCGCCCTCGTATATATCGAACTGGATGAAATAAAATAATATAAAAATTGTCGCATACAAATTTTTCTTATTATTATTATTCTTTAACATATTATTATTTCCTTTTACTAATAAGAAATACTATAAAGTAATACCTCTTTTACTCTAATTTCGTCATATGGAATCGTGGGTACAAAGCCATTCTTATTTTAGAGGTGCACTCAAATGCACAGTACATCTTTTTTCCATACGTTGAAAAATTTGATGTTTGATAATAAATTTTATTTCAATATAATGATGATAAGTCTAAGTGCCCTGGGCACGATAAAAAAAAGTACTAAGAGTATCTGGTTGCGCTCGGCCTTAACGCCGGTATGCAGCTCTCAAGAAAACGCTCAAGAAAAGAGAGCATATGGTTTTTGTCCATGAAAAAGTAGTGAAGAAAATTTGACATTTGGAAGCCCATGGCCGCATTAACGTTTCATTTTGTTTATTCGTTTATTATTAAATAAACATTCAACAGAAAATTTTTTTCACATTTTACTTTACTTCAGGCAGCTGTCACTTTTCCTTTAAGAAATAAATGGCTACACATATGTTTCTTGGCGAAATCGGTGTTGACGTTTTCACTTTTCATTCAAAAAAGGTAGCAAAATCCGAATCAAATTTCTTGACAAGTGCTTCCATCGTAAGAAAAAATCACTCAAGGAAATTTCTTGTGCATTTTTTTATATGAAGTTTTCGCTTTTCTTGTGAGCTGCATACTGGCCTTTACTCGCGAATTGTCGACTCACACATACAGCTTTGACAGCTTTTTTAAGAAAAACAAAAATTGTTATATTTTATTTTGATGATTTTTTTCTTTGTATGGATACGGCAGTAATAAATAGTTGACAGTCTCCGACTAACTCTCGTGACGAGCAGACGTTCTTTCAGTGCATCTCGCGTAATCAGTGCTTTTTCTTTGAACCGGTTCGATTTTCTTTTGTTTCCTTAATTTCTCTTTCTTCTACCTTTTCATCGAGTTTTGTTTTTTCATACGGGTAATATTTTTCGTTTATTGTGTGATCCCGCTATTCCGCTATGGCCCCAGGGCCACCTAACATTGAGTCAAACCGTTTTGCAATGCTGGCAGATCTGCCGCTAAAAAAAAACGTAAGGCGCAACAGAATAACAACCCAAACTACACATTTCCTGAACTTCCTTCAACCAAACAAAATGATCCTAAATACGTAATTATTGAAGCTACCAATACTACTAAGACCTTATCGCAGTTTTCATGCTTTGGTGTATATAAGTCACTTCTACTAATAAGCAAAGATGTAGAAAAAGTGACTGATCTCCGAGATGGCAACTTACTATTACTTGCAAAAAATAAAATAGCCGCTGAGAAATTTATTGCAGCCAAATCGCTTCATGGTATTAGCTCTATCAACGCTAAATACCATATTAATCTTAACACAGTCAAAGGGACAATATATGCTCCATTCCTAAACAACGTCGATGAAAAAGAAATAATCGAGGAATTATCTTCCCAGGGTGTCACATCGATATATAAGTTCCAGAAAATGATCGATGGCAAAAGAATCCCAAATGGAGTTATTCTCGTATCTTTTGATCTATTTCGTCTCCCAGAGAAGCTCGAAATAGCATGGAGAAATACGGCAATATATCCCCAACCCGATGCGTTGCAAAAATTGGCAAGTACTCGGGCATACAAGCAAGTACTGTAGACGGCCACCAACATGCGTTCAGTGCAATTTCCCCCCGCATTCCCCAGAAATGTGCACACGTACTTACTGCGCTAACTGTGCAGGTCCGCATCCAACTTCATCTAATACATGCACCAAATTCCAGCAATCGAAGGAGATAATGAAAATTAAAACTATCAATAAATGTACAGTGGCAGAAGCGTTGAAAACTTATAAACAGCAAAACCCACTCAATGCATCTACCTATTCCTCATACGCTGCAGCTGGTACTCAAGCAACCATCAATAATGACAACACCAACAACATTTCGGTAAACAGTAGCGACAAGAAAAACAACAACATCAACACTAAGATCATCAAAAACAACAACGACAACAGAAACACCTATAACAACGAAAACTACAATTTTCAAAAACAAGAAAAAATTATATCAACGATTAACACACAACTTGCATCAAACAATAACAATACTTTTTCTCCTCCCCCATCCACCACTTCATGATCATTCTGTCCAAGACAATATCAATTACTGATAAATCAGTACATATTAATTATAACTCTATAGACATATAATCACTTACTTTTATAACTTATCGCAATATGTTAGCAATTTTGCAATGGAACATTAACGGGTATCTAAATAACTATCACGAGCTATTACTACTCTTAAAAGATTGCAAACCTGCAATTGTATGCTTACAAGAGACACATCTGCCATTCAACACAAATTCAAAACCACCCTCTCCGTACTTAAGTTATTTTTATAACATTCCCCAGAACTTTTCCAGCAAACAAGGAGTAGGAATTCTTGTCAGAAGAGACATTCCGTACACACTTCTACCCATAACATCTAATTTTCCCACAATGGGAATCGAAATAAATATTGGAAAGAAGATAACTATAGTTTCAACCTATATTCCCCCTAACTACAACCCCATCCCCCATGAACTTGAGTCGATCATCCAAAACTGCCCTCCACCTACTATCCTAACGGGTGACGTTAATGCCTGGAGCCCCTCTTGGGGTTCTCCGCAATATAATCTCAAAGGTCGGAACATAGAGGCCGTTATATTATCTTCTAACCTAGTTATTCTGAATGACGGTTGTCCTACTCATTTCTCTACCCATGGGTCTTTTACTCATGTTGATGTGACCATGTGCTCCCCCTCCCTTACACCCCACTGTTCTTGGAAAACACTTGAGGACCTTCACGGCAGTGACCATTACCCTATAATTACCACCCTGAAGCTACCTAACAAATTAACAGAACGAGGCCATACTCCAAGATTTATCACTGATAAAGCAGTTTGGCCCAAATTCCAACTCCAATGTATAGATCTCGAAAAACGTTTCCCACACAGTAATAATATTAATGAAGAAGCCTCAAGGATACAGAAAATTATCCGCACTGCTTCTCATCACCACATTCCCCAAAGCTTCCCTCAAACTAAAGGTACCACTGTCGCATGGTGGAATAGTAAGTTAGCCTCGCTCCGTTCAGCAAAGCAGAAAGCATGGCGTTTATATAAAAAAGTTCGAACTGATATTAATCTAACTCATTACAGGAAATCAAATGCAAAATTCAAGTTTAATGCTAAAATTGCTAAACGCACCTGTTTTGAAAGACTTACCAGTTCAATAAATCCAACCTCCGACCCTAAAATGATTTGGCATGACATAAAACGCATCTCTGGATGTTCCAAAAACAATAGCATCGTCTTACTAACCACACCCACAGGGTCCTTACATCGTGGCCAAGATATAGCTAACTTCCTTGCACATAAATGGGCTGCTTACTCTCATGACAGCAACTTCTCAAACCACTTCGCATCAGCTAAAACTTCCGTTTTAAACAATAAATATATCCCACCTAGCACTCTAACCACATCAGCCGAATTAATCGAAAAACCAATTTCATCCTGTGAATACGAATACACAATCACCGGGACAAAACACCCGGGTTTGATCGCATCTCATACCCGATTTTAAAAAATATCCCTTACTCTACGAAAACCCGTATATTGAACCTCTAGAACTCAATTTTTGATATAGGGATCTTTCCGCAGCGTTGGAAATGTTCCACTATTCTTCCAATCCTGAAACCTAACAATTCTCCCGATAATCCTGCCGGGTATCGCCCAATATCATTACTCCCATGCATAAGTAAAATCCTTGAAAAAATAATTGCAAGCAGAATAATGTGGTTTTGCACTAAAAATAAATTAATTAGCAGCAACCAGGTTGCCTTTAAAAAATCACATGGGACTATAGATGCCCTCCTCCACTTTGAGCAGTTTGTATCCAACGCCCTGTCTAGTAAAAACCATATACCGGCGCTTCGTTTAGATTTCGAGAAGGTTTTTGACCGTATAGGTGCTCACATTGTCCTAAGACAACTGCAAAATTGGAAAATCGGACCAAAAATATTTCAATATGTCAAATCCTTCTTAAACAATCGTAGATTCATAGTTAAAGTAGGTGATGACCTCTCCGACATGCAACATCTACATAACGGCGTTCCACAAGGATCCCCCCTTTCTGTGGTCATTTTTATTATCGCTTTTGACGAGTTAAGCCAAATTCTGATAAAACACAAAGTCGAACATTGTATCTACGCGGATGACGTTTTAATTTATTCCAAAAATAATGACTTAAACATGGTCTCCGAACTATTCACTGATATTTTGAATAGCATCTCTGGCTGGTCGCTCCAGTCAGGAACGATTCTATCATTCCAGAAATGTAATACAATACACATATGCCGTAAGAGAAACTGCTCCAACATCAATTTGATTTACAACAATGTAAATATCAACAATGTTATGCAGCTCAAAATATTAGGCGTAATTTTTGACTCCAACCTTAACTTCAAACATCACTGTTTATATATCAGGAATAAACTAATAACTAGACTCAATCTGATTAAATACTTGGCGTCAAAACACTCTCATATACACATCTCCACGTTGTGCAATGTAACAAAAGCGCTCATGCTATCCGTCGTGGACTACGGCCTGCTCATCTATGGTCACTCATGCGGTAATTCTTTAAAACAACTTTTTGCCCCATACCACGCAGCTATTCGGAAGAGTTTAAGAGCATTTCCAACAACTCCTATAAAATACGGGCCGTCTCATACCAAAAATATTCAACTGCAATAATCCTCTCCTCTTGCACGATATCAACCTTGTTGCCAAAAGAAAACTCATCCCAAGGCGTCTCTCCGCTATTCACCGCATTTGGCGCGTAGCTCTAAATATAGAAATTTCCATCAAACCAGCAACTATAAAGCCAAGTTCACATCCACCCTGGATGTTACCATCATCCTGCGTCCCCAAACAACTACTCATCCGTGCAAAACAAAGTACAAACCCAGCTATATACAGGAAGCATTTCTTAGAAATAAAAAATCAGTTAGAAAATGACAACTGGAAATTTGTGTTTACTGATGGATCCAAAACTAACGACTCGACTTCTTTCGCTGTTGGCACACAGGACGACATATTAACAAATGGCCTGCTAGCAAATTATTGCTCGGAATGGAGTACGTATCACCATCACTATAAGGATCTAAACCCGTTACGCATAAAACCGGTGTACCCAACAACAGCTAGCTTTCAGGAAATTGAGATATTTACTCGCCTTCGATTGGGTCACACAAGACTCACGCATGAATCCGTGTTAACTGGTAATTTAAGAAGCTGCAATTACTGCAACGCAACTACTATCTCTGTAACACACATACTCAACGAATGCCCTGCCTTTTCGACTGTCAGGAAAACTTTCTTCGGTTCAATAACACCATCCACCTTACTCAAAGAACCATCTAGTAGTAATTTGACCACTATCTTTAAATTCGTCTCGCTTTGCAATATTGCTAATATACTTTAAAATTTAACTAATATAATTTTTTTTATTTCATTATTCCATTTTACTTTTGATTTGTTAAGTTAATATTATTTACTTTTGTTACATATAAAACTAGTAATATATAATGTAACCTCTTAATACAACCTCCAGCCGATAGGCCCGCTGCTAGTGCTGCCGTTTATTTTTTTTCGAAATTATAGTAATATAGTTATTAATAATTGTATTTCTAATTATAAATAAATAAATAAATAAATAAATAGTTGTGCTTTGGCCATAGATTAATATAGATACGCAACTCTTCTTCTTCCCTCAACAGCTGCTTAAAGACTCGATTACAACACAATATATAACGGTCGTGTATAGTGAGCACGTAAAATTTGCAAAAGCCTTTTGATACACACTCTTTCTTGGTACAAATTTCCATAGTTAGGGAAAAATAACTCAGCTCTTTCATTCAATTTGCAATTTGTAACCAATCAATGTTAGTGGTGAATATTCACAATTATTCAGTGTTGGAAAATTCACAAAAAGAAATGTGTAAATTGATTTTTATAAATATACTAGCAGACCCCGATGCACTTCGTTGCAACCAACCAAAAAAAGAAAAGTAATTTTCTAGATTTTTTTATGAAATGAATGCATTGTATTTCCAAATTATTAATGCCAATCCAAAACATTTGGATACACAATATTTTTCGTTTGCCCATTTGAGGCGAGCACAAACAAACAATTTGGAGTTCCAACTCTTGAGCAGGCCACGTATAGCTGTCCATGTGAATAGCACGGCTCCTCCAAATTTAATCCGTGGTATGAACACAATTTCACCTTTCACTATTCCGGTCAATATTGTGGCTTCAATTAAATTCGGCATACATTTTTTTACTTCCAATAATCAAATGATCTTGGTCCGCGCACGTTGACTAATAGCAGACGCAAATAGAAACATTCGGCGATGTTCGGATGGATGTTGTAAATGCGTCCTATGGCATCGGTTTTACGGATATTTGGATAACCGTCAACACGCTCCCCTTGCTTTCGTCGTTGAAATATTTTCGATGATGAATTCCAAGTGAAATATTTTGGTATTTCGGAATATAGCAAAGTTCTTGCAAATTCATCGTTTTCACACAACTCGAAGAAGGCAGTTAGTGTTGTCCCCGGTGGTCGTGCTGCTCTCTGTTGTACATTTTCTGCAGTGAAATAAACGCGTTGACCATTTTCGAGATGAACTGCCAAATGAACAACAACGGGATACCGGTCGTGTATTGGGAACGATAAAATGCGCCATACCGCTTCGTTGCTGCTTATATAACGGCCCATTTGGTATTGCTGAATTTCATCGATATTCTGATAATCAGCGCTATCCAAGAACTTTAGTTGCTGATACAATCATTGGAAATGACGGATATCCATTATATCGGCGTCGATCCGCTGAAGATGGCGGTTATTCAACGGTCATAAAAGTTCGAAATCAAGACGTTGATGTTGATAATCGTTGGGTCGTGCCGTATTCACCATTGTTGTCAAAAATTTTCGAAGCGCACATCAACGTAGAATATTGCAACTCTGTCAAATCGATCAAATACATCTGCAAATACGTAAATAAGGGCAGTGATATGGCAGTTTCCGGAGTAAAAGGCAGGACTGCCAATCTTGCGGAGTAAAAGGCAGGACTGCCAATCTTGCGGCAAAACAATAATAAAAATCCCAAAAAACACGTAAAGCCAAACAGAATTAATTGCAAAACGTGCAATGATACACACATTAAATTTCTTATGTGCACCCTCCACACAGACCCCAATCACCCCTGAAAATTTCATTGAAATCGGGCAAGCCGTCTAGGAATGATAAAAATCCGAAAAAAACACGTAAAGCCAAACAGAATTAATATATATTTTTGTTGTTGTTGCAAAACGTGAAAAGATACACACATGAAATTTCTTATGTGCACCCTCTACACAGACCCCAATCACCCCTGAAAATGTCATTGAAATCGGGCAAGCCGTCTAGGAGGAGTATGCGAACAGGAAGTTTTGCCACTTAATTTTACATATATAGAAGAAGAAGATAGATGAAAATGTGTGGAATAACTAAAATTTATTATTCTAATAAAATTTATATTTTCAATGAAACAAAATATAAATAATAGGTAAACTATTTCAGAACTTACGAAGTATTTTCCTGGCTGCTAGAAGTGGCAGACGATAAAAAACAATCATTAGATAGATGGTAAAATAGTGGGGCTCTTTCTTATATTTACTAGAATTAAAAAGTGGAAAACATTTCTTCAGATAATACTGCAACAGATGACGCTAAAAAAGACTAGCAACTAAGGACTTCGACTCAAACAAAAAAAAAAGATTTACAAAAGGCGCATTTCGCGTGAGTTCTTGATTGTGAGACTAGTATGATTGAAAACGTTCTTTTTAATAACAAATTATATTATAATGCTAAGAATATTAAAAATTTATATATTTTCTTTTACTTACAATAATTCATGCAAAATATGCATTCTTATATACATTATATAACAAAGCGACACTAGCAACTAAAGCTTTGCATGAATTTTGTTTATTTTAAAAATGTTTCTCTGGCACTCGTCCTTAATACTTCCTACTTTTTCTATTTGATTTCCTTATTTGTAACATCGGATTTAAATAAATTTCACAATAGTTTTTAAATATTGTCTAATGGATATCTTTTACTGATTTTTTTTTAATTAATAGCCTTCTCCTACAATTAATTCTAAATTATATATAAAAGATTATTTCTCAACAAATTTATTGACAGACAAGTGCACACTGTAGTGCAAATGTGTGGTTATGCCACCGTAGTAATTGTCCGAAGGAGATTTATTGAAACATTTTGACAGATCATATATGTAGCTATTTCGGACACGCCACTTGTCCTCATCAGAGATCTTTCAATGAAATAACATTTTTCCCCCAAGTAGTTAGTATGTCTTAGAAATCAACAGCATGCAACGACCAGGTGGTGCAGATAAATTTTTAGAGAATTCTGTTCTCGCTTCTGTCAAAAGAGCCAGCAGGCGGGTTCCGGAGGCATGAGAATATTTGTAATATCGGGCAAACAATTTTTTTGACGGCTGAACTTTTTGTTTTATAAGGGCTGAAAAATTATTAGAATTTCATTAACTGATTTTATTATTCTCTTAAATTTTCATTTTAGTTTATTATGTAGCGAGAGGGTAAACCAAAAATACCTTGTTAGTAATCAATTGAAACTATTTAAGATAAAATACTTGTATAAATCGACATAGCTAGATTTAATTTATTACAAATCGTTAGCTCCTGTTGTAGATCAACAATTTGCTCAGCGTTATTCCAGAAGGATATATATAATCACCCTTTTATCCACCAGCTCAATAAAATAAATAAAAGCCAAAAGACGTTTTTTCTAGTGGGAAAAAATTTAGCAAAAATCCCACTCATATTATATTCATAAATTTAATATAATATAAATATAAACAATATATAAATATACTAATAATATAAAAAATATATAATAATATAATAATATATGAATAACTGCTTCCTGTAGTTATTTCTCGCACTCAATGGATATTTAAAGCTTTAATTTTCCAAGTTTTTTGTTTCCCATTATTTGCTGCTGGGCTTTTTGAATTTTCATCCGATGGTTTAAATGATTAATTCGGAAATGCATTCTGCATTTGAAGAAAAATTATTTACTGCTTCTTGGAGGTTAATTTCGGAACTTTTATCCAATCAATTCGTCCGGAAATTATTGTAATGGAGAACATTTCACATTTTCACATTTTGCACCAACTTTTCTGGCATATTCCACAAAATTTGCACATTCTACTATTTTCACTTAATAAATAAATAATTAGAATTTTTTGACACCAACAAAATTTTTTTGTTTCTCGAATTAAAATATAGCAAGGCCAATTTTGTGACGACACCGGTTTTCATAATTTGACAAAACCGAGACCTAAAGAGAGCAACAAAAGAGATTGAGTTAGGAAACGTCACTTATCTGCACCACGATCATATATACCAGAGAAAATAAGAAATAAATCGTGGGTTGTGCCTACTTATATTAACATTCACAGAATACAATAGTATTCCTCAAGAATGTTAGATATTCTATCATTCTTGGTATTGCTGCTTATTTTTCCCCCATTGAACAAACCAATTTTTAATTCCCCACTGGCCATAAACTGGTGAGTTTTGGAAATATCACTATTTGGGGTTAAGATTTTAATACTATTCTCGCTCCAAAAAGTACTTATTCAATATCGTCTACAACTTTTCTGATTAATAATTTTGATCATTACTAATATTAGGTACACTACTATATATTCTAGTAAGATAAATATATTAAAACTATATTCCTATATTAATTTATAATTGTTGGGTTTTTTTATTCCTTCTCATGAACTTATGCCAACAAAAGTACAAAAAATTTAAGAAAACATTATATATTATTATATATACTATATATTATTATATATATATTATTTATTATATAACTGGACGAAATAATATAAATATTGTCGCATACAAATTTTTCTGATTATTATAATTCTGTATTATATTATTATTCCCTTTAACTAATAAGAAATATTATAAAGAAATAACATTTTTTTTTCTAATTGATCCTTTTTGCTTTTACTACTCCAAGTTCGTACCATGGAATTTTGAGTACAAAGCCACCCGTTTTTGTGAGGTGAACTAACATACACTGTCTATGTTTTTTTTCATACGGATAAAAATTTTAAGTTTAAGTTACACCCGTATGATATATACGCTTTGACTCTAAACTATACTACTGTAACTCATTATTACCCCTCTTTTATTTCATTAAATTGCGCTCTCTCTCTCTCTCTCTGTATTATACTTAAATAGTGCCATATTACATTACACCTACAGTGTGCACTTGTCTGTCAACAAATTCATTGAGAAATAATGTAACAGAAAAATATATTTGATAGTTCGCAAAATAAACGAACACCTTCAACACAGCTATAATTTTTCCAAAAAGGTCTTATGAATTGAATGGTAAAAATAATAATAATAATAATAATAATAATAATAATAATAATAATAATAATAATAATAATCGACAATTTCAATTAACAAATTTGTTTGTATGCCTGGAATTTCTTTCGCAACTATAAAATAATTTAAATTTATTAGAAAAGAAAAATAATAAGCTGAATTGTAGTACGAAGTTCATTTAATATTTCCATTACTAATTCGCTATATTGATATTAATATGAATATACAACCTATTACAAAATTATGTGTTTCGCTAACACTCTTTTGTAGAATGAGTAAAAGTGGCGTATAAGTGTTTTTTCACCAGGGTCACTTGTACTATTGCAATTTACCCCTCTATTCACAGGCACATGTGTCAGCCGAGAATCAGTAGAGACCCAGAGCTATTCACAGAGAAAACTGAAAGCTCTCTGAGTGACACATGAGATATTTATTGAAACAACCTCCATAGCAGGTCACAGCGAATAAAAAGAAATAATTTATTTCATTAAATTTAATAATTTATTTTAATCACAAATAAACAATAAAAATTAAAATATATGTGTGTATATATATACATATAAATATTGTAAATGCAAATTTCCCGCCTGCAGCTTCGGGTGCCTTTTAAAAAATGCGACACAAAATTGCAGTTGCTGCGTGGTCCTTTGATTTTTCATTTTTTTAAATAAAATATAATTACAATTTTCTTCCGATTTCTAAAATTAAATGCAAATGCTTACATATTCAGTTCCGACATTTTTTAAATTTAAATTCAATGTGCCCAACTTCATGAATCAGCTGAAAAAATACACTGCGAAACTTTTTCACCACTGGAGGTGAACTTAACGAGCTTTCTGCTTGAGAGTTGGCTCTGAATAGACGTCACAAAATCGAAAAATCGTAGCTCGCCCGAAGAGAACACAGAGAAAGTAAAGTATTTTTCGCTGCCAGTGTCCGTAGCGGACACACCACGATTTTGAGTGGATTCACCACGATTCTGAGTGGATTCAACACGATATTTAGTGGATTCATGTACAACGTTCGTCTGCTTTATTTCGCTGCTTTGCCGTTTGACGTTTAAGTTTCTTTACTCTGTATACTCTAGTAACTATACCAGAGACCATAGAGACGTGACACTTGAACGTATGTTGTTTTGCGCACACTTACACATGCGTAGTAGTAGTGTGGCTGATTTTCTTCAGAATTCCGATTAACCAATGATAAACAAACCTATCCATATAGGCAACTAATGATAAACAAAAATAGTTGCTTTTAAACGTCCGAAATTTTGATGTTTAAGTATCGG
This sequence comes from Clusia tigrina, assembly GCA_920105625.2. NCBI lineage: Eukaryota > Metazoa > Arthropoda > Insecta > Diptera > Clusiidae > Clusia > Clusia tigrina. The sequence goes on from OV050030.1 coordinate 369,730,226, forward strand.
TTCTTTGTGTTCTCTGCCTATACTTATCTATGCTTCTCAGCTATAAGTAACCGGGTTAAATCAATTTTGTTGCCAAGAGTGAGCTATAAAAGCATTCATGGAGGTCCGACTTCGTGATTGCTTCTGCTTATTTTCCCTATGGCCCCCTTCCGTAGGGCGTATGTTTCTCGCGCGATTGCTTTGTAGCAAGGACTGTGGCGAATGAAGATTGGATTTGCGATTGCATCTTTTGGCAACTTCAAAGCTCCTGGTCTGGATGGGATTTATCCAGTCATGCTGAAGCAGAATATAGAGTTGATGATTACAACATTGAGAAGAATCTTCACTTCAAGTTTCGCGCTAGGCTATATTCCACACTCCTGGAAATTTGTCAAAGTTTCATTTATACCAAAAGTGGGAAAGGATGACTATAATAATCCTAGGAACTACGGACCTATTATTATATCTTTTCTACTAAAAGGACTGGAACGATTGGTTGAGCTTCGCGTGCGAAAATTGTCGCTTAAGGAGCACTCCTTGTGTCCATTTGAACACGCATATCAAAGTAGAAATGCTGTGAGTCGGCGTTGCATAGTTTTTTTTAACAGAATTGAGCATGCCATCGAGAGGAAGCAGTACACTGTGGGTATCTTTGTGGACATTGAGAGTGCTTTTGATAATTCTACCTTTGACATTATGTGTAGCTCTACTCGTCGTCATGGTGTAAAAATGTGATGGTTAATTGGATTCCCTCAGGGTAGCGTGCTCTCTCCACTACTCTGGTGCATGGTCATTGACTCTTTACTTGTCTCACTTATTGATTCTAATATATCTCCGCTCATACAGCCTTCGTAATTGCAGGAAACTCTCTTATGCACATCTGCATGAAAGTGCAGTTTACTCTGAATAAGATTGACACATGGTGTGAGGCAAATGGACTTTCGGTAAACTAGGCTAAAACGAATTTTGTTCTTTTTACCAGCAGGAGGAAACTCGTAGTTTTGTTCAGCCAACACTCGTGGGGGTCATTATTCAGTTATCCAGGGAATTAAAATATCTTGCGGATGTTCTTGATAGCAAGCTTTTCTGGAAATCACACGTTGAACTAAAGGTAGCGAAAGCACTGTCAATCTGCCTTACCTAGACTAAAGAGAACTTGTTGTACTGGAGCCTTTCCGACAACCTCTGGCCATGCTCTTGATGCGCTGTTGAATCGTCTCGCCACAGATGTTTATATGCAAGGAGTGGTCCCAAAGGTCATATGTAGGTTAAAGCACAAGAGCCAGTGGGTGGGTGCGCGTTTCAATCTTGAAGATTTGATTGAACTGACATGGATATTGGTATCCCTTCTAAGCCCATTAATTCGATGCCCGCGTATCCTCTAACTGAAAGTCGGTAGGTAATGCATAAAAATTTCAGAGGATATTTTCACGGATGGCTCCAAAACAGATATTTGATCGGGCTCTGGTGTTTTCGTGGAACTCAACGGTGTCCAGCTCCATTACGCCTTTGGTTGTTTCTACCTTTCAGGCGGAAGCTTATGCCAACCTAAGGGCGATGGACTATGTGGCGACAAGCAGTTAGAATGGCAGAAGTGTTTGTGTCTGCAGTCAGTCAGGCGGCACTAAAGGCCTTACTCAGCTCCCTTGTCACTTTCTGTTGTGCAAATCCAGATTGAATTGTGTCAGAAAACATAATAATAGTCTGATTCTAACATTGGTTCCAGGATACAAGTGTTATGAGGAATGAAGTCGCGCATAAACCAGCGAATAAAGGATCTGTGATCAAGTTTTACTGCCCGGAACCTGTTTTCCATACCTTTTGCTACCATTAGGGCCACATTTAGTGATTGGGATGCCTGTGAACAGAATGGACAAATGCAAATTCAAGGCTTCTTGTGTCACTTGGTAGGAGAGGCTGCAGACTTCTGGCAGGACTGATGACAGCTCATTTTGCATGGGCGAAGCATATTCAAAATATAGGTATTGCTGACAGTGCACTTTGCCAGGCTTGTGGAGAGGAAGATGAAACGGTCTGTACGTGTACCCCGCTTTCGCTAGAATCAGGTTCGAGATATTTGGCATTGACATCCTAAGTAGTGCATACTTTGGCTACTTAGGGACACAGAATTTGCTGAGGTTTATTCACAAATCAGGTAGATTCAAAGAAACATAAAATTGGAACGTCAAATATAGTAGAATGGATATCTTGTGGTCTGATATGACTAGTTGTTGAACACTTCCGCGGATGAAAACAAATTTAAGATTGAGGGATCTGAGAATGTCGGCATATAGTGATAGAGAAGAAAAATAAGCAATGTAGGATATAGATCGAATTTTATAGGGAGCAATATATGCAATTGTGGATTTTAGGGAAAAAGTATCTCCTGAGGAAATGCATCTATTGAGTTTCCTCAGAAGAAAAATTTCCATAATCATCTCCTGATAAGCAACTAATTTAATAAATGTTCATGAGTAAAGACATTTATTTTCTTTAACCAGTCTTTCATCGATTATTTTGTCCTTTCTTGATTGTTTTTTTTTTTCCTTTTTAAAATAACAGACTATTAGAAACAGCAAATCTCGTCATTATCCGATGATAATCCCATGACCACACCCTAGGAAAGCAAAAATTTGATAAATTATTTTGTTGAGTGTGCGGAAAGCTTCAAAAAAATGTATTCACACATATCCAATGTTTGTGAAATTTTTTATCTAGTCCAGGGCCCTTTAGATCTTGTAGGTATTATAATACCTAATAATTATTAGAACAATATTTTTTATTATGCGTAATTTCAAATCATGCATATATATACAATGTGAGTATAGCATTGAAGTTAACTTCTCTATTTTTGTTTGCCGTTTTATAATGGTACTGTGATCCATTATGGGTAATTTCGTCGATGAGTATTTTATAGGGACCCAGTAATGAATATGTGTGATTTGAAGGAGTACCAATCGAGTATGACCCCTATTTTCGATTCGCTAACTAGTATGGACCTAATGTTTATTATTACCTAAATCTATTCATCTATCATCCATAGGAGCATATCAGGGCTAATTGTAAGTGTTGTCCCGAAAATTTCTTGTATGAAAAATGGGCGTGTCCTTCATCCAATTAAACACATTTCGTGCATGTGGCTTTAAAATTACATGTTTGTTTCTTCACACAAAATGCGCCCATAAATCTCTTATAGATTTTAAGTTATACAAATGTGTCTGTAGTGGGTGTGACAGTAAAGATATATAGTATACGGTCTATTACGACCCTCACTTACATAATTGTCAAATTAAGTCACCATCAATTAAATCATTTTAAAAAAGTACCTACCGTGCATAGATGGAAGTAGGCATAAATCTTTATCCAAATTAGTCCATATAGCCATTTGGTTTTGTCTTAAGGGACAGGTACTTTTGCAAAGTGTCATTACGATATCTCTCTTTCATTAAGGTATCATAAGCAAATTGTTGGATTAACTTCATCTTCTCCTTATTTTACATAAGTTCTTCATTATTAAGAGTTACAATCACAAGTTCATATTTTTTTCATTTTGTCTTCAAATTACAAACGGCTGTTTTATAAAGACCTTAATGGTAATCGCTGCCATGCAAAGGCATGAAAATGAGTCAAGAATCACATGTCTTTTGTTCTAATAAAAAAAAAAGTGCAATTAATACAATCGTTTTCAGCTCTGTTAGTACCAGAGGATAATAAATAACTTTCTAAATCTTGAAATTTAATAATGATGCCTAAAAGAATTACGAAAATGTCTGTATCGGGCGTATTAGGTGTAAACACATTTTTTTAAATATTGCCCTAACGCATCACCTTTCTCCGAACCCAGGTACCGTTTGATAACCGAATTGGTAATTCTCTATTAATAGGTCGTTTTAACCCTTACACCACATTCTAAAGGAAGACTTTGTGTCTGTAAGACTTTGAAGACAGATTTGTAAACTCCTTTCTTTGTTGGTCGCTAGAGGAGTTTCTAACATTTTTATACAACTTTTAAGCTGCTTAGTTATGTTAATAAAACTAAGCGCTTACTTCTTTCATAGGAACAGTTGAAGGTAGAGAAGCTGGCCCTGCATATCAAAAAGTTAGGCCTGGACTAAATGCAAACGGATTCCAAATATGAAAATCATGTTTTTCGAAGAAATTTTGTATGAAGTTAAGGCAGTCTACATATATTAGAATTCCGTGTAAACAAACTACTTGACGAACTAGTCATACCCGATACAAACAATACTTAAATCCAACATTTTTAAAAGGTTTCTTTATAAAAAAATTATAATTTTTCTTTGTTCTCATCTGACATTCAACCCTCTGTGTTTGGCCAAAGAGCGTACAATATTGATATTCCTAAAAGTCGAGAGCGAAGAGTACATAAATATGAGAAAACTGATAAGGTAAAGTTGTAATATTCGCCATACGACTCAACTAATCGCCCTACCAAATATGCACATACTAGTAATTCCATCTGTGCATGTAAATCTGTGCTTCGGATTTCAAGTTCTCAGTGCTGTTTTATGAAAATATTTTTTCTGTTGTAAACTAAGCAATCTTTATGCTTTTGTAATCAGTTGTTTTGTAATTTTTTTCTAACGCAACACTATTTTATTACTGAAATGATTGAGAGATGTAATTATGAACACATAAAAATTTAAAAAAACAACAAAGCAATACTTCCACTAAAAACCGTTACAAAGTATCAAGGCAGGAGGGTCGTAGTGTGTGCCTTCGTGGGCGTTCAAGCATTTTACATAAGTTAATATTGGTCTATTCAATTGAGGTCTCAGTCCAATAGTGCAAAACGGTATACGAAATGTTTCTAGATAGCTTTCAGCAAAGCATGTAAGGAATTTCAATGACTAACAATAACTGTTTCTGAACTAAATGATACCGTACATCAATCCACACTCTAGAAAATATATATATTCTAATCGCTTGTATGTATTGCGACTGTCGGAATCAAAAACCCACATTATTAGAATATATTTCGAAATAATTGGAACTGGCAGACTACAAGTGCCGCAGTCAAAGTTTTGTGGGCCATAAACCAAAATACCTAATATATATCTTGGTTAAAATACATCGAACGAGAGAACTTACGATTAGTTAAAGAAATCAAACAACAAAAATATAAAAGATTCCTGTTTTCTGCAGAACTCCTTGTATGACGCAGATTTCCGATCGAATTTTGAAGAAATAAAGTCCCGTCAGTAAGCTATTAACGTAAATTATGAATTCTGATTGGTGACAGAAAGTTACGATTACATGGTAATTGTCGCTATCCCAATATCAATCTCGATTCATGTGAGTAAATCAGTTATAGCATTAATTACAGTCTAGTCTCTACTAAAGAGGCCCTAGAATGTGTCTGGACAAAATGATGTGAATAAGCAAATTGGCACTAAAAAATATTATGCAAGATAGGGACACGCCCAAGTCTCCACAAAAGCACCTCTCGTGACCTCTTTTAAAATGCCGCTAAGATTATATTTTTGATATATTGCTAAAATCTTGTAGTAATGACTATTTTATTATATTAAAAGCGTTTTCTTTTATGCAGAAAAATGTTACCATTTTTTTACACTCTTCACTGCCAGAGGGTTGCATGTTATGTTTAAAAAAGAAGGAAGAAAATGTGCGAACCAATATATATTTTAATGGATTCACTTGGTATACATTTGTATACTTTACGAATTATGATGGCTACATTTAAAAAATGTTCGCTTGCAATTTCAGAGGTGTTATTCGTTATATCATTATTTATAATCGTACGTATATTGACGCTCCAAAGCTATACACAGGATATGGGGTCGATCAGATAAAGGACACGCTTCCCCCTACAGAATGAGCTTTGGGAACCCCACTTAAAATTACCCTATCTCTGCTTCTTAAGATGACGTATCAAAACAAATTGGTAGCAGTATGTATTAGGTCCGTACTAGTATGCATGGAAAATATAGGTATATTTTTACTACTGCCATGCCCACAATTGACCAATATTCATTGTTTGTGCCCTATGCAAAATTCATTAACGAAGTTTCATACGAAGGTTCAGAGTGCTAGTATAAACACACAAAAGAAAAATGGGTGGTACATTTTGAAAGCACCGACCTCTATTGATACATGATGAACTCTTAGGGCCTATGTCAACTTTTTGGACCAAATTTTGTATGAATATGTATATTGCCGCTGCAAAGCTAGAAATGTGGACGATCATATAAAGGCCACGCCTACCTCCATTATAATCAACTCAGGCTACACTACCGAAAATTACCGTTGGTATGCTCCTACTGATGATTTATGAATAAAACATTCCAAATGTCTAACACGCACGAACAGGGAAAGGAAAAGAGTATTTCGAAGTCGGTTTAACCCGACTTCAGCTTTCTTTACTCGTTTTTTTAATGATTTTTAGATAATAGATAGTGCGCCCAAACGTACAGAATTTTTCTGTACAGTACAGAATTTCGGCTGATCTTGCAGAAAAAAAATCTGTACAGAATTTGTACAGAATTCGTGATTTTTTTATACTTTTTTGTTACTTTTAAACGTTCAATTTCAAACAATAGACTTCGCCGTTTAGTACGCAGCCAACACAAATTTCATGAGGTCAAAAGTTGTCACACATACATTTTCTTGCAACGCTGCGAAATTTATGAACTGTTTAAGCCGGCTGAACGCACCTAATGGCGCGCCCAAGATGCATCTATATAAGGTGGCAGCACGAGCACAGCTGACTGCTCTGTGCCTACCGTTCCATCTGCCAAACTTGTTTACTTGTGTCCATTCGTAGTCGAAGAAATTAAAAAAGAATTGGTGTGTGTAAATTATGTCACCATGTCGACCGACGCATCAAACCGTGGCAATGTCAAAATGCTACCAGTTTTGGTACGCTATTTCATCCCAACGTTCGGTGTCCACGTTAAAATAATAGAATTTTCTTCTGAAAAGGGGGAGACATCATTGATAATTGCGGATTTATTAAAGAAAACTGCTGATAAATTCGATATAAAAGATAAAGTTGTGGCATTTTGCGCTGGCAATTGCCCGACAAATTTTGGTTCGTGCGAACGTCGAAAAGAGAACAACGTTTATTACTAAGTAGTATTTGATTTTGTACAGAAAATGTACAGAAATTTCAATTCAGAACTTTGTACAGAATTTTGCTAAAAAAAAGTTGGTCGCCTTAATGATAGAGTATGCACTTTTATCGAATTCACCTTATACATACAATTTACTTCAAGCTCTCAGAAGTTAAAAAAAAAAAATTGAAGTTGATCAATGCAAACCTGTTCTTAAAGAAAACTGATAAGTTATTACATTTAATGCTCCCAATGCAACTAATTCTGAAAGTTCAATTTTCAACCATTTTTTAGCAAGTGGAGCTGCCTCCTCTTAATACTTGTATTTCAATGTAAGTGGGATTGGAGGGTAGATCTTAAATCATATTATCGAGCAGGTATAAAATATACGGGAAGGACTCCTGCGATATATCTATGTTAGAAAATCAGACCAAATTTAGATGGAATACCCTTATTTTCTTACTGGGTACGCTTATAAATACACCTGGGGATTATAGGTACTCGATATCAAAGCAGACCATTTTCGGTGTCCAAAAACTTTGGCTTCAATATTTACATATAATATTCAGATCAATACCCTTATATATTATTATTGTTGATCAGTTGGTATAACTTTCACAAGTGGAAATTCTTCAAGTTTCCTAAGCATTTCGTAAATCTTCGACATACATATCTTTATTTGCATGTTTGCAGACCAGTTAAAATTAATTAATCACTTCACTATCCAAAATAAATATTTACTAAGTTTATTGGATGATGCTTAACAAGCGTATGAATTAGCACGCGTGGTGAAATTGCATTATTGTTTGCTTATGATGACGCGTGTTTTCGTACTTTGGTATTTCATGTGCAGATAAGATATAAAATAAAAATACTTAATGCCAATAGGAGACATATTTGTGACGCAACCAATTGAAACCAAATCGTTCAAGCCAGTTTGCGTCATAGTTGGTTTTGGCGCTACTTTAGAGAAACGGCATTTTTGTGCTACACGTCTATGGCTACAACAACACCACCAACCAAACATGAAAATAGAAAGGAATGTGAAGTCCAACAGTTCATGTGGGATGCTAAACAGAATAAAACTCGTTGGAACGCTTTTAGCATTTCCCTTCCTTTGAAGCAGAATCAGTTGTCAGTAGACGCGATAGAGAGAGTTGGAGCAGTACTTCCATAGCGCAAACAGTGCGATATAATTCGTTAGAAATATAATAAATAGTTATTGATGAGCAAAATTTTGGGTTTTCCCAATCAAACCGAATAAACAAGTCATCCGACCAATTACTTCACATAAACAACCAAGCGAACTTGGCGACAATACTCGGCGAACGAGAATGTTATGCTGAAATCTCGTCTTGCTGAATGGCAGATGCGACAAGCTGCGCTAATAAATAAAAGAAATATGCCAAAACTATAAATCATGGAGCCTGGGTGTCGAGTTAAGAGACGATTATATTTTAATTGTTGGATTATTATGTTTATTGAGTGAAATCTGCAAACTTTTTTAAATAGATAGGTATTTGGCTTGGAGGAAAGCAAAGAGCGAACAAATTATTTATAAAAACATCTGAGACTAGTCTGGGGGAACTCAGAGATGCGCATCAGTGGCATCAGAAGGAACACCTGTGCCAGAAATAGCTAAATGTACGAGTATGATGAAACGCAACGGGACGGACCACGCCTGTGCAGACTTGAGCGGCTTGTAGGGGCAGATAGTGTGACCATATAACAGGTGCTTACGTGTAGAAGTAACAATGAAGCTAAGAAACATATTCACTATGCTACGGAATAAGAAAAGTATATAAAGAAAGAAAGAAAAGCGTGTGGACTGTGACTGGGCAAGGAAACTAGTATTTCGCCTCAATGGGAAGCGATCAAAACTGGAATGGTTGCACTTTTATATACTCGTATGTACATACGCTATAATTTACTCACTTACAAACTGATTATGTACGATTTTAATTAATTTTATTGTATTTATCATTTACATTTATTTGACTTGGTATATTTCAACTACAGCTCAATGCAGAAAACTTATATAAATCGATTTAGAATTGTACGTACCGATTAAAAATGTGGAAACTATTTTATCAACACTACAAGAAATGTATTCAACTAGTTCACTGAAGTTAACCGATCAAGAAAAGAAGGTATATTAACAATCTGACTGTAGGTACATATACATACGAATTAGATTAATTATTCTAATGCGATTTTGGAACACCCATAGAGAAAAACGTAAATAGTAATCGCTTTTGCTGAAAAAGTGTGCAACACGACAGACCGCAGTAGTTGTTTTTAAAGAGTTAGGAATGACTTATTAACAGAACTTAGTCACTTGGAACTCTGATGCCAAACTATTTCTTATAGTTTTTGCATAGAATAAACTATACGAGGTGTGATCAAAAGATAACCGTTATTTTCATCTTTTCGTGAGTTACGTATGTTCGATGTTCGCATTTTTTTTCTGTTATGTTGGTACACATGTCTGTTATATATGTTGGCAATACCAACCATTTTGGATTGTCAGTTTGTTTTTGACAGATAAAAAGGAAAATTGATTACAGCTTGAGTCCAATTTAGTGGTTTATCAGACTTTTTCTTCAAAAGTCGGGTAATTAGCAATTGTATTTTATAAATATGGGCATTAATCTCTTCATAATTTCTATCCTAGTAGAACGTATACAAATCTACAACAAACAAAACTCCTGGAACATTTTCGGTGCGTTCACATTGTGCATTAGTAATATCCGTATTGGACATAATAGAATAAATAAATTAAAAAATTCTAACAAACTCTTGATTAAAAAAATTTTGCGATCTTCTTCATATTTACATAAGATACTATATATATATATATATATATATATATATATATATATATATATATATATATATATATATATATATATATATATATATATATATATATATATTTATATATATATATATATATATATATATATATATTTATATATATATATATATATATATATATATAAATATATATATATATATATATATATATATATATTTATATATATATATATATATATATATATATATATATATATATATATAAATATATATATATATATACATATATAAATATACATATATATACATATATATATATATATATATATATATACATATATAAATATACATATATATACATATATATATATATATATATATATATATATATATATATATATATATATATATATATATATACATATATTCAGAAAAAAACGAAAGAATGTCCATAAAGGTCAACTTCTTTTTCAAATTCCATTTTATGCCGCCCCTCCAGCTGGAATGCCTTAGAAACAGGAAACGTTCTTATTGGACATATTTGGTTCTAAACTGGACTCAAAAATAGACACATGTCTAAGAAAATTTAATTTCATTTCATTTCAAATTTTAAGTAAGCAATAATTGAAAGTTTTGAAGTCATAAAGACAATAATTGAAATATGCATGAATCATGTATGCTACGTGTACTCATGCTTCCAAACTAAATTTACTTTACTGAAAATAGCAGTTCACCCTCTTTTATATGAGTGCTTGCCATAAATTTAATTTCAATTTGCTCCCTAATTTTCATGAATAAAAATTCTTATATTTTTTCCAAAAGAAAATTGAAACATAGCCACATTGAGTTGTGCTGACGTTTTATATACTTATTAAAGTGCCTTAGGGTTTTGAGTAGACAATTATTATCGATATTGCAATATCCATGTATATATCCATAGTGTAATGCTTTTTTAAGTCCTGCTAGTTCATTAAGTCACTTATCACTAAAGTTTCGAATACTTTAATTGTTGTAGAAAGAGTTAAACCAATAATGAATCAGAAACATATAAGAACATAAAGTTCCATTTCGTAACTAAACTGGGATGAGTATATTGAATAGCACATTAATCTCCAGCTCCAAACAAAGAACCTATTAAACTCCCAATTATTCCCACAAAAACAGAATTTCAGCGATAAATCAATAAGAACTTCGCAATTTAATCGAAAACACTGGTGCAACATTAAACTACATTTTTTAAAAAAACCACAATTTTGTAAAAACGGTGGCACAGACTCACATATTAATTAGTCTTCCAGTGACAGCAGCGGCGAATGAAAATTAAATATGCTGGTCGTGTATTTGCACATGGAGGTACACACACATACATTCAATTCTTGTGTATTTTTTAATATATTATAATTTTATTTATTTACTATTGCTGGTGTAGTATGTGTATTTATTTAACTCGGTATTTACATTATTTAAATTTTCACACACTGTAATTGCAGCGCTTATTCATTGCGCGCAATTTGTATGAATGAATCTGAGAATAGGAATCGCTCACTCACTAGAGCTATTTAGATGTGAATTTGCCGACGGCAGATAAATACGAAACAGATGCACACACGAAATTATCAGTGAAGAATACGCACGACATACGTACAGACCACTCACGAAATTTATATGCATGTACAAACAGATATATGAGTATATGACACACGACCGACACGGTTGGAGACGCTCTTCTCAATAGAAGTAACTAACAATGGCGTCGAGCATCCGCTGCAACAGACGCACTACACTACTTGCACAAATAACATCAGGCATATGCCCGAAACTTGATAACTGAAATAAAATAATACTACAATTGTGGCAACGGCGGTAACAACAACGACGATCACGACGAGAACACAATATAACAACGACGAATGTGGAAACTTTTCGTTTTCGCAATTTCGCAACTGCGCGCCAATTTTTGCAAAACACAATTTTCCTAACGCTTTTAACTTAAAACTTGTGTTTGGGTGAACACACACACAAACGATAGATAACAGTTGTTTCTTTATGAACCACCTTACGTTGCTTGCTTGTAGGCTGATGGCTGGCTGGCTTGGCTGGTCCGCTGCCTATACATATGTTTACATTTTCAAAAAACACCCCACCGAAAATATCAAAAGCGCTCACTTCGTTACCAAACCGGACGGCAACACAACTAAATTTCTACTAACAACGCTCCGTTCGCTGACTTCGTTGTGGGATTTATTGAGTTACTTTAACGGCCACTGTTAACTTAACAGCACCCGACCAAAATACATTTACCAGGAATTATTAATAAAAGACCGCTCTCCAAATGTCATTTTCTCTCAGTCATAATAAGTGTCAACATGAATAAACAATGTTGCTTCTTTGTAAATTTTGGCCGCTATTGTCGGCCTTTGCATTTTTTTCGTAATAAGTAAAAACTCAAATGCCCTTATTTTTTGGGTTTTTTAAATTTATTATTATTTAAAAACAAAATTATACATATACACATATCACAACTAATACAACTTAAAATAATATTCTTAATAATTTACTATTGCCTATTATTCTGTTTTTTTTTGAGTTGCTAATTCTTTATTTAAAAATTTAATTCTAAAATACATTCGACATTTAAAAAAAAATTGTTTTACCGCATTTGGTGAATTAACTTTATTGCTTAATTCCATTAACTTTTCACGGAAATTCTTGCAGTGTACAATTTTATTTCCGTTGAACTCTATAAAAATGATCTCTAATGATTGCGTCTTTAGGAACGCAAAAAATCTAACTTTTTCCTTTCTCCATGTATTATTGCAAATAACGCAACGACAATGCACCATTATTCTATTTATTATTGTTTATATATATTTTTAAGTGATTTCACTATACTTTGGAAGCTGACGACAATAATTTACTTGTTTCCAATCACAATAATTTACTATTTCCCTTTTTAGATTCCTTGCGTATACAACATTCGCAAAGAGAGCAGATTTGACACATATTATGACTGTTTTCCTCTCACTCTCTCAATTAATAATACCTGGTAAATGTATTTTGGCACCCGACCTTGATGCAACGACATCGTTGCATCAAGGCACCCGACCATGTTTTCTCATTCTCTTTACTGTACTGTTATATACAGAGTGCAGAATAGAGTATTGAGTAATTTTGCTGCTAGAGTATTTTGCTATGATTAATTAAATGCATGCGTTTTATTAGTGAGTAATGCAATTCCTAAGAAAATTTTGGCGTTGACTGCATGAGAGGAATCGCTGGCTGAACCTATGAAACTTAACACTTCTCTTCCCTATTCAGGCACTCACTACTAAGCTACATGTCCGCCCATATAAATATAAGACTATGAAATGAAAAATGAAGCATGAAGGGTACGAGTCTGTGTGTGAGGAATTTTTTTCCTCCTAGATTGGAACAGAGGTGGAAATCTTCAAAAGACGCTGGCAGCAGTGCGGCACCAGTAGTGAATGACTACTCACTAAAAATCACCTCCATCGTCGCCTCCCCTGCCGGACTACCGGAAGGTATTACTTCATAGGGGGGGGATTATATGGTCAGCAGACAACTCCTAGCTATTTTCTGGAGTTGCGGACGTCTTATATGAAGGCAATAGAAAAAAATATATCTGACATCCCTTATCTCTGTACCTCCATAGTATGTGTGTGTGGGGTGGGGCTGTGTGTGCATTTCTAAGGGTTTTGTTGGAAGATAGATAAATTATAAAGAGATTCAAGTATTTTAACAATACTTTTGTTTCGATGGCAAGCTTTTTATACTTTTTCCTTTCAATACTTAGTATCGAAAAATATTTTGTTTTAACAAAAACCACCGTTCGCATTTTCTTTTAAACTTTATTTTGTTGCTAATATCAGTTTTTTAATTAAATTCGTCTTCTTACAGACATATGGGTTCACAATAAAAGTACGATTGAGTAGGAGTTGATGTTAATACAATTTAAATGATTGCAACAGCAGAGAAAAAACATTAAATTTCAAAAATTTTGGTCTAAAATAAAACCAAATTCTACCAAATTATAAAATTTATTTTATTCTAAGTTGTATTTGGAATATAATTTGTTAAGTTGAATTAGTTAAGCTTTTTGATAACCTACAACCAATGGAGTAGTTGTATAACACCTTTCAAATTACAATAATTTAAAAATATATTAATAGTTTTTAAAAATCTAGTAAATAATATAAGTTACTTTTCGATCCGCCTGTAAAACAGATTGTCTTTTACAGATGAAGAACGACTTTCTTTCGTCTCCCATATTTTTTCTAATTTTTGATCACGTTAGATAAGCAGTTCTGGTTAAAGGGCCATTAAAATACATAAGTTGCCAAAAATGATTTTCAACAAATCTGCAATAATTTCTTATTTACTAGGATTATTAAATTAAATGAAATATGTGATTTACCTCTATCTCTATCTTTCTCTCTTTCTCTCTTTCTCTCTTTCTCTCTCTCCCTCTCTCTGTGTGTTTGTTGAAAGCATTGCTGAACTTCCGTTTACGAATTTTAATAGATTAGTTATATAATATTAATATTTTTCATCATTTCTATGAAATTTGGGCATTAACTATGCCTTTCTATCCTTCTCCTTTATTTATCCGATTATTTATGATTATGGTTTGTACTAAATGCATATCGAATAATCAAAATAAAAATAAAATTCAAAACATCGTCGATCATAATAATCACCATAAAAATTTTACAATTATTAATAATATTTTTTTAGCAATTCAAATCACGACTATTATATGAAGTCTAATAGTAAAATATATATATATATATACTAGCATACCCGGCAATGCTTCGCTATTGCATGGCTGTGGGCAAAAAGTAATAAAAGTTAGTAAAACTAAATTTAGTAACTAATATTAATATGTTGTTTTATCTTACTTGTATTTTGTTCCTAAAATGTTAACATGTTCGGCTTGTGAAATTTAGCTATGATGTGGTTTAAAATATTTAGCATCGTATGAAAACAATAAAAATGAAATACCAATTCAAAAGTGTATAGTACTTTAATATATATCAATATCTTTATTACCAACCTTTAATATTATTGCAATGCTCTTGGGTATACAATGTTCTTGGTAGTGCTATTTGGCGCATATATAAATAAAGCGTCAGGTTTTCCTACACGGGAGCATGCAACATATAATTGGCCATGAGAAAAACAGGGATTCTCCAAATTTAAACCACATATTTGAAGTGATTGACCTTGGGATTTATTAATGGTTATCGCAAAGGCCAGTTTAATGGGAAATTGAAGCCTTTTGAATTCAAAAGGCACATCTGTGGGAATCATCGGTATACGTGGCAATAGCACATCTTCTCCTTTGAATTTTCCAGTCAATATTGTGGATTCAATGACATTATTTAACAATTTTTTGACTGCCAATCTGGTACCATTGCAAAGACGTGGAGGATCAATATTTCTAAGAAGAATGATAGGAACGCCAATCTTCAAATTTAAAATGTGTGGTGGCAATCCAGGTAAATCAAGCGAATTCAAGAATTCAGTTGGATAATGTATTGCCTCGTCTTGATTCATAACAGTATCTATCGATTTATAAGTTTTTGTTTCACCTGGTAACGCGTCTTGAATGCAGTTATTAATATCATTTACATCCGCGTTTTTTGCAGCCAGTATTGCACGTTCGCTTAACCATTGGTGACATTTGTAATTTTTTGCTAAATCTGGAAATACGCATTGAATTAATTTTTCTTTTGACTGTGCGGTTCTGTAAAAATCAGAGGGTAATTTAATGCATCCCGTCGATTCATCAACTGCAATCTTTCCATTTCCGACATCTAGTAGTTGTTGCGCAAAACGTTCTGCAGAAGCATTGGTTTGTAACTGAACACGCATGTTTGTACTTAAATTAAATTTAATGACGTGTCTCCATAAATTGGAAGCCTTTAAACAGGCATTCAATTCATCAGCAGGTGTCGAACGGGGTATTACTGGCAACGTTTGTCGAAAATCGCCTGCCAATACTAATAGAGCTCCACCGAAAGGGGTTTCGTTACCTCGTAGATCTTGCAACGTGCGATCTAATGCTTCCAACGATTTTTTATTTGCCATTGTGCATTCGTCCCATACAATTATCTTGCACTGCTGTAGCACTTTGCCCATTCCTGAGGTTTTTGAAATATTACATGTTGGTGTTTCAATGTAATGAATATTTAATGGCAATTTAAGTGCTGAATGTGCCGTCCGGCCGCCATCCAATAGTGTTGCCGCGATTCCTGACGATGCAATTGCCAATGCAATACCATTTTGTGATCGTATGGTGGCTAATATTAATGATATTAAAAATGTTTTTCCTGTGCCTCCCGGTGCATCCAAGAAAAACATTCCTCCACTTTGATCATTAACTGCTCGCATTATCGTGTCATAAAATTTCTTTTGTTGCTCCAATAATTTTGAAACATTTGTTTCTACATATTGGTTCAGATCATTGATGTCAAATCGTTGTTCACGCTGTAATTCGCTATCAATTATGGTATTTATGGATCGATCAGGTGACGTTATTCCGAGTTGTGATAATGGTTTATTAACGATTGCCAAACATTTGTCTTCGATCAAAATCAATGCTTCATTATATATTTCACGCGAGAATTGCAATTCTTCGTTTAAACAATTTCTACGTAGTCGGTGCAGAATATCATCGGCCATATAATCCTTGTATTTTTCCCATAACTCCATTGGATTCGATGGTAAACATGTACATAATATAATTGCAAATAAATTACGTATTTGACTTGGAGGAGCCGAAATCGATGCGTCAGCCAGTGAACTATCCCAGTGTGAATCATTTTCCAGTAAATTTAATTTTTGGCATGCTTCTTGAAATGTTTCGCATAAATGGCCGTTAACTGTTTTTAAGCTTTGAAACGATGTTGGTCCGCGAATGTTAACTAACAATAAACGCAAATAAAAACATTCTGCATGATTTGGGTGTACTGTATATAATCTTCCCAACGCATCTGTTGCAAATAAATTCTGGTGACCTTCAACTGCTTTTCCTAGTTTTCTCCGCATAAATTTTTTGCTCGATGCATTCCAAGTAAAGTATTTGGGTATTTCGGAATATAACAATGTTTTGGCAAATGTGTCAGTTTGGCATAGAGAAAAAAATGCAGTTAATGTTGTTGCTGGGGGAATTAATGCTCTTTCACGAATATTTTGTTCAGTAAAATAAACACGTTGCCCGTTATGAAGATGCACTGCTAAATGCACTACTGTTGGATAACGTTCGTGTATTGCAAATGAAAAAATACGCCACACGGCTTCGTTGCTACTGATATATCGCCCCATTTGATACTGATGGATTTCGTCCATAGACCTCAGATCTGATACTTCAAATACAGCCATATCACTTCCTTTGTGGATATATTTACATATATATTTAATTGATTTGACTGAATTGCAATATTCAACGTTTATGTGAGCTTTAAATGTTTTGCTTAGTAGTGGCGAATATGGCACTACCCAACGATTGTCAACTTCAATGTTTTCATTTCGAACTTTTAAAATTATCGATTTACCACCTTGATCGGTTGAACGACGTCGATATTGTGGATAACCATCAGTGCCAGTAATAGTTTCGGGAAGCAATGCTCTGGGATAACGTTTTGTACATTTTCCATCTGCCATACACGGCGAATTCATGTTGTGGGCTCCACATGGACCATGTATCATGTTTTTGATTATTACTTGAAATAATTCTGGATCGGCAGTTGTATCGGGAATTTCCGCTGAAATGACATGATCAATCTCATCGGGAGTTATTTTGGTGACCAGCCAAATCAAAATATGGGCATGAGGTAATCCTCTTTTCTGCCATTCAACGGAATACATCCAACAACGTGTCTCTCCGAATACTTGATGTTTAGTTATAAAATCCATTAACGATTTTAATTTCAGTTTAAAAACCCGTGCAGTAATATCATGTCGATCAACTGTCGATTGTCCGGGAAATAGGTGTTCCTTGATCTCAATCCATGTGGGATTACACGTAAATGTAATAAACAAATCAGGACGTCCGTATTGCCGAACGTACGCTATCGCATCTTGTGCGTATTCCTGCATGTGGCGTGGGCTGCCTGCATATGTTGCTGGTAATATTGTAACTCTGCCATAGTCACTTGCATTGTAGTCATTGTTTACTGCATCACGCAAATGTATATACTCTTCAGATCGTAGTTTCTTTTGATTCATGCGAATATACAACAATCGTTCCGATTCAATCTTGGCATACATGTCAACGATGTACTGATGAAATAATTGGCGACATTTTAAAATGTGATTTTCTTCGTCTTCACGAATCATCAAACGATATGAATAGTAATTCATAGCACTGACTTTTTTGTTTGTTTCTTCACCATTTTGTGGATTTATCATTTTTAAGTTAAAATGATACCCATCTTCACCCTTCCAAAATATTATTGGATATTGCAAAGCATCGTATGATCTATGAGTTTCTGCCACACGTATTAGACGATCGTTTCGAAGTTGTAGTACGATGTCGCGTGATTCAAATTGTTCGCCAACAATTATGATAGCCACTTCATCGATAGTTGGAGCATTAAATCTTCGAGCGTGTTGCCCAATAGGAGTTTTATCCGCTCGAATCACGATTTGATGACTATCGGATGGCATGCGGTCAGTAGCTGTTTTGAACAATGTAATTAATTCGTTGTGCTGATGGAAAAAATTTTGCAATGATTCTAGTATTTCCTTTTTAGCGGCTTTGTAAATCGCACAACGTTGATGTAGTTGGTCATTTGAATTTCCAATAAAATAAATTTGCAAAAACTTGTGCTCAGCATCCGGTAACGGTAACAAAGAACCTGCTTTATGGTAGACTTGACCTTGAATCTTAAATGTTGGCATGTAGGTGTCATTTATTATATTTGTCGCACCAAACGACGTCATTTGAAAACATGTATTATAATTTCGTATATGGGCCAAAAAATGCTTCGATAATGCTGTAGTACCTGCAACTAATGAAAGCAATGGCTCAGGTGGTGTAGTCAAAAATGGCAATTTGACTTTGCCATTCAAACAACAAATTCCTGGCGCTTCATTTTTAAACTTCAATGCTTTACAGTTTGTGCAAACTTTATTCATATGACCAACAGCGACGACTGAATGCAAGCTGTAATTAATGTTTGGGTCATATTGAAATGCAATGCGGTTAAGTGTTCCCCGTTGAATAATTTGCATGGGTAATTCATGATGTTCCTAGAGTTCATTACGATCAGCATTTAAAAAATATTTTCGTAGTTTTCTAATTCTTACCCGAGTTGCATTACTTTGTGATTGGTGTTGTTGTGATGAACTTTCGGCATTTGGTACAATTCTTTGCCTTGATGCTTCTTCCCCTTCATTTCTCCTTTGGACACTAACTCTATTGCGTCTGGCACTATTTGTGTAGCGGCCAATGTTTTGTCGTTTTGGTGGCATTTTTATACGGTTATTTTCACACAGCAATTATTATACAACCTAATATAATATTTCTCACATATTAAATCGAGAATAATCAAAACTATTTCAAAAGTTATACGTACACAATTTTGGAAGATTAAATTCACTTTATTTTTAAAATGTAAAAATTTATTTGTTAATTCGTAAATCTTAAGTGAACGATGTGAAACAGCTGCACAATACATGGATGTATTCCAATCTTAAATCATGTCTGCAAATCTTTAGCTTAAGTGAAACCGTTTTTGAACACCCCTGACACCAATTTAAACTTTCAGTAGTAGTAGCTTAATTGGTTGGTGTCTATGCTATATGTTCATTGCATGTTCTTTCAGAAATGTCTAACTTTATTATTTTCAAATTTAACATTAAAATGTTAATGTTTGTCTCACATGTTAAGTGTCTTATTCAACATAAGGTCTGTGCTCTGCTATCTTTTAAAAAGAAACAATTTTCATAAGAACTACTTTACATACATACATCACTCTAGACGTCAATGTATCAACAATAACAACAACAGTAAAACACCCGAACGCCCCAACCCGCTTGCAAACAATTAGCTTTAAAGCCCCTTCCCTTAACACAACACTCTTTATGCAGAATATAATGAAGTGTGTGTGAGAGAGAGCATCAAAAAAATCACCATGCCAAATGCTCTCAATCTCATAGTTGCTTGATCTCACATTCACATGTACATGGCTCTATTATAAGCATACACTAAGAAAATGTTAAAATTCACATGTACATGTCTCTATAAACACACACTAAGGCAATGTTCAATAGTTTAAACAAACTTAAAATTAATTAATAAAATATTAACGAATTGATTTAAAACAGACACAGAAACATTCCTCCAATATTGAAGAACATTCTGTGAAAATTTCAGGCTAATCGGTACAGTAGTTTTTGTGTGCATAGAACTCGAAAACATTGAACCTTTCTTTTATATATATAGATATATATATATATATATATATATATATATATATATATATATATATATATATATATATATATATATATATATATTCCAACTTCCAACTTTTTTATACGATCTGAATAATACGATTTCGGGAACCCCTCAAAATACGCGTTAGTTTCGGTAATCACTTCTTCGTTTGAGATGAATCTTTTTCCTGCGAGCCATTTTTACAAGTTTGGAAACAGGAAAAACTCACTAGGAGCTAAATCTGGACTATAAGGTGGATGATTAACCAATTCGAAGTGTATTTCACGTAATTTTAGCATCGTATCTAATGCTGTGTGAACCGGTGCGTTGTCTTGAAGAAAGAGCATTTTTTTCTTCTTTAAATGTGGTCGTTTTTCCTTGATTGCATCAATCAATTGATCCAATAATGCACGATAATACTTTCCTGTGATTGTGGATCCTTTTTCAAGATAATCGATGAGCAATATTCCGTGTGCATCCCAAAATACAGTGGCCATAACCTTGCCAGCCGATTTCACTGCCTTGCCGATAGCTTTTTCATATGCAAATGTTCATGCAAAATGTTGAACACACGTTCATATGATATGTTTACCATTTCAACAATCTCACGCAACTTGACTCGGCGATCATTCATAACGATATCGAGGATTTTCTTGATATTTTCTTCAGTAACCACCTCTTTTGGCCTTCCTATTGATGGTATTGTTGCAGTGCTTGTTCGGCCGCGTTTAAATTCAGCAATCCAATATTTTACCATGTAATCTGACGGAGCAGACTCACCGTAATGTTTATCGAGCTTTTCTTTTGTCTCTTTCGCCGTTTTCCCATTCAAATAATAGTGTTTAATCACTGCACGAAATTCGCTTTTTTCTATTTTTCAAGAAATACAAAAGTTGCTTACTTCAAACGACTACAACAAATAAACTAATAGATGAATTTGGGTGAAATTTTAACAGCTGACGTTTGACAGATCGCAATTTCTAAAAAAGAAGTTTTTGTGTTTGTGCTGCCATCTAGCGCTAGGTAGCTTCAATATCAATCCGCCCTAGTATATTGTTCACATAGATCACTGACTTAACACATACGTACAAGGAATAATTCAGTGGCATTATATCGGAGTAGAGGGCCTGGCCAATTAACCAGTACATATAATGAGATGATATTATCGCCGAACTGCTCAGCCAATAACTCAATGGTTGTACCAGCAATATGGCATGCTATGCCATCCTTTAGTGGAGCTATGATTTTGGGAATGAACACAATTTGAAAGTTTTCGTCCCTACGTTGTATACTGAATACAAATGTCCACCAAAAAAATTACTCTTATTTCACAGAATTACCATGTCGACAGAGTAGGACAACCTATAAAAATACAACTCATAAACATACATATGCGTATAAAGCTTCATATACATACATATGTGCATATATACAAACTAATGTAAAATAAATGTATTGTATAAAAACGCATTACTTCCTAATGTAAGTATCCATCCAATCCCAACTCAGTAGCACCAACATGAAGTGCATCCAGGCAAATCTTCACCATGCTAAGGCTGCAACGGCCGAACTTAGCAGAAGGTTTGCCTGTGGAAGCACCAACATAGGACTTATCCAGGAGCCCTGGATACATAGAGGCAAGATAGTAGGCCTCAAGACACCAAACACACAGGTAATCTATGACGTGGGTGCAGTCAAACCAAGGGCTGCACTTATCATTGATACCAACATTAAATATCTGCCATTTATAGAGTTTATGAATGGCGACACAGCAGCAGCACTCGTCGAAGTGGATGCAAATGGGAAGAAAATAGAGGCTGTCGTAGCCTCAGCTTACTTTCCAGGAGACACCAACGAAGCACCACCACCGAATATCATAGGTCTAGTGAACTACTGCAAGACACACAACAAGACGTTAATCATTGGTTGCGATGCAAATGCGCACAATACAATCTGGGGCAGTGCAGATACAAACACAAGAGGTGAGTCGCTCCTAGAATATTTACTACAAACTAACATAGCTATTGTAAACAGGGGCAATAAACCCACCTTTGAAAATGCCATACGACAAGAGGTTCTTGACTTAACACTCATAACAAATAATTCACTTGATATGATCACGAACTGGAGAGTCTCTGATGAGGACTCAATGTCTGATCATAAACATATTCTCTTTGAAATCAAGGTGTTAAATAAGAGCGTAATGCTCTATAGAAGCCCTAAATCAACAAACTGGGATAAATACTCAGAGTGCTTAGAAACTAAGCTAACCAGAAGCATGCTTCACATAAGATCGACAGAGGAATTGGATGCATCAGTTGAAGCTCTGACTGACTCCATTATATCCTCATATCACGAATGTTGTCCACTCAAGACAAAAACCTCAACGAAGAGGGTCCCTTGGTGGAACAAAGAACTAGCTAATTTGCGTCAAATAGCAAGGTCTAAATTCAATGTCGCAAAGAAATACAAAACATGGGACGAATATAAAAAATCCCTGACACTATACAACAAGGAACTGAGGAAATCAAAAAGGAACTCATGGAAAAACTTCTGTGAAGAACTTAAATATGTCCCAACGACAGCCAGAATACAAAAATCACTGTCCAAGGGGGTAATTAATCCAATTGGCACTCTAAAGGCACCGGATGGTACTTTCACAAACACTTTTAAGGATACACTAGAGCTTCTTCTTAAAACTCATTTCCCTGATTGCCGGCCTAACACAACCAGCGACAACGATCATGGGGTGTCAGCGTACAATCGCTACAGGGCAAGAAACTCTACTATCTTCAGAATAGTAAAATTTGAAAGGGTTGAATGGGCAATCAACTCGTTTAAACCCTACAAATCACCTGGACCTGATGGTATATTTCCAGCCCTACTTTCAAAAGGGACCAGGAGATTAATACAAATTTTGGTTCAAATCTTTAGATCTACTTTAATATTGGGATATGTTCCTAAGGTTTGGCGGGAGGTTAAGGCTATATTCCTACCAAAGGGTGGAAATAAACCCCCCGAATCTCCCAAATCCTACAGGCCAATCAGTCTAACGTCCTTCATGTTAAAAACCATGGAAAAGATATTGGACTTCTACCTAAGAGAGGAGGTAATCTCTGATACTCCACTACATAAGCTACAATTTGCCTATCAAAAAGGGAAATCTACAGTCACAGCACTGCACACAATTGTTCGTGATATTGAAAAGGCACTAGGCCTAAAGGAGGTAGCCCTCTGTGCATTCATGGACATTGAGGGTGCTTTCGACAATGCGAACTTTCAAGCAATAGAACTGGCACTCTCCAACAGGGGAGCAGATCCAGCAATAGTAAAATGGGTAAGCAATATGCTAAACCAAAGAATAATCACAGCCTCTTTAGGGCAAGTTAACATGAGTGTTACAGCGGTAAAGGGATGTCCGCAGGGGGGAGTACTATCACCACTGCTATGGTCCATACTAGTTGATAACCTAATACAGATCCTTAATAATAAAGGATACAAAACAATTGGATATGCAGATGACATATCTATAATATCCCAAGGCAATCATGAAAGGACTATTGGAGACCTGATGCAAGATGCCTTAGACACAACATGGGAGTGGTGCAGGAAAGAGGGGCTATCAATCAACCCCACCAAAACCACTATTGTCCCCTTCACCAGGAAAAGGACATTTGATATCCCAACATTAAAAATAAATGGAATAGAGGTACCCTTACATGAAGAGGTAAAATATCTAGGTATCATCCTGGATAAAAAACTCACCTGGGAGGCACACCTTAACTCGGTAATAAAAAAAGCCACGAAAAACCTTTGGACTACAAACCAACTTCTGGGAAAATCCTGGGGTCTGGCCCCAAAATGACCTTCTGGATATACACCCAAATGGTTAAACCCATCATACTATATGGGGCATTGGTATGGTGGGGAAAAACAAAACAAACAACAGCCAAATTAAAACTGTGCAAATTACAAAGGCTGGCATGCCTAAGCATCACAGGGGCTATGAGAACTACCCCAACTGCTGGCATGGAAGCGCTGTTAAATTTACCACCGCTACACCTAGCAATACAAGAGGAAGCTGCAAGGCAAGCACTCTCAATCCATGCAAATGAAAAATTCAAACCAGCAAATCTCACTGGACACCTAGAAATTCTAAATTTGGTCAAAGATGCTATGCACATGACCCAGGTAAGTGACCACACAGACTCAGTACTCAATTTCACCAAGAGGTACAATGTCATATTCCCATCAAGGGAGAAGTGGAACGATAGCCCAACATGGCTACACGATGATTCGCAAAAATGGTATACAGATGGATCCAAAACGCTCAAGGGGGTAGGAGCAGGAATAGTGGGACCTAGAGCACACAAATCAATAACCCTAAGTGCAGATACCACGATTTTCCATGCGGAGCTCTATGCTATAATGGAAACAATGGAAATCTTATCTAAAAGAGGACTTAAAGGAGTAAAAATTAAAATACTCTCAGACAGTCAATCAGTCCTCAAAGCTCTTAA
The DNA here is from genome assembly GCA_920105625.2 of Clusia tigrina. Lineage (NCBI taxonomy): Eukaryota > Metazoa > Arthropoda > Insecta > Diptera > Clusiidae > Clusia > Clusia tigrina. The sequence continues at coordinate 369,755,101 of OV050030.1, forward strand.
AAGCTACACATTTACATCAAAAGTCCTTATAGAGTGTAACAACGCACTCAACGAACTGGCCATCCACAATCAGGTCTCTCTGGTTTGGGTGCCAGGACACGAAGGACACGAAGGTAACGAAAAGGCAGACCTTTATGCCAAAAAAGGGGCTGAAGGATCATTTATTGGACCCACCCCCTTCTTTGGCTTTAATAAAAACAACATAAAACAAGAAACCAAAAATGGATCCAACATAAAATCAGCGAATATTGGAATGGCATTGACGGCCTCGATCACTCCAAAAAATTCCTGAGCTTTGACGCTAATAGAGCAAAAATCGCTCTTACCTTAAACAAAAAATGCCTTAGATCACTCTCTGGAGCATTAACAGGCCACTTCGCCTGCAACAAACACCTACACAAAATAGGTATATCTAGCACGAGCACTTGCAGATTCTGCTGTGATGAAGAGGAGTCTGTGGGACACTTAATCACCAACTGTGATGCATTAGGCCACAGGAGACACAGGATCTTAGGTTCCTATATACTAGAAGATGAAGACCTTCAAATGCTCTGTCCAAAGGAGCTGGTCCGATTCCTTGATATACTAAGTATACTAAATAATTAAGTACGAAGGGGCGCACAATAGATCAAGTTGGTCGCAGTGCATAAAGGCCTTAGCCTAACCCTTACAATCATTACATTACAATGTAAGTATTTTACATTAAACTTTAGAATTTGATTTTTACCTTTACTCTTAAATTTGACTAATAAAATAGATACTCTTATCTGTATTATATATTAAGATTTTGAATTTTGAACACTGACATCCGTGTGATTACTCCCATTGTATTTAAATTGGCATTCAATTTGGAAACATTTAAATACCTCCTGTGCTGTTTTAGTTTTGCTTTGTGTAAAGCGGGAAAAATGTTTGTTGTGAGCTCAAACAACAAACACAAGATTTAATTTGGCACTGCTAACCGCAAAAAGGTGTCTAGCGTCGGCAAAGGCAGTTGATTCTAGAGAACCCCCTCCCCACACTTTTTCTTATGCATCGATCGTCTGATTTCGCTCGAATCGCTAAACACAAGAGTTTGTGCAGAGCCTCATGACGACTGTATTAAAGATACACCGTACAAAAATTATTATTTTTTGTTTAATTTTATTGGAAATATTGTATTGTGCCGCTTTTATACTTCTTGTGTGCCAGAACTTTCACTAGACTTTCGAAAGCAGTTTTTGGATGCCTTCTCGCGTGTTTATTTTGGGGGTTGAAATAGCATACCATCAAAATATTCAACCATTTATGTTTCAATATGTATAAATATATATACATATGCGGGTATTTGACAGTATTTACTAAAATCAGTTAAAAGAAAGTGTTAAAACCTAACTTTTCAGTCCACAATAAATCTATTTATTTATTTATTTTTTTTATTTCATATATTTATTTATTGTATCTTCTAATCTTAGACTAACAATAAGTAAGCATATCTTACAAACTAAATAATTAATATTAATACACCTTGCCAATGCTTAGTGCTTTTTAGTAATCACAATGTTATATGTTAGTTACTGTAATAAATGTTATATTAGTGTTTGTACATGATTAAGGTGTCGATGTTAGTTGTGCTGGTGATTTCATACGTTTTAGGCGACTTGGAACCCTATTACATGCTAGTATCCTAGCTAGATGATTTGGGTGCTCTTTGATTTTTTGCGCATATTTTAAGCTGGCGTCAAAGATTTCCTTTTTTACGAGCGGAATGTTCAGATCTTTGTGAATGTTTGTATTCTTTATAAACCAAGGAGCCCCAGTAATGGTTCTTAGAATTTTGGATTGCGCTCTTTGAATCAGTTCTATGTTAGAGTTGCTTGCGCCGCCCCACAACTGGCTACCGTAAGTCCAAATTGGTTTTCTGATGGCTTTGTACAGCAGTGTTTTATATTCTAGGCTCAACCTGGAATTTTTGTGCATGAGCCAGTGTAGGCTATTTGCTTTCAAAGTCATTTGTTTTTTTTTGGCTTCGATGTGGCGCTTCCATGTCAAACGTGAGTCAAGATGAATTCCTAGGTACTTCACCTCCTTTGCTTGAGGAATAGGAACGTTGTTGAGTTTTATCGCTGGACATGTACCTTTTTTTATAGTAAAGGTAATATGCGTACTTTTCGATTCATTAACGTTTATTCGCCAGTCAGCCAACCAATTTGTTACTAGGACCAGATGATCTTCTAAGTCCCGGGATGCGATTTTGGGATTCGGATGAATGCTAAGGATAGCTGTATCGTCTGCGAAAGTTGCTGTTGTTAAATATTTGTTGGTAGGCAGATCTGAGGTAAATAGTAGATACAACACCGGACCTAGCACGCTTCCTTGTGGTACGCCAGCTTTGATGTCAAAGCATTATTGTACCTTACCTTGAACTTTCTGCCCCTCAGATACGATTCCAATAAGTTGTGTACTTTTGTGGGCAACAGCTTTTTTATTTTGTAAATAAGTCCCTCGTGCCAGACCTTGTCAAATGCCTGCGCCGCGTCTAAAAAGATGGCTGAACAATATTGCTTTTTGTCGAATGCGTTTTTTATCTCGTTCACTATTCGATGAACCTGCTCTATTGTACTATGGTGTTCGCGGAAGCCAAATTGGTGAGTGGGAATAGTGCGTTTTTCGTTTATATGCGGCATTAGTTTTGCAAGAAAAAGCCTTTCTAGGAGTTTTGATAAGATAGGCAGGAGGCTAATCGGTCTATATGATGACGATTGGAAGGGGTCTTTTCCTGGTTTCGGGATCATTGTGATTACTGAGACTTTCCAGGCATTAGGAAAGTATCCTAAGCGCAACAAGCCATTAAATAGTGAAGTAAGTAAGATGATGGCCATTTGGGGTAACTCCTTTATCATTTTTCCAGTAATGAGGTCGTGTCCTGGAGCTTTGTTAAGAGCAAGGTTACTAATCGCATTACTTACTTCTTTTGTTTTTAATTTAATAGGCGAGCATGTTGTATCTGGCGAGGGGGTTAATATTAGGTTATTGGTATTGCGAGGTGGGTTGGGGGTAAAAACATCTCTTAAGTGTTCGGCGAAAACAGCAGACTTTTCATCCTCGCTTCTTGCCCAGTTTCCGTTTATTGTACGAATCGGTGGAATTCCGCGTGTAGGTGCTTTTCAGTAGGGAGAATATCGATTTGGGTTGAGGTTTGTGGGCGCCGGATGCTGTTGCAGTTGTTGTCACGCTTGTCCGCAGAGTGGCGCACAGCTAATCTTAGGGTCGAGGTAAATTGTTCCAGAAATATTTCAATGTCCTCATTAGTTTTGAGACGTGGGTTTAAGCTGAGATGACTACTGATGTATTTTTTGTATTTCAGCCAGTTAGTTTTAGTGGGTGTGAATTCGTAGGTAGGGCGTAACTTTTGGAGAGTGATCTGAAGAGAGGTCGTTAAGGTGTTCTACTTCGAGTTGCTCTCGTTTTAGGTTTCTAGCAACTCCAAAATCAATTAGGTCAGGTATCTTACGTGGGTCTGTCGGCCAGTCCGATGGTTGTCCTGAAGAGATAATATCAATCTTGGTGTCAGAAAGCATGAAGTCATATAATTGTTTTCCTTTTGGTGTTGTTAGCCGTGAGCCCCAGTAAGTGTGTTTGGCATTGTAGTCGCCAGCAGCTAGAAAACTTGTTCCAAGTGTGGAGAAGAAGTCTGAGAACTGGTTACTTGTTATTTTAAATGTAGGTGGGCAGTACACAGCGGATATTGTTAAGTTATCCTCCCATCCGTCCAGACAAACTGATGTTGCTTGTAGGTACTCCTTGTTGTATTCTTCCATAACGAAGTGTTTTATTCTTTGTTTGATTAGGATTCCAGTGCCACCATGGGCTTTACCAGCGAGATGCTTTGTATCATAGAATTTATATCCCGGTATGTAAAAATTGTGTTTATCGGTTAGATGGGTTTCGGATATAAGAAGTATGTCGATTTCATTAGTGAGTAAAAATTTATTGATTTCTAACTTGTGCTGGCTTACACCGTTTGCATTCCATTGACAGATCTTAAGTACGTTCATTTCGGAGATAGCAGAAGCTGCATGAGCTGGTTTTGGTTTCTCATCATTTCTTGAATCATTGTTTGTATGGAGGTCATGAACTGCGTCATACATTGTGTGAGCGTTGCTATCATTCCTTTAAAATTATGCAGATTTGAACCAGTCCCGGACTGCTGATCCATCCCTAACTTAAGTACCCCTGCATACGTCGTCCCTGTGTCGGGGTATGGAATTGACTTCTGTGGTTGTGCAATGGGCGGTGTATTTGGACTAGGTTGAGTGCGCTTATTCTTTAACTGAGGGTCATTGTTCTTAATTTCCTGGTATACAGGACAACCTCTGTAGTTGGCAGTATGGTTACCACCACAATTACTGCACTTTCTAGCAGCTCTATCAGTTTTAGTCTTCGTACATTCTGATGTGGGGTGTAAATCACCACAGGCAACACATACACTACGAAGAGTGCAGTAGGACCTTGTGTGCCCAAATTCTTGGCAATTAGAACATTGAACTGGGCCGTTTCGTTTGAGAGGCTCCTCCACAGTAATTCTACGATGCATAAGATAGCGGAGATTATAAATACCATGCACTTCTCCTTTTTTAAGCTTTTGGGTTTCAGGCTCCAATTCTACGCGAAACAATGGCTGAGAGATTCTGTTGCGATTTATTATATTTATAATAGAGCGGGCAGTGAACCCTGCTTCATGTAGTGCTTCTTTGACTTCAGCAGGGGGAATATCTGATTCAAGTCCCTTTATGACAATGGTAAGGCCTTTGCTACTTTTAAGCTGATAGGTGTAGTAGCTTTTTTATCATTGTCGAAGTTTTTTATAACCACTCTGTAGGTTTTGTAGGCTCTCGCTAGTTTTGCTGATTTTTGCGATGTTAGTGTTGATTGCACTAGATTTTGGGCTTCGCTTGCGCTTGTTTATAAGGATATACCTATCTAAACCAGTTTGTGTTGTTCCACTTTTCCCTGCTGGGTTGCTTGAAAAATTTTTGGTTGAGTGGTGTGCATTGATGGTTGGTGTGAGTGCATTTTCAGTGCGCTCAGCCACTGTTGGCGAATTTGTCCACAATAAATAATAAAATATCAAAACTAGAAATAACTCAAGGTTTTCTTTCAGTGCACGCAGAAAGAAAAATTTCTGTGAAGCACAAAATAGTAAGAAAATCAAAAACGACCCAAATAACGCTGTGCATTTGTTTTTCTTTTCGGACCGAGTAAATTGGAATCTTGTCTGCCTTTGCCGGCGCCTAATTTTAAAACAATGCCAGCTCAAAAGAGCCAATTGTTTTAATTCTAACGGGACATGAGCAATAACGTGGACACCCCTAGTGTGAATGACACGTTAATTTTACTTCGTCCACCGCCAAATTAAAAGTAAGCACTTTTAGTAGCTTAATTAGCCAGAACAGTAACAATCGTATAAAAGTGCTTCACGATATATTTAGTTGCACAAATATTGAAATTTGAAATAATGAATTGTGTTACCAATTATGAAATACCCAGAAATAGCAGGAGCCGAAATTGATATCACTTTTCAACTCTGTTTAACATTGTAACAGAGCGCTGCTGACAATTTGTGAACTACCTTCCATATGGCAAATCTACATATGTAAATATATGCATACATACACACACTTTCGGTGGAATGTATGACAATCGCCCTAATCAGATTTCATGCCGTACTACAAGAAACATTCGAGTGCGGCTATTTAATTGCTTTTTTCTGTGAATTGTTTGGCAATATTCAACGCAATTTGTAAGTAAATATTAAATATGGAGCGGCACATCGTTGTTATGTTGTTTTACAACTTAGCCTCCCCATTTTAATACACCTGGAGTGTTACTGAAAGGTTTGTGCATTTGTATCCCCGACCTTTTTTGCTCACGACTGATAACAATTTATGTACATTCTGCATTCGACAGTTCCAAAATGAGTAATTTGTAATTTGGTTTTTCTGTATTTTTTTATTCCGTTACACCTCAGTGAGTCGAATATTCCGAAATGTTCTTGTGTAATTAGCCAATTGTTTATATTATTTAACACCGTAAACGAGATTTACGAGATCTGCAACTTAATTGTTAATTCAATTAAGAACCCTAAAGAGTGTGATTCACACCACATAATTATGTAACTCGTATGCTCCAAAAAATATATACATATAAGTTTTCTGAATCATATACACACACACAGAGTTGCCTGGTTCTAAACCCAAAAATGCTTCACCTTCTAAGTACAAGGCCAGACGCCGTAACATGCAAAGCTGCATAGGGACTCTTATACTCCTAGTAACTGAGCCAGCAGTCAAAGCTATTTCAAGACGACGTACCTCAATATCTGAATTATATCCTCACGCAGGGAACTAGGTATGGGTTATAACTACTACCAAAGCCATTACAAAATTTAAAAAATTCGGATCGCAAGGGACAAAATAAACTGTATAAGAATGTTGAATGACTCTGTAGTATTTCATTAAAGTACAATTATATATTACATACAAATACGCTCTTGAAAACTGTTATGTGGATTTTATAAAGCTTTTATAATTAAACATTGAATATGTCTTTATTGTTTCTACAGAGCATAAATACTTGCTCAGTTACTATACTCGTAATGCTTGCAAAATATTTGAAAGCTTCTAGATACAAAAACTAAAAACCATTTCCTCATGCATTTGTTTCTCAAGAACATATTGAACATTTGAAGTTTTTAAAATAATAATTATAATTTTTGGATGGTTATTTAGCCCCCCTGTTCTCAAATTCGCTTTAGTCTTTTCGGAAAACGAAGAAATGAATTATGTACATATATTGCAAATGTCGTCAAATTTGACTTAAATTAGAAAGAATGGCGTCAGAGCTTTATTAAACTATGTATGCACAAGTTTGTAGAGTGATCATGTCTTAAGCAGCCTTTAGACGGTTAATCGATTGACGTCAAATTCCGTGTATATGTATTTGACGTTAGCCCTTACACTCTTTAATCGATTGACGTAAAATTTTGGTTTGCTTTACGTTGTTGCGGTGAACGTACTTATCATGAGCGATACGGATGATTGTGTTGCATATATTGCTTTGACATTAGCTGACCAAAAAAGAAAAAAAAAAGGATAAACGCATTTGGTTGAAAAATGTGGTTACAAAAAGATATATATATATATATATATATATATATATATATATATATATATATATATATATATATATATATATACTCGTATATATCACAAGAAATCCCCGACTAAAAGAACTCAAAACACTCCGAAGCGCGCTAGATCGAGTCCAGAACCGGCAAATCAAACTAAATCAAATCAATCCACGTTAGCCGAGTACTGGCTGGATCTACTTTCAAATTCGAACAGATTTTCTATTTTAACCGAAAATGAATATGACTGTAATAGCCCACACATTGAAGAACCTCCAAAATCACCTCCAATCTATGTTTCTGGACTAAACAATGTGCAGCCGCTATTTGAGCTACTACGTTCGATTGCATATAAACAATATGAGTTACAATTTTTTAAAGAAAATGAAGTCATCAACCAATGACAACTGATAAACACAGAATTATCAAAAAACAAAATTTTAACATCGTTTTGAAAGGCCTGCATCACACTACGCCAACAAACGAAATAAGTGATGGGATTTGATGTCACAAACGTATCAAAATACGTATTAAACAAATAACAACAAAAAACCCGGTCTCAATGTTTTATGTAAATGCAAACAAAATAAAAATAGTACGGACTTATATAAAATCGACGTTGAGCCACCTAAAAAGAAGGGAAAGATACGGCCATACGAAAAAATTCTGCAATCATAGTCCAAGATGCGTCCATACAACGATAGATTGCCAACGAAAGGGTAGATCGCAAGAGCCTAAATGTGCACTCTATGGCGGCAACCATCCGGACAATTATAGAGGATGTACAGTTTATAAAGAATTGCAGCTAAAGCTATTTCCAACACTTCGAGAGGAGGTCGTAGACAAATCTAGTGTTGTTCATCCACCATAAATACAAGTTCCAACCAGTGGCGTAGCTAGGTAACCAAGGGCCCTGGGGCAAATTAAAAAATAGGGCCCCACTGGTATGTAAACTGATTAGGTTTTATCATATAAAAATATGAAATATACAAATACTTTAAAAATGCTAAGCTACTTAAGCTCTTTTTTTGTGCACTGCTGGGCAGGTAATAAAAATATTAAACAGTAACAACATAAATTACAATTAATACTTGATGTAAGTTTGGCTAATAAAATGAAATAGAGAAGATTCAAGGGTTTATTATATAAAGGTCGAGCCTACCAACTGACTAAATAACAATTATATTTACAATTTTTTCCTAGCTTTAATTTTCGCAAAATTTCAATGACTTCGTTTAAATCCAGGCTTGATGCGGTTTTGTTTTCAATTGCTATTAGCGATAAATATCGGAGTCGAGTTTTGCCCATATTATTTCTTAAATAATTTTTTATTATTTTTAATTTGCTAAATGACCTTTCAGGTGCTGCAGAAGTGACAGGAATTGTAAAGAATAATAACATTGCTGTAAATACTTCCGTTATGTCGCATTCTAGCACTCCATATTTGCTCATTATTTCCTTACATAATTGGTGAACAGTCCAGGCTTGAGTTAGTTGAGGTAAAACTAGATGGTAAATATTAATAAATTGAAGTGAAAAACTAGGGCCTATTATATCTGAATATTTTCTTTGGAATTCGTCACACTTTTGTAATAAAGTTGCTTCATCAACATGTAATAAAAATGTTGGTGTTAGAAAATCGAATATATGACAGACTGCACTCATACCAATAAAACGTGTATCTAATTGAGATATTACTGTGTCTAGTACATTATTGAAAATCTGAATTTGAAATATTTTTTCTCGGTTTGGAAATCGGTGATCAGCAGCTAATTCATCAAAATGTTTTTTAACTTTTCTTTGCCTTTTTTCTTGAAAACGGGTATCAATACCATATTTTCTTGCAGTTTCACTGGCTTTGCACTTGAATAATTCGAAATCATTTCTATAAATTTGCAACTTTGTTTTGGTCTCTGCTAAAACTTTGCTCGCCTCACCCAAATTGATGTCGCATTTTTGTAAAGTTTTGGATGCATAATTTATGTCGTTCAATACACTGTGCATGAATTCGCAAAGCAACATGAACTCGAAATTTAGCAATTTTGTTTTAATACTCTATGCTTCACTACGCTCATCCTTATTAGGACTCTTTAGAACTATTTCTGATAATGCTTTGATAATATCAAAATAACGAAGTTTTATTGCAGATATCGTATTGACCCTACTGGACCATCTAGTCGGATTAAGTTTTTTTAGAGTGGTGTCCGATTCGCCAGTGAATTTTGACAGTAGATCCCAACGTTTGATGCTGTTTCCGAAAAAGTTATACAAATCTTGCAACCTTGCGAAAAAAATCTGTATTTCCACACAACTGCTAACAGCATCATTTATCACCAAATTTAAATTATGAGTGGCACAATGTACGTACTTTGCGTTAGGCTGGATATCCTTAATATTTTTTTGTACACCATTATACACACCACTCATCACACTGGCTCCATCATAGCCTTGCCCCACACATTTTTTTAAATCAATATTTTTGTCGATAAATAATGTTGTCACTTGGTGGACTAAATCTACTGCGCCATGTGTGATGGCTGCATAAAAGCCTAGAAACACTTCTTTTACTTCTATATCAATTGGCTGTCCATTTTCCGATCTGGGTATTACTGCATACCTCACAACAATGCTTAGCTGATCTACCTTCGATATATCCTGTGTCGTATCCATTATGATGGCAAAAAACGGTGACGCTTTAATTTGTTCTAGTAGATGGGTTTCGAGTTTGGTCCCCAAGCTCTCAATCATTTCATTTTGAATTGTTGCACTCAGATATCTTGTAGATCCTAAAAACATAAAAAACACAATTTCAAAAAAGTCCTGATATTAAACAGTTAATAATTATAAACAAAATAAAACGATAAAAAAAACTTAGAAATAATTATTATTACCTTTGGGCATATCCAAAACTTGCCGCAAAATGTGATCATATCGGGCGACAAGCTCTACAAAGGACAGAAAATTTCCGTGGTATCCTTCCTGACTTAAGTCTTCTTGATGTCCTCTCAAAGCCAAAGAACTCCTTGCTAGGCTAAGTATGATATCGAATAACCTTTGAAGAACCATTTTCCAAAATGATCCTTCTTTGCGAATTTCATTTTCAAGTTCCTTGTCGATAGTATTAGTATCGTTTTTTTCCAAAATTCATACACAGCACATGCTTCCGAATGGCCACTCGAACAACTGTGTTGTTTAATTCTTTCTGATAAATGCTTCCAATCTCGAATTCCCGTACACCAAACATTATTCCTTTGTGAAGCAAATAACCAGCAGGGTTGACAATAGGCAGCGTCTAGTGTTTTGGAATAACACAGCCAAAAACGATTAACTGGCCCATATTTAGAACACGAAACGTAGTACGATTTTGAAAAACACCTATTGTTCTGGTTGATGTCTGTTGGAAAAGGTCCTGAAGGCTGTAAAGGCCCCATATCAAGAATTTTACGTTTTTCGTTATCACTTAATATTTTGTTCGTGAAGTTTCCCATGTCATAAGAAGATTTGTCGTACACATTTTCGAAAAATGTAGAGGTCTGTGGTTCCTCCAAACCCTCTGCTCTTATGTGTGTCATGCAAACATCATCCACGTTCACATGATCGGCGGCGGAGGTATCTCCAACTGCAATAATTGTCGAATCTTCTTCAGTAGGCTTCTCAACCAACACTGCAGTTACCACATTATTTGAGTCACTATCAATAGAAATATTTTGGCCAGATGTACTTGCAGAAGGCAGACTAAAAAACTTGTCAATTTTGGGCAATTTTTGTTTACTATCTTCTCTTTCTTGGCGTTGTTTGCGTTTAAATGCACCACTGGGTTTCTTCTTTTTATCCATAATTTTAGTTTTCTAATTTATTTAAACAATATAATATTAGATTGTGCTCGAGTAGGTAGGTACTCACTGTTCACTGACGACGTTAAAAGTAAAATAAAAGGAAAGAGAAACACACTGATACGCTACAAGTGTCGTTGGGGAATCCCCGGAAAAAAAATCTTAACTCGAATTCACAATAAAACGCACATCGATGAATAATAAAACGCACATATCACTCTCCGTCAAATTGACAACACTGCCAACCTACAGAAAGAATTTAGGGAAATTCCCTAGGCATAACTTTTGAATTTCTCTCAACTGAGTTGTCATGATTAAAGTGGGGTTGCAACCTGTCATATTTATTTTGAAAATGGGAGAAATTTCCAAAAGTTCAGTTCGATCGAGATTTCTGGTAAGGATTCGAGGGCCCCCTGAGCTTGAGGGCCCCGGGGCACTGCCCCGCGTAGCCCCTGGGCAGCTACGCCACTGGTTCCAACAGGAAGCACTTAAGCGCAGGTGGTAAAACATTAAGAAAAAATCAATGCAACATCAACAGAATGCGCTGACTCATCACAACAGCAGTGCAATGATATGAGCGAATTAAAGAGCATGCTTAAATGCCTAAAGGCCCGTATATAATAACGGAAGAGCCCGAGACGAGTGCTAGACCGAGTCTCGGACAAGATGTCAAAAAGAATTTGTACCAAGGGATGGTATGTGGCAATATATAATAATGCGTGCTGCGATACGACGAGACGAGGCATTTCTAAAAAATTAGAAATTCCTCGCACTCTCGACCGAGACAATTTGTCAAAGTAATCAACTGTTTTGTAACACGTATTTGTTTATTTCTGCTTTGCTGTTTGTGGCTGCGGGTTTGTTTTATTGAATAAAAAATTTCAAAATATTAAGTTTTTAATAGTTTTTTAGCACTTTTGCTGTTGTGTAAATATGGTTCGCGGTTTGTTTATTGTATACTAGCATACCCGGCAATGCTTCGCTATTGCATGGCTGTGGGCAAAAAGTAATAAAAGTTAGTAAAACTAAATTTAGTAACTAATATTAATATGTTGTTTTATCTTACTTGTATTTTGTTCCTAAAATGTTAACATGTTCGGCTTGTGAAATTTAGCTATGATGTGGTTTAAAATATTTAGCATCGTATGAAAACAATAAAAATGAAATACCAATTCAAAAGTGTATAGTACTTTAATATATATCAATATCTTTATTACCAACCTTTAATATTATTGCAATGCTCTTGGGTATACAATGTTCTTGGTAGTGCTATTTGGCGCATATATAAATAAAGCGTCAGGTTTTCCTACACGGGAGCATGCAACATATAATTGGCCATGAGAAAAACAGGGATTCTCCAAATTTAAACCACATATTTGAAGTGATTGACCTTGGGATTTATTAATGGTTATCGCAAAGGCCAGTTTAATGGGAAATTGAAGCCTTTTGAATTCAAAAGGCACATCTGTGGGAATCATCGGTATACGTGGCAATAGCACATCTTCTCCTTTGAATTTTCCAGTCAATATTGTGGATTCAATGACATTATTTAACAATTTTTTGACTGCCAATCTGGTACCATTGCAAAGACGTGGAGGATCAATATTTCTAAGAAGAATGATAGGAACGCCAATCTTCAAATTTAAAATGTGTGGTGGCAATCCAGGTAAATCAAGCGAATTCAAGAATTCAGTTGGATAATGTATTGCCTCGTCTTGATTCATAACAGTATCTATCGATTTATAAGTTTTTGTTTCACCTGGTAACGCGTCTTGAATGCAGTTATTAATATCATTTACATCCGCGTTTTTTGCAGCCAGTATTGCACGTTCGCTTAACCATTGGTGACATTTGTAATTTTTTGCTAAATCTGGAAATACGCATTGAATTAATTTTTCTTTTGACTGTGCGGTTCTGTAAAAATCAGAGGGTAATTTAATGCATCCCGTCGATTCATCAACTGCAATCTTTCCATTTCCGACATCTAGTAGTTGTTGCGCAAAACGTTCTGCAGAAGCATTGGTTTGTAACTGAACACGCATGTTTGTACTTAAATTAAATTTAATGACGTGTCTCCATAAATTGGAAGCCTTTAAACAGGCATTCAATTCATCAGCAGGTGTCGAACGGGGTATTACTGGCAACGTTTGTCGAAAATCGCCTGCCAATACTAATAGAGCTCCACCGAAAGGGGTTTCGTTACCTCGTAGATCTTGCAACGTGCGATCTAATGCTTCCAACGATTTTTTATTTGCCATTGTGCATTCGTCCCATACAATTATCTTGCACTGCTGTAGCACTTTGCCCATTCCTGAGGTTTTTGAAATATTACATGTTGGTGTTTCAATGTAATGAATATTTAATGGCAATTTAAGTGCTGAATGTGCCGTCCGGCCGCCATCCAATAGTGTTGCCGCGATTCCTGACGATGCAATTGCCAATGCAATACCATTTTGTGATCGTATGGTGGCTAATATTAATGATATTAAAAATGTTTTTCCTGTGCCTCCCGGTGCATCCAAGAAAAACATTCCTCCACTTTGATCATTAACTGCTCGCATTATCGTGTCATAAAATTTCTTTTGTTGCTCCAATAATTTTGAAACATTTGTTTCTACATATTGGTTCAGATCATTGATGTCAAATCGTTGTTCACGCTGTAATTCGCTATCAATTATGGTATTTATGGATCGATCAGGTGACGTTATTCCGAGTTGTGATAATGGTTTATTAACGATTGCCAAACATTTGTCTTCGATCAAAATCAATGCTTCATTATATATTTCACGCGAGAATTGCAATTCTTCGTTTAAACAATTTCTACGTAGTCGGTGCAGAATATCATCGGCCATATAATCCTTGTATTTTTCCCATAACTCCATTGGATTCGATGGTAAACATGTACATAATATAATTGCAAATAAATTACGTATTTGACTTGGAGGAGCCGAAATCGATGCGTCAGCCAGTGAACTATCCCAGTGTGAATCATTTTCCAGTAAATTTAATTTTTGGCATGCTTCTTGAAATGTTTCGCATAAATGGCCGTTAACTGTTTTTAAGCTTTGAAACGATGTTGGTCCGCGAATGTTAACTAACAATAAACGCAAATAAAAACATTCTGCATGATTTGGGTGTACTGTATATAATCTTCCCAACGCATCTGTTGCAAATAAATTCTGGTGACCTTCAACTGCTTTTCCTAGTTTTCTCCGCATAAATTTTTTGCTCGATGCATTCCAAGTAAAGTATTTGGGTATTTCGGAATATAACAATGTTTTGGCAAATGTGTCAGTTTGGCATAGAGAAAAAAATGCAGTTAATGTTGTTGCTGGGGGAATTAATGCTCTTTCACGAATATTTTGTTCAGTAAAATAAACACGTTGCCCGTTATGAAGATGCACTGCTAAATGCACTACTGTTGGATAACGTTCGTGTATTGCAAATGAAAAAATACGCCACACGGCTTCGTTGCTACTGATATATCGCCCCATTTGATACTGATGGATTTCGTCCATAGACCTCAGATCTGATACTTCAAATACAGCCATATCACTTCCTTTGTGGATATATTTACATATATATTTAATTGATTTGACTGAATTGCAATATTCAACGTTTATGTGAGCTTTAAATGTTTTGCTTAGTAGTGGCGAATATGGCACTACCCAACGATTGTCAACTTCAATGTTTTCATTTCGAACTTTTAAAATTATCGATTTACCACCTTGATCGGTTGAACGACGTCGATATTGTGGATAACCATCAGTGCCAGTAATAGTTTCGGGAAGCAATGCTCTGGGATAACGTTTTGTACATTTTCCATCTGCCATACACGGCGAATTCATGTTGTGGGCTCCACATGGACCATGTATCATGTTTTTGATTATTACTTGAAATAATTCTGGATCGGCAGTTGTATCGGGAATTTCCGCTGAAATGACATGATCAATCTCATCGGGAGTTATTTTGGTGACCAGCCAAATCAAAATATGGGCATGAGGTAATCCTCTTTTCTGCCATTCAACGGAATACATCCAACAACGTGTCTCTCCGAATACTTGATGTTTAGTTATAAAATCCATTAACGATTTTAATTTCAGTTTAAAAACCCGTGCAGTAATATCATGTCGATCAACTGTCGATTGTCCGGGAAATAGGTGTTCCTTGATCTCAATCCATGTGGGATTACACGTAAATGTAATAAACAAATCAGGACGTCCGTATTGCCGAACGTACGCTATCGCATCTTGTGCGTATTCCTGCATGTGGCGTGGGCTGCCTGCATATGTTGCTGGTAATATTGTAACTCTGCCATAGTCACTTGCATTGTAGTCATTGTTTACTGCATCACGCAAATGTATATACTCTTCAGATCGTAGTTTCTTTTGATTCATGCGAATATACAACAATCGTTCCGATTCAATCTTGGCATACATGTCAACGATGTACTGATGAAATAATTGGCGACATTTTAAAATGTGATTTTCTTCGTCTTCACGAATCATCAAACGATATGAATAGTAATTCATAGCACTGACTTTTTTGTTTGTTTCTTCACCATTTTGTGGATTTATCATTTTTAAGTTAAAATGATACCCATCTTCACCCTTCCAAAATATTATTGGATATTGCAAAGCATCGTATGATCTATGAGTTTCTGCCACACGTATTAGACGATCGTTTCGAAGTTGTAGTACGATGTCGCGTGATTCAAATTGTTCGCCAACAATTATGATAGCCACTTCATCGATAGTTGGAGCATTAAATCTTCGAGCGTGTTGCCCAATAGGAGTTTTATCCGCTCGAATCACGATTTGATGACTATCGGATGGCATGCGGTCAGTAGCTGTTTTGAACAATGTAATTAATTCGTTGTGCTGATGGAAAAAATTTTGCAATGATTCTAGTATTTCCTTTTTAGCGGCTTTGTAAATCGCACAACGTTGATGTAGTTGGTCATTTGAATTTCCAATAAAATAAATTTGCAAAAACTTGTGCTCAGCATCCGGTAACGGTAACAAAGAACCTGCTTTATGGTAGACTTGACCTTGAATCTTAAATGTTGGCATGTAGGTGTCATTTATTATATTTGTCGCACCAAACGACGTCATTTGAAAACATGTATTATAATTTCGTATATGGGCCAAAAAATGCTTCGATAATGCTGTAGTACCTGCAACTAATGAAAGCAATGGCTCAGGTGGTGTAGTCAAAAATGGCAATTTGACTTTGCCATTCAAACAACAAATTCCTGGCGCTTCATTTTTAAACTTCAATGCTTTACAGTTTGTGCAAACTTTATTCATATGACCAACAGCGACGACTGAATGCAAGCTGTAATTAATGTTTGGGTCATATTGAAATGCAATGCGGTTAAGTGTTCCCCGTTGAATAATTTGCATGGGTAATTCATGATGTTCCTAGAGTTCATTACGATCAGCATTTAAAAAATATTTTCGTAGTTTTCTAATTCTTACCCGAGTTGCATTACTTTGTGATTGGTGTTGTTGTGATGAACTTTCGGCATTTGGTACAATTCTTTGCCTTGATGCTTCTTCCCCTTCATTTCTCCTTTGGACACTAACTCTATTGCGTCTGGCACTATTTGTGTAGCGGCCAATGTTTTGTCGTTTTGGTGGCATTTTTATACGGTTATTTTCACACAGCAATTATTATACAACCTAATATAATATTTCTCACATATTAAATCGAGAATAATCAAAACTATTTCAAAAGTTATACGTACACAATTTTGGAAGATTAAATTCACTTTATTTTTAAAATGTAAAAATTTATTTGTTAATTCGTAAATCTTAAGTGAACGATGTGAAACAGCTGCACAATACATGGATGTATTCCAATCTTAAATCATGTCTGCAAATCTTTAGCTTAAGTGAAACCGTTTTTGAACACCCCTGACACCAATTTAAACTTTCAGTAGTAGTAGCTTAATTGGTTGGTGTCTATGCTATATGTTCATTGCATGTTCTTTCAGAAATGTCTAACTTTATTATTTTCAAATTTAACATTAAAATGTTAATGTTTGTCTCACATGTTAAGTGTCTTATTCAACATAAGGTCTGTGCTCTGCTATCTTTTAAAAAGAAACAATTTTCATAAGAACTACTTTACATACATACATCACTCTAGACGTCAATGTATCAACAATAACAACAACAGTAAAACACCCGAACGCCCCAACCCGCTTGCAAACAATTAGCTTTAAAGCCCCTTCCCTTAACACAACACTCTTTATGCAGAATATAATGAAGTGTGTGTGAGAGAGAGCATCAAAAAAATCACCATGCCAAATGCTCTCAATCTCATAGTTGCTTGATCTCACATTCACATGTACATGGCTCTATTATAAGCATACACTAAGAAAATGTTAAAATTCACATGTACATGTCTCTATAAACACACACTAAGGCAATGTTCAATAGTTTAAACAAACTTAAAATTAATTAATAAAATATTAACGAATTGATTTAAAACAGACACAGAAACATTCCTCCAATATTGAAGAACATTCTGTGAAAATTTCAGGCTAATCGGTACAGTAGTTTTTGTGTGCATAGAACTCGAAAACATTGAACCTTTCTTTTATATATATAGATAGATTAGAATGCGAGACAGTGCAAAACTAGATGTCGTCCGAGACTCGGTCTCGCTCTCATCTCGGGCTCTCGCGTTATTGTAAATGGGTCTTAATGGACTAAATGGGAACCATGCCCAAATTTGCTAACTGCGCTCATCTCTAAAATGACATAATGATGCAATCCATCAAAATTGCAATGTGGAAAGCGAAGGGCTTTCGCAGCGAAGTAATGAAGTCGAATCTTTTATTGTCGATAACAGCATTGACATTATGCTCATATCAGAGACTCACTTCACCAATACAAGTTTCTTAAAAATTTACAAATGCAGGATATACCACCCAGTAGGCACTGCACGTGGGGGCAGCGCATTATTATAGAAAACAGGATTAAACATACAGTACAAGAAAAGTATGATAAGCCTCATATACAGGCAACTAGCATCTCTATTCAACACCAACATGGCGTACTATTGATAACATCGGTATATTGCCCTCCGAGACACTGCATTAACAAGGGCCAATTCGAGCAGTTCTATAAAACACTAGGGGATAGATTATTAGCCTGTGATGACTATAATGCCAAAAATCACTATTGGGGCTCTAGGACTATTCATCCAAAAGGAAAAGAACTATTCAAAACTATGCAAGCTAATAATCTTATGCATGTTTCAAGAAGAGAACCAACATACTGGCCAACTTATAGAAAAAAGACCCCGGATATTATTGATGAAAGGTGTTTCTGGAAACTGTGTCGAAGTGGCATCATCTTTGGATTTGTCATCAGACCATTCCCCTATCTTTATAACTGTAATATCCAATGTTCTACGTATATTAAAACCACCCACGCTACATAATAAGCGTACAAACTGGCTTAAATTTAAAGACATTATTTAAGAGACGTTATCTCTGGATTCAAAAGAGATATTGAAGAAGCGGTTGAAAATCTGACTAAAATAACACAAAACGCTTCCTGGGCCGCTACTCCGAAACTTAAAGAGAAACATATAAATTGCGCGATGAACCAGTTATTAAGGAGATGATAGGTGCAAAACGAAAGTTAAGAAAGTTGTAGCAAATTACGAGATATCCAGAAGACAAAAAAGTCTTAATAGGGCAGCAAAAGAACTTAGACATAAACTCATGGCTGTAGAAAATGATGAAATTCAGCACTATTTGTCAAATTTGTCAGCAGCAGATGCCACGAAATATTCGTTATGGAAGGCAACAGAAAAGTTGAAGCAACCCCACTACTCGATTTCCTCCCATCAAAACTTTGAATGGTTCTTGGGAAAAAACCGACAGAGACAAAGCAAAGGTATTTGCCAAACAGCTTTGTGATTTCTTTATACCATTTCCCAAAAATCCACAACATAATGATGACGACATTCATGAGTTTTTGGAAGCTCCTGGTCAAATTGAATTACCGATCTTACCTATCAAAATAAGAGAAGTTAAGAACTTTCTGATTAAACAGCTGAACATAAAAAAGTACCAGGATATGACTTGATAACAGGTAAAATTATGAAAGAGCTGCCGGATAATGTAATAAAATGCATCACCTATTTGTACAGTGCAGTATTGAGATGTGCCTATTTCCCTCGTCAATAGAAAGTTGCTGAAATAACTCTAATTGCAAAACCTTGAAAGCCGGAAGAAGAAGTTTCATAGAATAGGCCGATAAGTTTGCTGCCGATTATTTCCAAAGTTTTTGAAAAGCTGCTGTTGAGTGAGCTTAAGCCAATACTGCTTAAGAAAGAACTCATACCTAATTATCAATTCAGGATTTGAGAGCACCATGCTACCACCGAACATGTACACAGAGTTTATCGCAAGTTAAGAAATGCTCTCGAACAGGGTCAGTTTTCTACAGCAGAATTCCTTGTTATCACACAAGCGTTCGATAAAGTTTGGCACCCTGGCATACTGTTCAAACTAAAGAAGTCACTGCCTCAAACATATTTTGATATTTTAAAATCATATTTTGAAGAGCGCCATTTCAGAGTGAAATTTAAGTCAGAAACTACCACAATTTTCCCTATTACAGCACGTGTTCTCCAGAGAAGTGTATTAGGTCCTGCGCTTTACAAACAGAGAAGACTGAAATTGCAACATATGCTGATGACATCGTTATAATGGCTACAAACTTTAATCAACTAACTGCCGCAAACCAACTAGAAAAACACCTAAATAAGATTCAAATTTGGTTTGACAAATGGATAATGAGGGTCATCGTCGGTACAAGTAACTTTCTGTGATCCTAAACAGTCGCCCATTGCCTCAAGCAGAAGATGTCAAATATCTTGGGTTACACCTTGATCGGCGTTTGACATGGAAAAACCCATCTTTACAAAACGGAAACAACTGGTCATCAAAGTTAGCTCAATGTATTGGTTGATGGGCTACAACAATGTTCTAAGCGAACATTGAATAATAAACTTCTGCTTTACAAAAGTATAATAAAACCTATATAGACATAAGGAATTCAACTGTGGGGCTCAGCAGCGAGTGCTAATATAAATATTTTGGAAAGATTCCAAGCAAAACTTTTGCTGATGACTGTGAACGCACCCTGGTTTGTCAGTAACAGGACACTACAAAACGACCTTAACATACCGATAGTCCACGAGGAAATAAAACATATAGCACTAAATACTGGGCACGGAACAGTACGCACTCTAACTTACTAGCTCTAAATCTCCTGCAATCAACGGCATCAACGCACAGAATTAAACGAGCAGTTCTCTTGGACTGCGTCTAGAAAATGTTTCATATATTATTTTCGTTTGTAAATAATGTAGAAACGATAATAATGTGATAATGATAATAATGTAAAAGTGATAATTTAATAATGTAATAATGAAAATATAATAATGATAATATTGTATACAATTTTATTGTAAAAATTATATGAAAGGACAGCATTGGGTCTTCTTTCACATGTTTATATTGTATATTCTTGAACTTGCTTAATGCCCCTAAGGACAAATTGCAAATAAAACGGAGTTATTTCAAAAAAATTGTATATATGATATGTTTATTTAAGTATAATTTAAGTATAATAAAATATACTCATTTAGAGATATATAATTATGAAGGTTTTCTGGTATTAAACAGGAAAGTATTTTCGATAAATTCATAATTGGGCACAGCTATTGCTATGTTATTAAGAACACTGTGAGAATTTAAACTACTCCATCTAATTAAATAAATTCAAGAACAAATTTTTTCTGAATATAATTTTTTCAATGTCAAATGGAGACATTGTTGTCCATATTTTTGGCATCAACTCACTTACTAAAGTCGACAGTAACACTTCAAAAAGGAGCGAATCGTGCCCAGGACATGGTTTTGAAATTATTCTTTAAAAATCTTGATCTCTTTTAATCAAATGCTTCAGTTGGTAGTACTTTTCCCCCCAAACTCTTGCAAATATAATTAATTATGGATATGTATTATAATAATTTAATGTTATTCAATAAAATTTCATTATAATGTGATTTTTTCTTCTCTTTCAGATTGCAAACTTTTTGAAACGGGCAAAAGAAGCATGAGTGAAAATCTATTAGAATCATGACTGGGCATAATATCCTTTTTCCAGCTGAGTGCTGAGATGTACTAGGGTTGTGAATATGCTCAGTGTTCTGCTCAGCAGCATCTGCATAATTCTTTATATTCTCTCTGACCTGAATCAAGCTAATCCTTATGCGAAAATTTTCCGAAATATAAAATATTTTTTAAGTGAACAATGGATTAACTTGAGTAAAAGTTTTTTGTTTAATTCACGCACTGCGCACAACGCAGTTGGAATTCATATAATTGGCCAGGAATACTGTGAGCAATTAATTTTAATTTGAATTCGTTGCTCGTTCGATCATTTTTATTAAGCACCTCTCAAACTTTTAATTAATTGACATTGGAAAACTTTTAAATGCCACCAGGTGCATGTGCATGCAACTGAGCGCTTTTCGTGAAGATGATTTATCCGTACTTTGTACTCGTGTCTGTGTAGAGAGGAGCCCCAAATGGCAGGCACTACGGCAGTTTCTAATCGAGCCAACGTATAATAACTTGGCACCAAATTCGGAAGCAGCTTCATTGGGCCAAAACCAAGTAAATTTCTGCTTGTTGCACTGCTGTAAGCAAATGTACGATACTGCTCCGCCGCTCTCCCCATTCATGGTGCAGCTTGCAGCTTATCTTTCCACATGGGAGTAGACCGAAAGCACGGATATTAAGCGCTATTATACATTTTGGGGCCTTGCATATGACACTCGATTCGACACATGATTTGGATATTTATGCCTAGTCAAAAACAATAGTAGCGATATCAAATAATCCTGGCTGTATTTGGAAAAGGTTGCACATCTTGGCGCTTATTCATTCGTGGGAAATAATTGCTACTGCTAAATATGTTGGGATCGATTGATTAGGTGCTCTTTATTAATTGAAAAATGTTGCATATAGTAGTGCAACGATTCAAACTTATGTAGAAGAAAATATCCCATACTAATCATGTAACGAACTAATGAATCTAGGGCGGACTAGAGGCTAGATAATGATGTAAGAAGATGAACCCAACCTACAAAGAGAGTTCCCCACAGATGTGATAAAATTCAATCAAACTAATTAAATTGGTTATTTACGAGTCCATATACCTAAATAATTCGATAAATCCCCATAATCGGAGATACATTTTTCAGACTTTTAACCATTGACATTGATTCAAATCTAAGATCTTTTATACAATATATACTCGTAATATCAAACGCTCA
Organism: Clusia tigrina; assembly: GCA_920105625.2. Taxonomy (NCBI): domain Eukaryota; kingdom Metazoa; phylum Arthropoda; class Insecta; order Diptera; family Clusiidae; genus Clusia; species Clusia tigrina. The sequence goes on from OV050030.1 coordinate 369,777,475, forward strand.
GACCCAAAAACAGAATATAAACTATGAGAATTGCTGTCGTATGCATAATTAAAATTATATGTACGAGTATTTATTACAAAAAAATTTTTGACGTATATATTATGTTTTTTAAGAGGTATTTTTGTGAAGCTCGAAAATCCCACCGCAATTATATAACTACTTGCGAGTGTTCTAAATGTTGTGGTAATCAATAAAAATGGGGAAAAAAACAATTCAAACAGAAAAAAATTTGATCAAAGCAAAGAAATATGAACACCTAATATTTTTCTAATATAGTTGTGGTAATACCGGGGTAAATATGCCTATCAGTAAACGATCTCAAATAGGTCTTACTACAAATAGAGGACAATAATACAAATATAATATAATAATACAATTTTTAAATTGATGACAGTTTAAAAAAATATTGTTTAAATACAGCCAATATGTTCATTGATATCTGTGTAAGGTATAACAAAAAATGATCCGCTAATAAATGATGGCGATATCTTGAATTCAATACAATTACGTGCGGGTCACTTTCCAAAAGAAGTTCTAGATACCAATTACGAGGAATCTAAAAAAGATGATCTAGATTAAACACGAATACATAAATAAATATTCAGTTCAGCCAGTGTTCTGAGAAAAGTTGCAAACAAAAAAATGCAACCACTTCCAAAAGAGATGAGTGTCATTATCAGTATAGTATCAGATTTCAATGTTGATGGTGTTTCAATGGCACCGGCTTATAATTTTGATGACGATATTGGAGATGATAAAAAAATGTCTTAAATATTAATATTTTGTGGATGTATACTCGTACTATATTAAAAAATACTGGTTTTGTACATAAATCTTTGTTCAAACATTTTTGGTTTCTAAGCTGGTGGATTGTAACAATTTTCAACGCTTTCATATGTTCTGCGAATTACAATGTAACTTTATCAAATAATAACGTAACTATATCAAATAACTTCTATACGTACATTCTATACATGCTCCACTCATTATTATTCTTTAGTATTCTTTTAATAATAGCTCTAGGATGCTTTCAAAGCCATTTTTTTAACCCTACGTCTCCACGGGCAATTTTTGATGGCATGCCATTGGCAATTTCAAGCAAATTGCCAATGGAGACTCCAAATTGCTTCAAGTTGGCAATTTATGTTATGAAATATGTTATGCCATAAATTGCCAACGTGCTGTGTTGCAATCAGTTGTCATTTTGTTTGTTTGACAGACATTTTTCATTTTTTCGTCACGCTTACAGTGGAAGCATCGTCGGACAATTTCGTTTTACCGCATCTATTAAATTAATAAAAACGCTAAAATGAATGGAGACTGTGCATTTGCATTCTTTGTAATAAAGGATTCACCCAGAATTTCGGTTTCCTTCTTTTTTCCTCTTCATCGTATAAATAAAAATTTTTTCAAGCGTGGGCACAGCGAACTAGATTGCTTGACGGCATTTTCAAAATGACAATGGCATAACATCGCAATGCCCACCATTAAAATATTGCCAACCATTGCAATCAAATTTGACAGATGTTATGCCATCAAAAATTGCCCGTGGAGACGTAGGGTAACGATTGCGTATCTAAGTGCTCAATAAACATCCAAAGTGTTACCGTCTGCATTTTACTGTATACGCATACGATTCAATTCTATTTTCATAAATGCAAATATTTATTTTTTGTTTGGTTATTTTGCCACACTTTATTGTTAGAACGCTATTGAGCTACAAACGGAGTATAAAACGAGTAAAGAGTCTGAAGTCCGGTTATACCGACTTCCGAAATACCATTTATCTTACAAGTGCGTATGAGTTAAACAATGGCGATATTTGATTCATAATTAGGAGTATATTTATATTTAGTAGGGTACCTTAGTTGATTATAATGGGCAGAGGCGTAGTCTTTATTTGATCGTCCCCATTTCTTGTGAATGACTTTGCAGCGTCAATATACTTATTCATATAAAGTTTTGTCCAAGAATTTTGCATAGGTCCTAACATGTATCAATAGCTCCCAAAATGTACCGCCTATTTTTTATTTTGTGTTTTATACTAGCACTCTGCTAGTGGTTAATGCAACAACGTAGACCATTGAGTTCTTGTTACGTTGAAATTTAACAAATTAAAGTCAACCTTCAATCATATTAAACAGTAAAATTATTACAGTCAAATGTTGTAAAAACTATTTTTTTTTTATTTTGAAAATAAAAGTCTCGTGTATAATTAACACCTGTTCAGGGACGATATTAAGGAAGCTACGCCCCCTCTTGGCCTTCGAGCAGAGTTTCAGGAATAACTGTTTAGTTTGAAAAAAAGTGAAGAACGTTTTAAAACGTATTGAGTATTACTTTGTATAATAAGAATTGAATCATCCGATAATAAAGATGAGTACACTCTTTTTTGGTTCACTTGCCACAATTCCTGAAAATTGTTTTTTTTTATATTCTCAGGAACATCTCACGTGGAAAAAGAACCCAGGTGGTAAGTTTTGAGTCAAATATACTAAACAAGGGCAAAACGAAGATGAACTCAGTAGTTTGATTCCGCAACTGAAAGTCACATCAGAACCAACTCGGAGGTAGATTTAACTATTTTAACAGCTTTAAAATATTATCTTTCGCGGAATTTTTTTGACTAGAATGATGTGAAAAATAAATGGCGCAAAACGTTCATATTGTGCCAAAAAGAACTCCAAACATTTGATCAACACTATCAGTCTGAAGTAGTTTTTTCAATTTACAAGTCCTCCTTTAAACTTTTTTCCTATTAATAATGGAAAAATATGTTTAGAATTAAATCTTTATAACATTCAGCATGAACTTTAACAATAAATATATATATATATATATATATATATATATATATATATATATATATATATATATATAGATATATATATATATATATATATATATATATATACATATATATATATATATATATATATATATATATATATATATATTCATATATATATATATAAATATATATATATATATATATATATATATATATATATATATATATATATATATATATATATATATATATATTTATATATATATATATATATATATATATATATCTATATATATATCTCTTTAATAAAACCGACTTCTTATTAAACTTTAATTATGTATTTTTAAATTGCACTTAAACAGGAATCAACATGAAATATAGTTGAATTCAACCGGAATTTTCCTGTTGCTTCAACATGGAATACAGTTCGTATCAACCGGAATTTTCCTGTTATTTCATCATCCGTCGCATTTTATATAAAAATGATACATATTCAGTTTAAAATGATAAAATATGGAACTTAATATATTTAAAAATCTTTTCAAATTAACACGAAACAACTATAGAGCAATATTATAGTTGAAAAATATTGAATCATGTTTATTATTTTGGTTTTACAATGTTTTTTTCTGTGTGTGGCATATGACTATAGGGATAAATCACCAGAACTACACCTTGATATACAGCAATTCTTCTGTCGTAACCAACTTGAAATTATTCGTAAAGTACCATTGTACCAAGTACCCTAAAGATTCCAATATTTTGTCGGCACTTGAGACACCTACAAACGATTCGGAATTCCTAGCAAATTTCATCCCAGTTGAGGTACTTGCCTCAAAGCTTAAGAATTGTATAGAGATAGATTAATCAGATGATGCATAAGTTTGAAGATTGTTACGTCCCCAAGTTGTCGTACGCAGCGTGGTCACCACAGCTAGCTCAAGTGCCTATTGGTCAGGTCTTATCCCGCCACGCTGTGTCGGTGTGTAAAGAATAAAATTTATTTATTCCCCGCGCCGTTTGCTGGTTTAACATACATATACATTGTTTCTTCTACTATAGAATCATTTAAAAAAAATACTAACTCCACTTTATAAATACTCGAATACTTAGACTACTAGTTGTACTTAACTCAATACTTTGTTCGTGACGCCGCTGATAGGGATGGCGGACGGGCTTCCGATCACACCTCTCGTTTACCTTAGTATTTTTTTACTTCTTTGTTTCCTCTTTTTTTCTTTTTTGCTTTACTAATTTCCCTATTCCCTAATCCATCCACTAAATTTTAATTTGTGAATCTCCACTAAATTTCAATTTTGAATCCTTCCATCCATCCATTACTTTAAATATTGTTTTGAATCATATATTTTTTGTTTCTTCCGGCTTACATAGTATTTCCTCTTTTTTTCTAATCCCGTTCCTAGCCAGTTTTTTCCTAACCCGTTGTAAATGTAAACAAGATCAAGGGATACATTATAAAACTCAAAAGTATACGATCAATTTGTGACGCGTCTTAGTTAATATAGTAGCAAGATGATCGGATTATAAATCGGGAAAATATTCGAAAGAACCATGTCAATTTTGTAGAACAAATATAAGCGGAAGAAATTGTTCCCGATTATGTTAAATAGAATTTAAATTGTGTGTCAATACACTAATATTGCTGCATCAGCACCCATCGAATTGCATCCGATTAAGCTAATCCTATACATTTCTGAACTTTCGAAGCCAATTTCCATAACCATTTATATACACAGACGGTTCAAATAAAATAATCCAGAATCACAAACTACATTGTAAATTACATTTAAGTTGACAGATCAGAAAATTACCCTGATGATGGTTTCCGGAGGAAACTGAAATATTGGTAACATTTTAAATAAATAAAAGAAAAATAAACAAATTTTTGTTTCGCTATAAAAATAATTAATTAAACTTCATCCGGAGGTCGAGAATCGATTAACAATATTTAAAAAACGGAGAGTACGCCGAAAATACACTCACAATATTTACTTGTATATAAAAATGTACCCGCTTTTCAACCCTTTTTTATGTATGCCAAGTATTTAGGAGTGGAACCTCTAATAACAACGGAAGACATATTTCAGCATATTCTCACTACGGCATATAATACAATTTTGCATGAGGTAAAAAGTCGGCTGGAAATGGCAACTTTTTATAATATCCTTTGTATAAACAACAATTTAAAAAACATGGTATCAAAACCACCCCCACCTGAAGTGATATACATTTTTATTGTCTATAATCTGGTAGAGATTATATCTACACAACAAACTAAAATATCCAACTTTTAATAAGTTCTCACGCACTTCTAAGAACGACCTCAAACTGACATAAATATTTCTTAAATACAATAAGTCTCTATTTCATACAATCATCGAAGAATTATTAGTATTTTCATTTATGCCACACACACAATGGCAGAGAATAGCAACTAATTACCAGCCCAAGAAAACGAACAAAATTTCATCAGACACAACCTCAATGAAAGATGAGATCTAGTGAAAAGAACTGATGTGATATAAGTAAGAACTATACCGCGAATTGCCGGCGTGGGTGCATGTTGGGATACAATGTTGACTGCTAATGAGTGAATTTCACTTGCGCCGTTATGGTAGCGGGGTATATTAATTACAGCGTTAATTGATTTGCATTATGGACGGATAGTAAATAAGGAAATTGAGAATATTTGCTGCTACCAAAAAGCACCGCATACAAGTTGGAAGGCACCACCACCAACATTTCCTTCCAAGCTGACGATATGCGCTGCCTACACGTACGCCACATGAACAGCCTTTGAAGTCAATCGAGGAATGTTGGGATGGTGATACAGTACTTGTACTTGGGATAATTATATTATGACACAGAAAAGTATAATCATATTTGTAATTTTAGAGCGAATTGCAGAAACTTGGGTCGAATATCATTGTTGTATGATATCATATTATTATTATTTATATATTTACTTATAATAATTAAAATTATAATAAACTTATATTATAAGCACTATCTACCAGCGCTATCGGCTGGATATCATATTAATATAATTTGAATGCTCTGCACATATCCACCGACTCTTAGGAATATTAGTTTTAGCCATCTTATTCTCAAATGTGGAATATTACTATATGGATAATATCGATACAAAGAATCAGTTCTTATCTAAAGAGGTAACAGTATCTAAAAGCGTTTTCTAAACTCTCTCCTTGTACGTATAATAACAAAAGTGTTCGTCTCCCTCTTTAATGATTACAATATTATGTACCTCGTTCGGAGTATCCCGAAGCCGAATTACATCCATTTAAGTTGAACTACATTGTACCAGTAGTGGAATGCACTACCTACAAAATCCAACAAACGAATCAAAAGCGAAGTTAGCTTGAAATCTTAGTATTAATCGGTGTAGTTTGTCTCCATATAAATGTTTGGGTACATTTTTAGAAAGAACTACTGGATCAAATTCAATGAAACAATAACCAAATGAAAGGAATTTTGCTTTTGTTTTTGACAAGGTTTCTCGTTTTTTGAAAATATTTGATTTTAGATGTGAAAATTGGGTTTTCTTTTAGCATTTTTAGCACCGTTATTTTTGTTGTATTGCTCTAAGCGATGATTTTCAAAAGACCGAAGTGCTTCTTAATCTCTTGTTGGCAACGGCATTATTCAAGACACTTGACAAAAACAAGCATGTTTACAATAGTTGATATTATTGTAACTGAAGATGATAGAGAACGTAATAATGTTCCTATTGAATACATTAATTCATTATCATCAGTGACTTACCACCACATCAATTAGTTTTGAAAGAAAATTGCGTTTTATTACTTATTAGTAATTTTAATACTCCAAATGCGTTAGTTAATGGTACAAGAATGTGTATAAAAAATGTCTCGTAATTGCCTTGACTGAGAAGTTTTATCCTGTGTTTCAAGTGGGCAACGTGTGTGTGTTTTCATATCAAAAATACATCTAACATATTGTTACGTTATTCGCCTTTCTGACAATTTTTACCAAGCTCAATACTTGGATTCGTATCGCTGGAATGTGTAATAAGCTACCAATTCTATCTTCAGTTGGAACAATTGGCTTTATTAGTATTCATCCAACTCACTATTCAGTCATGGTCCATTATATGTTTCTGCCAGTGAAGTTCGTACATTTGACGGTCTTCATTTCATCATTTCGGAGTATCCGGGAAGGGTTTGAATTTCGATGCGAGTTTGGTATACAAGAATGTTATATCCGAATCCCATGCTGAACAATGCAGAGTCTACAGATCCAAGTTTGAAAGGTCCAGGGCCACAAGACATTAAGCCATAAGACATATTGTCATAAAATGAATGGTTTTCAAGATTAGATTTATCAGGAATGTCGTAGTCCGAGAGATATTTTGGGAAAGGTTTCATTAAGTTGTAAACTAATTGAAATGTGATTTGCTAACTTCATATAAAGGTTCAACGTTACTGAAAAACAATTGACTGAATCCCTTAGTGAATTCCTCATAATGTTCAATAGCGTCAATGGTTATACAATGGAGCAAAACGAAATAGATATCTGATTATTATTCGAAAACTTCTGAAGTCCCAATTACCAATTTGAACCTTCGGGTGCAAGCCCTCGTAGCTTTTAGGCCAGCTTGAAAAACTGAATAAATAATACATGAGCGATACTTTACCAGGAGTAGCTGCTTAATTACCAAAATCCAGGTAAAAAATAAGAAGAAGCACTTCCATCAATAATTTTGTGGAAGGAAGATATTTTTGTCACAATCTGTTTCTTTTTTTATCGCCCAGAGGGATCGAGAAATTGGTAGCTCTAGTAAGTTTATTTAGAAGTGATAGTTTTCCAGGTAGATTTAGTTACATTTTAGCCGTTACAAGTTAAGATGGGAAAATCTAAGACTAAAGGATATACAACAAGATTGCAGTTGTAACCACATTTTCGGGTAACCATAAGTGGCACTTGGTTTTCGATTGCCGACCTTACTTGTATTGAACATATACCTTCATCTATCCAGGCAGTCGAGAAGTTGTCGAAAATTGGGGACTTTAACTGAAATTACTTAATGGTATATCTCTGAGAATCTAGATGATCTGCCTTTTATCAAAGTTTTCCAATCAGAGAGTTAAAACCATTTATGGTTGTATTCTCACAAATTTACTCAATTCGGGTTGAAGAGCTGATATTTCCTCTATTCTAAGATGAGCACAAATACAAACCAGAAAACATTCAACATAAAGGTGACCAAATTCAAGCCCATCGAGCACACACAGTAAAGAAAGATAAAGTCCGCTACAATTGTATTGAATGATACATGCACCCTTTAATGCACAAATGTGCAGAAAAAGAGCACAAAATTGATCACAACAAAGCAGACGTTCAAAAGGACAGCGCAACACTCGCTATTGTACTCTGCGTAGCTTTTTCTGAACTCACACATTTTTATGAAGTGAAGCAAAACACTTGTCACCCTTTTGAAATCCAAAGAGTCTTCGGTAAACCCCGTTAAAACCAATCAAGTTATCTTAACTAGAAGGAGGAAGGTCGAAGTTTTGTTCAGCCAACTATTCAGTTATCCAGAGAGGTAAAATATTGGGGTGGTTCTTGATAGCTGGAAATCAGACGTTGAACTAAAGGTAACGAAAACACTGGCAAGTTTTTAGCAGTTGAAGAGAATTTTTGGCGTGACGCACAGTGCTGCGCCTCCATACAAATAGTGGCAAAAATAGGATAATCGGGGGATTTGTTAAAAATTCATATCTTAGTGGATTTGTTTGTTTTTATATAGCTTTTATAGTTTTGATGTAAATGAAGATTGAAAATGAAATTTTTTTCCAGAATTATAAGTATAGTATTTTAGAAATTATCTGAGGATCTATTGATAATAATAAATATGACATGAAATCTTTATTGGAATGATCCCGCGTCGTTTTTCGCGTATGACACTAGAGCTTCTAGAGCTTCCTCTGAAAAATGTGGTGATAAATTTTTATAAATATAAACTGTGAGATGCTACATTATTTCTTACCAATTGGTAGATCGAAAAACTGTATCACCTCGCAGCCTTGCATCAAAATATTTTGTACACTGGAAGGCATGTATTTCATTAAGTACATATTTCATATGAGAGTAGTCGCAATATAATTGAAGAATTGTGAATGCGATCTTTGTTAATGCCAGTACTTTCGGATGTCACTTCTATACTGAAAAAGGAAATTCGAGCTGTGTTTCCATCATTTGTTTTTCCGAATCCCGTTTTGACTTGATATATTATTAATCCTAATATACTCCTAAATTCGCTTTGAATCCTTGTTTTGTTTTGTAAAAAGACCCTTTGTTTCCACTTCGTACTTGCCAGCATTTGAAAGGCAAACGATATACAATATGCAGCAAGCACTCAAAACATCGAATCCATGCATGCAATGTGGACAACACATATTTATAATTATTTGCGTTTGGTACTTCTCTGAAATTAATGTTCTTCATTATGGTAGGTTTTGCTTGACAAATAAATCCATTGCTGGAAGCGTTTGTATTAGTTAATATATTTGCAACGGATCCATCTACCATAGTGTAATGCATTTCATAAGAAACTTCAATGCCTTTGCTGTTCAAAAGTATAACATCACATTCTAGATTTGAAATTTTTTTTTATACTTCATTATATTCTGATAATATTCTATCACGGTTTTCCTTAACAAAAGAAAATTTTATAGGACGACAGTACACTGATGACGGTCGTTTGCTATTGGTCCATATATTCTTCTTTGATGACAAATCCACAATTCTGCAAAATATTGTATATAATCTTATAATTTTATTTTAACTCCTTAAATCACTTGTACTTTTACTTCAGAGACACTAATGCAGTAATAAACATGAATTTGTCGGAATCGTCTTCATTACTGAACCTCTGCTTATAACGACAGTGTCCTGAGCTCCCAAACATTCCCCACCTGCAAATCAACGAAGTTTTATCTATCTCACCATTTACATATATTACTGAGTTCTAGTATTCCTTGCGCAGTTTTGCACAACAAAGACTTTATGATGACTTCTGCTGAACATTCAGTTGAAGTTATGCACGACAATATATTTAGCTCATAGATCGCAATGCATTTAAACTCGGTAAGTAGTCTTTATCCAAACTATTTATTTTTTGACGCAAAATATTGTACTTCTATTCCGGCAGATCAAGATCTAGGTACAGATCCAAAGCTTCAGATGGAGATAAACCTACATTACTTACGCAACTGTCGGAACTATTTTTATTTTTCATTTTGTTGGCCGCATATTCAAGTTCTTCAATTGAATATCTCTCAAGTAAATATTCTACTTTTCTATTTTTAGTTCTACGTGAAGCTTCACAAAATTCTTCTTTCATCAGTCCGCCTTGCTTAGCACTTCCACTTGTACTAGGTTGCTGAACAAATAAATTTAATTTGAAAGGAACCATATAGCCGTTTATTGTCTCATTAATTTTTAATATACTTACATCGGAATCAATAATAGAGAAGAAAGCCCAATTACGCCATTTAGAATGTTTCTATTCGAACCGACTTCTTTTACGACCACTGTCTTGCCATTTCTTTTTCATTTCACTATCGATTGCAGTATTCACAGTTTCTTCTTTGCAGTATTCACAGTTTCTTAATTTGCTTCCAATGAAGGCAAATAGTGCAGAAACTCTTTCCGTTGGGCTAACAGAAAACCAGGTATCAATTAAATAAGAGTTTAAATAAAATCCATTTCGATTGAAATAAACCACTATTTCTTTCACGCTATTCTTTTTCACTTTTTGACACCTCGCTTTAACGGTACATATTGTAGCAATTTTTTTTAGCATTGTAGCAATTTTTTTAGCATTGACATGCACTTAATTGAAAAAGGGGATTTTATACTCTTACTAAAAAGGGAATATTTTGCAAAGACCAAAAAAGGCAAATTTTTTGGTTTTAACAGTTAAAATACCATACTTTTAATTAAAAGGAAAAGACTTGATTTCACATGATTTTTAGATTTATTGCATCAAACTTCAGTATTATTTATATTTCAACAAAATAAATTTGCATTTTAAAAATGGCCACAAACGAAAAATGTTAATTTTTTTAATTATGTATCGCAGCATATTATTAAGTTTGTACAAAACCCATTGCTAGAATCTTGATGATGGATAAATTACCTTTTAAAAAATACCAAATATGTCCACATATATTTTTCGAATTTTGGCCCACTTACAACGCACTGTGTGACGTGGGGTCTGGGTCCCTCGAAAGTTCTTTGGATTCATCGGTGGTCTGGGGGGATGAAGTCTGCCCTATCTAGACAACAGAGACATGTGTCTATTTGTTGCAAGGGAGTCTTTCCGACAAATTCGGTCTTGTTGCACAGCTGAAACCTCCCAGCCTAGATGTTTTTATTCAAGGAGAAGCCCTAAAGACCATAAGTAAGCACAATGGGCAGTGGGTAGGAGCCCATTGGAATCTTGAACATATTGCTGATACTGACTGCTATCCTTTCTATGGCCATTGATTCAATCCCGCAATCCGTTCTTCCCGTACCTTTTGCTCCTAATAAGACCACTATTAGAAAGTGGGTTGCTTGTGCCAGAATCCCGAACGAGAGTCGTAAGTTACAGCAGATGGGCAAAGGCCATGCTACGTGTTATTGCCGATAGATCGTCAAGGCTTCTTCTGTCACTTGGTAGGAGAGACTGTAGACTTTTGGTAGGACTGATCATGGGTCACTTTTCATGGGATCAGCGCAATTTGTCAAGCTTGTGGACAGTTACATAAGACGTTGGGGCGACCACCTTTTGTGTGTGTGCCCCGCTTTCACTACAATCAGGTTCGAGGTATTTGGCACTGACGTCCTAAGCAGCGCAAACCTTGGTTGCTTGATGGCACAGGATCTACTGAAGTTTATTCACAAATGAGGTAGATTCGAATATAGCATAATTGTTGTTTCGTGGCTGAGTGCTATATATAACAGAGAACACAGAGAAAAGAAACTTAAACGTCAAACGGCGAAACAGCGAAATAAAGCAGACGGACATTGTACACGAATCCACTAAAAATCGTGGATAATCCACTCAGAATCGTGGTGAATCCACTCAAAATCGTGGTGTGTCCGCTACGGACGCTGGCAGCGAAAAAGACTTTCCCTTCTCTGTGTTCTCTAATATATAACTAGTTGCTTCAACAACAACAATAACAAAGTTGAAAAAACATAATTAATTTTGACAACAAAACATTTTACTAACAGTTAATCACTAGCAGAGCCGGGACTGCCTCAGATGTGAATTTTTCATTCCATTGTTTTTGTAATTTGCGATACTTTTTAGATACAGATATTAATGCTTTGCATTGTTTCAGTTAGTTTTTTGTTGCAGATCTACAAAAATTATAAAAAATAAAGAGTAAAAAGAAAATTACAAATTAATCTCTTAACAAGTACTTACATTTTCAAACGAACAAATTAATATTAACAGTTTACCTTCAGTTACATAAAATTGACATTAATGTAAAATTTAAATTAACCGTCAACAGTAAAAAAAAAATAAATTGAGTTCGGTTTTTTCACACGCTAATCAAATTCGGTTAGTACCACACAAAATTTACGAGTGTGAGTCACTAATTGCCTGAAAATTGCAACAGATGGCGTTGCCACCGCAAATCCAATATTTTGATTGTCAAGAAGCAACTTTCAAAAGAACGCACCCTAATTTTCTTAAACGGCCCCGACACGATACTGCATTGCTTACATCATCCTCATGTGTGTTTGCACTATCTCTGCACCGACACGTTACTGCACACTCTTCAATCATTCATTTTCCTTTTACTCTGTCGGTGTGCGGATGACAATGTCAGACGCGGATAAAATAATTTTGCCTGCGGATGCGGTTGTTGAAAACCAAAAGCAATGAAAAAAAAGAATTTTGATGAAAAATTGGTACAGAAAAAGGAATGAGTGTACTCATCAAAATTTTGCGGTAAATTCAATAAATTCTATGAGAATTTTTTTTCTCCGCTAGCCTCTATGACGTCCGCACGGTATGAAATTCTGCTTGGAATGAATGCATGTTCAGTCACGGAAATACACATGACGTATTGACTGAACACACCGTATCCAAATGATTTGGATTTTGCTTACTGCATGGCTTCAGTCATTGTATATGAGACGCATACATAGCTATTTCACTACTTCATCTTTACAATTCTGTACATCATGCAGTATCGTGTCAGGGCCGCTTAAGAAGGTGGCCGCAAGGTGAATTTATTTACAAGGTGGATGCAAGAGCAAATTTTTTTGAATCGATTTTCCCTCAGTAGCTGTCAAAATTGAATGTTTAGAAAAATGCGACCAAAACAAATATGAAAAAATTGCAAATTGAGTTTTGATTTGTGTGAATAAGTTTTTTAATTGTTATTTTTGTGAAATTTGAACATTAAAAGATTAAAAAATAAACAATATGCGAAGCAAATGTGGTATGTGTAGTAAATACTCGGGTAAAGGAAATGGATCGTTTTTCCGTGTACCCAAAAATGAGTATTTCCGACAACAGTGGGTGGATGTATGTGGTGTTAATTTTAAAAAAAACGGCAGTTATTTGTGAAGACCATTTTTTGCCCAGTGATTTTATAAATGGTCCTGGTGATGTGTGTGCAATAAAACGGTTGCTGCCAAGTGCTGTGCCTTCTTACTCCATTCCCAGTGTGAATTTGCAGGATAGCTGTTCATGGATAGTTGACGGTACTGGTGTTTTTAATTCCTCCACGCAAACTGAGTAAGTTTAAATATTTAAAGAATATTTCATATTAAGAGTTGAAAAAGAGTTTGGAGTTTGGAGCTGATAAAGAGTTTGGAAAGCATCTTTAATACAACAAATGGAAATGAAATTGTGCACGCACCCAAATTGCAAAGTAGATTAGTTGCGTTAAGTTCAGCTGTTGAATTGCCTACATTAGCTACATCGTTGTTTTATAAATGCCGGATGCATTTTCGCATAAAACAATTGAATAAACAGTTGAGAGTGCAGAAAGCAAAACAGCGCATAATGGGCAACAAGCAACTATTCAAAATTTTATTATAATCAGGTTTATTAAGGTAAATATTGAAATAATTGTTATAATATTTATATATTCATATTCTTTATTCTTAATCCATTGATTTATTTTTATTCCAGATTTAGCGAACTACTTCAGTGCGTGCGACAAGAAATGCAGCAGGAACTGTCTCAGGAAACTTTCAGTAAATATTCTCCATTTAAATATTCAAACACTGCACCACTTTATAAACATATTTGTATAAACTTCTCTTCCATATATACATATATGAATAATTTCTCACTCACATACTGAAAGTAAAAGAAATTATAAGTCTATTTAACTATTATATAAATATTTGTATATTTTGCGTACCATTTTAAGCAGCTTTTATGTATTCCTCCATTCCTCTCAATTTCGTTTATTTTTATCGCACATTGCCTGTGTTTGACAATTCCAGAGGTACGAAATTCACCTTGCAGCCACCTTGTAAATAAATTCACCTTGAGGTGGCCGCAAGCAGAGAATACAGAGAAATGACTCTTGCTTTGCGTACACTTACACATGTGCAAAACTGTAGTAGTGTGGCTGACAAGCATCAGAGTATACAGAGTAAAGAAACTTAAACGTCAAACGGCAAAGCAGCGAAATAAAGCAGACAGACGTTGTACATGAATCCACTAAAAATAGGGGTGAATCCACTAAAAATCATGGTGAATCCACTCAAAATCGTGGTGTGTCCGCTACGGACCTGGCAGCGAAAAAGAGTTTCTTTTCTCTGTGTTCTCTGACAAGAATGAGAAAATAGAAGACTGCGACAATGCTGGTTCGAAAATTTCCTCTCTCTGCGCATGGTGTCATAAGGCGCACACGAAATGACAGAACAGCCAAATTGCATACATTTTTGTGTGAGAAATGTGATAATTTGTGTTTTATATTAAACATTTAAATATTTATCGCATTTTATGATAATATTTATATAATAAATATGAAATAATATATTTCAATTGATTTGGCATTAAAATTTTTGTTCTATTCAATAATTTATTGGTTAAATTTGTGACGTGAAAGTTGTAATTTATTGTCTTGGTGCGATAATGGGAATATAAAATAAAATAATTATGGGAAACGAAATTCTAATATTAATATTTTTATATTTATTAAATCACTACACAAATTCACTTTTTCTTTTTGGTACATAAAAATTCGCTTAATCCGCTGCCTAAGTACTTTTTTTGGAACGAGTTTTTCAATAATTTGTACTCGTTTACTTGCAAGTGCATTTGTTACGTTATATATTATTAACAATAATTTAAATCCTTTTAATTCATAAATTATTGCCTTTGCACATGCATTTTTCAGATAAAAAAAATATTTTGAAGCGCGAAAGGACGTCACAGGCAATCAGCTTTGCTGAGTTTTTATCGAGAGAGGAATAGCGTACCTGCGCATTGCGTAATCTTCTATTTTATCATTCTTGTATTGCTGATGTTCCTCAGAATTCTGGTTAACCAATGATAAACAAGCCTATCCATACAAGCAACTAATGATAAACAAAGACATTTTTGTTTAAACGTCAGAGAAATTTGACTTTTAAGTGTCCCGTCTCTATGGTCTCTAACGCAAGGCTACAACAATTGTACAATAACAACAATTTCCAAATGTTGGCTTGTCAGTGGAGTGAAAAAGCTCTCGCTTTTAACAAGTTAAAATCCAATTTTAGATTTGAACAGGGAGCCCTAATCGATGTGCCCTGAATTCGAATTTAGATTTTGCGATTTTGAATGTGAGGAAAATTAAATAAAATCTAAAAAATGTACAGAAATTTTTGCAAAATAAAATTATGTGGAAATATGAAAATTTTTAAATTATGTGGAAATGGGCATAAATTATATGGAAATATGTTTAATATTGTGTGTGGAAGCGGATCAATGAAAGAAGTGGCCCGACTACTCACGCTGTACACAATTGTATATGGGAGGGATATAATGTGCCAATCGGCGACCGCCAACCGCAGTGAGTAGCGATATGCATGTGCAGTGAATTCTATACGATGCTTTGCCAAAGGTATGCAATGGTTTTAAAGCAATGGGTTTCTTATAAAAATTTAACAATTTTTTGAAATTATTTATTATTTTAGGAATAGCAGGCACTTGATCTGTATATGACGAATATATGGATTCCATATTTAATAAAGTTTTGCCATTTAACGCTGTTGTATTAGATGCATTCATCAAGCCCTATATCTAATTATGAAACTATCCCCACAACAGGAGCTGCAGCTAAATTGGGATGATAATTCTTTACTTCCAGTTAAAAACTATAACGATTATACACAGAAGCGCAAAAATACACTGGCGAAATGACAAGAGCATATACAAAGGTTCAAACGCATTCAAACTGTATGCCTGCAAATAATACGCATACAAATAGACACTGTCTATTAGACAGCAGTACCCACTTCCAATGTCAGGAAAGGTGCATCATTTAAATCAATGATTCTTGTGCAAATTGCCCCAATGTTGTATATAGGTAGAAGCGCAACAAACATAAGAGTGTTTCCAATTAAGTATAATTTTTTGTTAATCATATTATACAAAATTTTAAATTAAATTTTAATTTTTCACTTTTCCACATTACAAAGCATACGCAAAAATTGGATACGAATAAAAAATGAGGAAACGTCAAAACGTAAACAAGAATAACCCCGACCCCACACGCGCCAGCGCAAGTTCGAAAAACTCAATCCCTTCAAAGATTTTCACCAAACTCTCAAACATTTGCTACTGGCGGCGCTACTGGCAACGAAATTTCAGAGACAGTAAATTTTTGACACATGCGGCCAGTAAATGTCAAATTCATACTCTGAATCACTGATGCACAAGAGAGAAATAAAAAAGTACTATTGAATTTAAAAAATGCTACAAAAACACCAACTACAAAAATTATTTTCACAAAATTTTTTCTTGTAATGTAGGAGTTGGACATTTTGGTACTACAAATAAGAAAAAAGTGAATAATAGTTTGAAAATAATAAAAAAGTACTAATACCAAAATAACTGTGCTTCGTATGCGACATACAAAAAGGCACCCTAAATGGTACGAAAGAAGAAACTAATAAACTAAAAGTAAATAATGTTTAAATAAAACTCCTATATAATTGCATATATATAGTCATAGACACACCAGCATAAAGCCCTGATATGAACCCCACTGAAAATGTATGGGCCCACCTTAAAAAAAAAATGAGTGTTCGAACTCACGGGCGATGTGTTAACACCTTTTTGTTACACGATACCTGTTCGATTTCTATGAACACATTAGTAAATGTTACATTGGATAATAAAAAAAAATAGTTTATTGATTTAAATTTTATTTATTTTTATTTTTATAATTTTTTATTATTTATAAATGTTAAGTTTTCAACACAGATAAAATTGGTCTGTGATAGCTGAAATATGAGACATAAACTTTAGATTCGATCCTATCTAAATAACGTGAGAAAACAGCGTCAATTGTAGTTATCATTTTTTTTTGCATAGAATTTCCTATTACTTCTTTTTAACAGAGAATATACCGGACAGGTTTTGCTATTTGCTCGTGCCGATGTCTGTGAAGGAAATATTTCTCATGAATTTGTTGTTGCGCTCGCTGATTCGAATCAATTCCAGACTTGATTCATAAAATCTTGATTCGCAGAAAATCTTCGTTTTCGCAGTCGCAGAAAATCTTCGTTTTCGCAGTCGCAGAAAATCTTCGTTTTCGCAGTCGCAGAAAATCTTCCTTTTCGCAGTCGCAGAAAATCTTCGTTTTCGCAGTCGCAGAAAAAATGACTCTGTGTGTTGTTTGCATGTATTGACTTTGTAGATTTAGTCTCTACACGCCGCTATAGATGTTAACACATCAAAAACAGTTGCAAAACGGGTTCTAACTTATAAAAACGCTACTGTAGGGAGAATCTTTTCCTTCGATGATATTTTATAAATGAACTTGCACTGGCACGTGTGGCCACCGTGGCCACTGGCAGCAAAATTTCGAAAATAATACGTATTCTCAACTGGTAGCCAGTTACTGGCACGTGTGGCCGCAGTGTAAAAGCCGAAAGCAAAATGTAACTCTCTGGGAGCTTTCTTCATTTCAAATGTACACTGCTTAAACGCATATATGTATATCACATTTTTGGTTGTCCTTTTTCTTTAAATTTATAATTTTTTCTCCCAGATTTTGACATACTTATTCTAAAAATTATACAAAAATACGAAGCACTTCTGAACAATATATTATAATATTCTACTTTGAACTATAGCTAATTTTTGGGCAAATACGGCAACTTTGTAACAATCGTAATACGATTTCAGTTGTCAAATATCATCAATTTTGTTACGGTTAAGTTTAGAGGATTTTTGGCTATTTATAATTTAAAATTTTTGGTGATTAAATTATTTTTTAGTAAATTAACTGAAATATATAAGAACTCTTTATGGAAAACATTTGAAAATGTGCAATTGATACAAATACAAATACTTTGCCAGGTATAAAGACAAGGAGCGCTTGTGTTAAAAACTGCTCGCGTGAACATTTTCAATATTCTGCTTCGAACTACTGTTAATTTTAGGAAAAGTACGGCAACTTTGTGACAATCGCAATACGGTTTCAGCCGTCAAATATCCGCATTTTTGTTGCGGCTGAGTTTAGAGCTTTTTTGGCTGTTTTATATTTTTACATTTTTGGTGCTTGAATTAAATTTTAGTAAATTAATTAAAAATATATTTTAATATGACAAGGTGAGTTATACATGTGCTGTTGCAATGTTCGCATTGACCCTGGCATTAATTTAATATTTGTTCGTGGTGTACAACAGGGCGAGTATCGAACTGGGCGACGTCACGCCACACAATATCAAGCAGCTGAAGAAACTCAATACCGTCGTCTTTCCCGTGTCCTACAACGACAAATTTTATGTAGATGTTTTGGAGGCGGGTGAATTAGCTAAGCTGGCTTATTACAATGACATTGTTGTGGGTGGAGTGTGCTGTCGTATTGACACTTCTGAAAACCAGAGACGTTTGTATATCATGACTTTGGGGTGTCTGTCTCCTTATCGACGTTTAGGAATTGGCACAGTCATGTTCCAGCATATCTTGAACTTCGTGGAGAAAGATGCCAATTTTGACAGCATTTTTCTGTAAGTAGCATTAAACCACAGTCCCAATTTGAATATTAATTAATTATTTCAGACATGTTCAGGTGAACAATGAAGGGGCGATTGCGTTTTATAAAAAGTTCGGGTTTGAGATTGTGGAAACTAAAGAACAATACTATAAGCGCATAGAGCCAGCGGACGCACATGTTCTGCAAAAGACTTTGCGAAAAATCAGTCCTACCCAAAATAATCATACGCTTAGCAATGGACAAGCTGACAAAAAAGAAAAGAAGGCATAAAGGAATAGGGTTACTGACACACAGCAGCCACGCTGTTTGTGTGCTGTTTGCTTGCGGTTTTGGAAATCGCTTTTTAAGTTATACGTAAAATGTTAAACGATTATTAATTTAGGCTCTGCCATATATATAAAAAATAATAATTACAAAAAATTGAATTAAACTGAATGATTATTAAAGTGTTACAAAATTGTTATATATTATTAACTGGATCATAAACCAGCACCTCGCATATGTATTTATTTTCCTCTATATTCAGGAGGAACAATCTTCTAACTATATTTACACAGGCGTAATTGTTTTTTTTCTAAAACTAGAATTGTTTCGTTACCCACACACATTAATACTTTACGTGGTTCGATTCAAACTAAGAATAACATTTGGGTATTTGTGTTCTTTCCATATACTATAGAATGTAGCCAAAATTCATCAAGCGTTTTTATGCAATGAAATATTTAAAAAACATTACACCAAATTCGTATTTCTTTAATACATATTTAAATATTTATAGATTTATTTCCAATCAGGCCAACTTTCCATAAGTATTAAAAACGGTAGGAATCCAACTAGTTTTATAAATGTATATATGTATTCTGATATAGCAAACTATAATTTTTGAGTTTGTGCCTGGACAATATGTCACCAATACCGAAACTAATACAAGCAGTACAAAGAAACGTTTTTTATTTCAAAATTAACCATACAGTTTTTAATTTTTTTATGCGTTAACATTTTTCAATCTTTAACTTTAAAAATTAAAAGTATCTTTGCTCATTTCCTTAATATTAGTGGCATCTCTTTCATCATTCGACATGTATTTGTTATGGTTTCTCAAAGCCTCGGTAATGCTGTTCTGTTGGGTTTGCAGTTGAAGCAAGATTATTACGTAATTTCCAATTGCATTAACTACCTAAAAGGCAGGGGATGGAATGGATAGTTTTGAGCGGAAAATATAACTGATTACGTAACTGACAGACCATAAAAGCAATGTTCAGGTTACATCTGATAAAGTTACCAACCGTCACAGCGTATTGGTTGTGTATTTTCCACTGGAGAAACGCCTGGCTTGATTCTTGTGACCATCCATTGCGTGCAAAGATTGCATGTGTGCACCTCCTTTTCTATAAAAGACTGACGTTAAAAACAAATGAATGAAACTTACCAAATTTATTTGCTCACTTCCTTCTCCAGCAGATAACCTGCCCAAGATATCTTAAAAACCTTATATGCGCGTGGGGTCATGAATAAAGGAATGAAAATGAACTCTTTGGCTGGCGATTTAGGGTCGGAAATTCGTACACAGACAAGAAATACCATTGTCGTTAGTAGGCAAAAGTCGTAGAATATGGCAGAAGCGCATACATATCCAAATATCGTATTTATTTTTAAAACGAGCTCTGTATAGTTTCGACAATACACAGCCAAGCGGGAAACTCGAAAATTAACTTGTGGTTTGAGCGGATGTTGGTGGAATGGAGCCATCTGCTCTTCGACCATTTTGTGAATGACCCGTAATCGAATACGAAGTAAGTCCATCTGGCCAATATGCAGGAACGTGACTATACCTGGAGCTGCTGTGATACAGGTATAGCTGATGCCAATAAGTAGAGTGTTCAACCAATCGCAGTTGCAGTTGGCCACGTTGATTATATATATGAGCGAAACCGCGAAGTAGAAGCATATCATACCGATTATGGAGAATGTGTTTTTGCAAATTGACCTGTTGTAGTTCCAAAGCAGATTAGGAAACTCACTAGCTATGTGCTGGTCCAACTGCATAATGTTTTCGGCAAGCCGGATATGAGCTTGTTTCTGACGATTCATTGTAATAGTCACCTGGAGATACGTGATGGTGCTATTGACACATTCCATGACCAATAAAAATTTTAGTACTGGTGACAGACGCCAAATCATTGCGAGAGCGCTTTCCTCATCCCTTAGTTTCAGTATAAATCCGCCCAAAAAAACAAATACTAAGACGATCCGAATAACTTTAGTGTAAAGAGTGCCTGCGCGTGTTACTCTTAATTCACGACCTCTTGGCTGGAACCCCAAGCAACCCATGCAGAACAACAAGATATACATCCACTTAAAACTTTCGTGGACATTGTGCGTTGCTGAGATCGGTCTTGACATAGCTTCCTGCTGCAAAGTTTAAAATATCACTGGAATTTTTGTTGTGTCTAATTTCTTTTCAATCAATTCATATAAGTACAGTGAAGTTGGTGTCTATGCTTGTATGTATAATCCCCAACTTATCTTTAGGGACATGGAATGATGTATGTATGTATATGTACGAGTATATGCAATTACCATAAGTAATTATAGGCAATCTGCGCAGATACGAACAATTAATATTTATTCCTATACAACGCATACGACTATGACTGTTTGCACGCACATTTCGATTTACCACTATTTATACAGATAATGATATAGATACATATGTATGTATATCCACTGGTCTTCCTGAAATGAAACTACATTACTGTATTTAAATTATTAATCGAGGATGTTGTTATTGAATGTAGGGTGGGTTTCAATATGCCCTGAAAACATCGAAAAGATGCAGGCTTGTTGAAATTAAAGATTTTAAATATATAGTTAAAGAAAAGGACCTTAAACTGTAAGTTGTATGTGAAGAAACGAACTGATTGTTTGTGAATATGAAAGGTACAAAGATACTTTTGCTCGACTGGCTATATTTCCATGTCTAAGGTATAATCAGCCATAGTAAATTAGTGCAAATAGTAGAGTAAAGAAACTTCCACCAGTATCAAAACTAAAAACGCGCCCCATATTAATGAGGCAATAAAGAATCATATAGTTCATGGTCAGGCGGAATTGGGTTGTTCCAAAGATGTTCGGCTTCTAACAACAGCCTCAACACGAAAGTGGAGCTATCATGAGCTGTTTCCACTTTCCTTATTGCTCCAGCAACGAAGCAAGACTTGCCTTTTGCTATCTCGAGGCATCTATTGGGCCCTGGAAACTAGAAGCGGACGACGGATTGCACCACTTAATACTAATATGTCTACAATCGGAAATGTGGTCTGTTTTACTAGTAAAGAATAACTAATAGTATAGCTATAGATAATTTTGATACGAAATCCTTGAGGAGGTGTTTTATGAATATTTATATATATTATATATATATATATATATATATATATTATATATATATATATATATATATATATATATATATATATTATATATATATATATATATATATATATATATATATATATATATATTTATATGAATATTGATAGATGTCTACTCGGTGGTAACGCAAGTCCGTAAACATTCCTGACGAAACTTAAACGTATATTCTGGTGGACCCAAAAGCTTTGGCAATTGAGGAGAGACGCAAGAAAATCAAATAACTGAGCAGGGCTTATCTTGAAGCAGACTGGGACCGGAATCTTGTAATATAGAAGAAATTTGTGGCCTTTCGGTTATCGAAGAGCACTTCTTTTAAATACATTGTGCAGTCATAATCAGATATCTATAGAAACCATACTTTAAAGTGAGTATAAATTCGGTCCAATTGGTGATATGACTGAAATTATTATTTACGTACTTATACTCGTAATGAATCCAAAATTTGAGCGGTATATATTGACTACCACGCTCTCTATTACCGCATGTTTATTACTAAAGGCCTATATAAAATTTAGTGTTTATATCCATATTGACATAAAGTTATATGCAGGATATGGGATGCATCAGATAAACGATATGCCTCCGTCCCATATAAACAACTCTGATACCCTCTTAAAATTACCTCAGCTGGTTATGTTATAAGAATAAATTTTGATAGTATGCACACAGGCTCGATATTAGAGAGCGCGCAGAAATTGGGCAGCATACTTTGGTTGCCACGCCCACAAATCAGGCATATTCATTCATGGATAAGCTTCATCGACGAAATTACACAAGATGGATAACAGCACCAGCGCATTATTAACGTATATGCATAATTAGAGATCTACAAACATTTTATGAATAAAGTTCACTATAATGGTATAAAGTTCGAGTATGTATATTTTTTGGTGATCATACGGGGCTCAACATTTCAACCACCATCTACATACATATGTACATATAGAATGTTTCCTTCAGTGAAAAATGTACCAATATCGCTGGTGGAAGCTGCTCGCGCTTTTTTTTTGGAAAAGCGCATCTCTAGATATTTCTTAAAGGTTTGCAGCCTTCTTTAGTATATTTTCCATTTCCTTGCCCAATATCTAATTAGTGGCATTAATGTCAACTGGAGGTAAGAGAAGAAATGTTCCGATCTATTAAAACGGGTCTCCGTTCGGTTATTGGCATGTTCATCCGGGGCCTTATTCCTTATAAAACACATTTGTCCTGGAAACCATATTGACCGCAATGTTTCCAACAGAGTTCAATCATTGTCACAACAGCACTAGTTGGACACGTGAGCGGAGCAGGACCTTCAGCGCAGCGTAACTGCCACTACAGACACAAACACATTGCTATACCATCTGTTTTCCACCACAAAGTACATCGCTTTCAAGAAAGCAAAAACTTCCACCTGATGAAAGACTGAAGCATTCAGATCAAGGACATAATAAGGCTAAGTACCGTTGTGTTTCGCGTACACACCAGAAACTGAAAAAATTTGTTTGTTTTGATTTATCAGGGTGTCAATAAAAGATGTCAATAATATCGTTTTAAAACTTTATCCACTCATACCATTCTTGAGGATTTCCAACGAATTATTTTTAGAATAGTATATGATTGGGTTTTTTAGAGAAATTTTGGCCTTCCAGCTTTATTAGTAATGTAATAAAATCGATAGATCAATTAGCTCAATACCTATAAAACTAATGGTCCAATTGTGAAGCAAATGAATAAAGTAGGTAATAATTTAATACCTTTAATTTAATATAAGGTTTGTTTCAATCGAACTACAAACTACATATTTGTAATTATGTGGACCACCATCTTTTGGCCAGATAAAAAAATTAGTCTGGGGATATCTCAAAAACCACAAAATAGAATTTAAATTAGAGTTCATTTTCGGGCTCAGAATCCAAGTTTACACATCCTATATATAGTGGCGGTGAATGTAACTGTGTTATTAGAGGATATATAATGTAAAATTTGAGATCAATACTAGTTATCTCAACTAAAGTTGTTATAATGTCAACCTGAACCCCTTGCTAGATATATAATCTAACAACATGATCTAGCAATTGTTTTAAAAACTGGATTTTTTTGTGGTCAACATCGTCCAGGTTTATTTTTGATAAGTCCTAGTACAGTAAGTATAGAGTATCTCGCATATAGAATGTAGAACTTAAAAATTGTACAAACAGTCCGGATGAGACTCAAAAACAATGTTGAATGGAACCGAATGGATATGGTTGCGTGTAGCCATAGCCAAAAGTAATTTAATTCTTACAACTACCACAGCTCCACAATTCTACTCAAAAGATAACAATTAATGTGTAAGTGGCAAAAATAGTAGACAAGCCACCATTTTGCAAATGTAGAGGAAAAATTTTGATATACGAGTGTGTGGAATTACTTATTACCACTCCATAAAAAATCAGTGGAATGAAGCAACTCCAGATGGGCAATTGGTGTAACTTGTAATATTGTGATTCAAATCTTAAAGCTGCATCTAAATCGTACAAATAGACTGACGATATTAAACATACTATTATGAACTATTTTACCTTATCAGTGTTTATAGCATAAAAGCTGCCGGGATATATATGTATGGTGAATCCATTTGCATCTCTTCTGAACTTCATCCGTTTTCAGTAGTGAGAGAAAGGGAATGATTCAGTCAGTGAATTACAAGGCTGTGATCTGTTGGTATCAGAATGGACCTGTCTCTTCTTTCAGGGATTCCCTGGAGTTTACTTACTTATGTCTTATTGAAACATTGTTTAAAATAAGGTGTCACTGCCAAATGTTTCTGGTATTATAGAGAATGTATTTAAATAATTTTTGCTGTATGAGCGTGACGAAACTTAGTTATTTGAACTAAATGCATTTGTGATTTCAACAGTTCCGCCACTATCTTTTGCGAGCTTATGTTCGAATTCTCTCAATGAACAAGTTGTATCTTCTCAGAAAAAAAAACCCAGTTGAGTACAGACTGCGGATTCTATGTAGTCGTGAACATCCGAACGAGTTATCTTTCATGTCCCGTTGGGATTGTGTCCGGTTGTCGTTTTGCCAGTCGTGACATCTCTTTATCCACTTATTAATATTGAGAATGAGCCTATGTCAAGGAAAACAAGAAAATTTACTTCCTATCTCTCCTTCAATGTGATTCAGTAGTGGACACCGATATAGTGCATCAGTAGATATGTGTCGTCTACACATCTGTGCCCGCCGACGCATAGAACATGTTTTTGTGTAGTTTTTGCGGTTAGCGCCAGGATAGTAATACAGGAAAGCATTAAAAAATGACACTGTCTTATGCAAATTAATAAAAGCGAAAACTAACATTGGTGTAGTGCGATGAAAATAAATTATTTTTAATTCAATTTTGATTGAGCTGTGAGATTATTTATAAATATATCCAAAGTTTATTATCAATTACATTTTTAGAATTCTCAGGATATTAACTTCCTCTAACAATGTTTCACAAAATACGCTTCAATTGAATTGTGTTCAAAAAGCAATATTTGGAGTGGAGGAGCAAGAGCCAGGCGACTTTTACTATGCCCTTTCACTCGAATTTGCTCATCACTTTTCTCCAGATGTATTTACAAATCATAACAGTTGGGCATTTAGTTATATATATCCATATGTATTTGCCCATGGTTCCAGCTGGATTTTACAAACAGTCTGCTCTAATGATATATATTACAATATCATATGACTCCCGAGTTACTTTCCTATATATATATATAATATATATATATATATATATATATATATATATATATATATATATATATATATATATATATATATATATATATATATATATATATATATATATATAATATATGAATTTTTGTTGCCATTGGGTACATTGTACATTTTTGGGGTATCCCTTTTTATATAAAGCTTTTTTACTACCCTAGGAAGTGTTTCACCATCACTGAATCGATATAAACATCTCTGCGGACAACATGTTTTCACAACTTTTGATATGAATCTTTCCATAGACATTTTTGATCAAAATTTTAAATGATTATACTATTTGCGACTATAAATATGAGTACAAACTTGAACTCGCATCGCCAAGTACATATGTGTGTGATAGAATTCTACAATATGACCATAAAACTATTGCAAATTACTATTATGTGTAAAAGCGTTCAATGTTGAGAATGCACGTATTATTTATTTCAGTGGGTAGCGTCCAAGGGTATTGTGTTTTGTTGTGCTGGTAACCAATTGAGGGCGCCCTATTGGGGTATTTAGCCCTATATAAATTTATATTCCTTATGCCATGCTTGGTTATTTATGAAATTTTATATCATAATATTTTATCCTCCGATTTGGCTTTTTCTATTTAGCCAGATTGATATGACCATGGGCGCTGTGCAGCTCCTTGCACTGCGTATATTGACCGGAATATCTGTAATTTCAACAAACGACATCAAAGAAGGTACGAAGATGGTGTGCACAAAAAGGCGAATTTCAGGGAAGAATCAAATGAATAGGCTTTATTAATCTCGGTTTGTAATAATCTCGACATAAGGAATTGCTCACAAATGTTGGGCACCATGAATATATGGATTTTAGCTTTTACGATGAAGAAGGCAGTTGAACACTGTTATTTGTTATGTCTTGTCTCTATGACGAACAATTTTTAAACCAACATACATATGTACATATATGTATGTATGTATGTATGTAAATATTTTGGAAATAATATATTTATAAATGGAAATCAAGTAGCACGTGGATAGGGAAGCATATTGAATATAGGTTCGTATAGTATTCTTGCACATTCTATGAAAACTCTCAGCTTTACATTTAATACTGGATTGTCCACATTTAGCTTACTAAAAATGTTAGTTATTAAAAAATTATTATGATTGTAGAATTTTGCATATTTTATATATAACTTTATAATGCTTTCTTCCCCGTTTCACTCTGTTTATTTGTACATATATACATATATACATATATACATATATGTAAAATCATTAAAAAACTCGATTTTTTCGAGAATACATAGAAATACCTCCCTTTAAAACTTGACAAGTGTGGGAACAGAACTTTGGAACGGTCTTTCAGAGATTGTAATTTTATATAAAATATGGAAAATTGTATTTCAACAGTATTGAAATTTGTAATTAGAAAGTTTGCTGTAGGTACAGCAATAAAACAATACGATAGAAAACTGTGGAGCTGAAGAAAACCCCAAATGATGCATTACCGCTAAAATGAATCCGGCGAGGTGTATGTTCGCTGCGTACATAGTATGTATGGCAATATTCGCTGCGCCTACGTCCCTACCAAAATTGTCCCAATCTTTTCCTTTCCGCCAACATAGATTTTAAGCGACAAAAAAATATACTAAAAGCATTATGAACGCTAACAGCGAGAAGCGTCGCACTCCATTTTCCCCGCTCTACCCAAACCAACGTTCCGCTCGGCCTTTATCGATTGGCAAGAAAAAAAAACGCTGCAAGCGCTCGTTTAAGCAGTCAAGCTGCGCTGCTACATAGGCCGCCTGGCATGACAAAAACAAAAACTCAGCAAACGAACCGACGTACGAACCACCAGCGACCCACCAAACAAGCCAGAGCTCATCATGCCATTCCACGTACGCTTGAGCACAGTCATCGCAGTTGGCTGTTGTTGTTGGTGTTTGGGCGATACTGGCGCTGCCGTTGGATGTGGGTAAACAGGGATGCGGGGCAAAAAACTACGACAAAAACAACATAACCAGGCCAGGGCGTACCAAGCAGTAATAAGGAAGGGAGTGGAGTGGGGTGGTTTGGTGCGAACACGGTTCGTCAGAGCGCAAAACATGGAGAGGCTGTGTGTATGGATACAAGCGGATGGTTGGTTCGATGGATAAACGGCAAGCTGCCGGGGGAGTGGAGCGGTCAGGCAGAGGAACGTCAGCAGCAACATGTTAAACACAACACAGCGAGATTGAGAATAGCAACAAAAACGAAAAATAGCAGCAGCTCCGACCGCATCAGCAATGAAGACAACTGCGACGGTGGTGACGCCAACAACGGCGACGCCGACGACGACAACGACGACGTATGTCGATAACAACGGCGAGGATGAAAATGAAGTAACTAAAGACACTACAGTCCGCGAGCGCCATGTGCGTTTGATAATATACGAGCAGCAAGTGGTATGAGAGGTAGCAGACATCATGGTAACGCAACGCAACGAATATGTGATTAAGCCAACCGAATGACAAAGCGGAGCGGTGTATAGCTCCACTCTCATATTACCAGAATTGTCAAAGTTCAATCTAGGCTCGAATTAGAACGTTACGATAGAAACAAGCTTATTCAGGACGAAAATAACGTTTTACGAAACCGTTAAGGATATAAGTGCAGCACAATTTATTCTTTTCTAGATGGTACTGCAGTGCCACCGAACTAGAACTAGCACTCCAAAAATCGTACGCCGCTTGGGGCCGCAGTCGCTGTAAAAGCGGCTGTAGTAACTACAATATAAGAATGTAGAACGCAAAACAAGAGGCACGCAAATACAACAATTGTTCCTGGCTGCGGCTATGATGCACAGCGCACAAGCGCATCGCAGCAGATACCAGCAGAGCAAAGCGCGCGACCGTCGAGGGGAGGTCGCACACTGTGTGAATTTAGCGGGCGGATGGGTCGATCGCCTCTTGGAAGCGCAGCACAGCGATGTCGGCGACTGCGGCTTCGCCTGCGCCTCGAGCTGCGCGGTTACCGCTGCAGCGCTTTATGATGAGGCGTCTTTCTGCCGTGCTGGTGGCGCTGCTGCCGTTGTCGATTTTAGTATGTTCACTTGGCGTTTTGCTCGTGCCGAACCGTTGTTGTTTGTGCGGGTTGTATGCAGGCAGCGTACGTACGCTCAACTCATTCAAGTGTCCAACATTTGTCGGAGCGGGTCGCATTCTCTTACGCGGACAAATTGT
Organism: Clusia tigrina; assembly: GCA_920105625.2. NCBI lineage: Eukaryota > Metazoa > Arthropoda > Insecta > Diptera > Clusiidae > Clusia > Clusia tigrina. The sequence goes on from OV050030.1 coordinate 369,806,873, forward strand.
CAGTGCGAACGGTCAATATTATAACATATACATATGTATGTACATACATACATATGTATCTAAATTCATACAACTTACACACTTATGTATATATGTAAACAATTATACTGGTTTCCATTAGCCAGGCGGTGCAATTGAATTTGTCGTACTTATTCAGACATATTAAACAGAAAGCGAATACCTAAATCAGCTTATTCCTAATTATATACACCGCGTTAGTTTTGAACTGCGATAAACAATAACAAAAAAAAAAAACAAAAACACAAAATGAAGACACCGCGCGGTGCTAGCGAATCATCAACAACTTCAGATAACACAACTGAATTCATAGATATTGTAAAGAGGTACGACGTTGTTTATAATACACACAATCCTGATTATAAAAACGTCGAAGTGAAAATGAAGGTTTGGATGCAGATAGCTGAAGAGATTGGCCTATCCATTGGTATGTATAGAAGCGCCAGCGAACTGAGAAAAAGTGAGAATGAACCAAGCAACCACATAACAAACGAAAAGTAAAGAACAAGCAAAGCAAACTCACAAGAGAGGAATATTGCGTGTAGATTTTGCATTTGTTTTGCTTTTGCTTTAACCGCGCACATTTCACCTTTTTGGCAAAAGTATATTTGGCTGCAACAGTGGTACTCAAACTTTTTATTACACCTACCACTTGAACGGAATGGCAAATATTTCAGTACTACAAAATGGTAGTAGACTTACTTTTCATCTCGGTCGTGTACATAGCAAAGCATTAATTCATATTTATTCAGACAGTATGCGTTAATTTTAAATAATATAGAGATATTTGTTTCGTATTTATTTCACCATTGTTTTCTCAAGCATGGAATCCTCATGGTATATTTATACAGTGAACATACTATTAAAAAAGCGAGTGCTTGTGTCGAAATTTGTTATTTAAAATTGTGATAAAGGAAAACAAGGAATCGTGAAATACATGCCATTGTTGTTTGTCTCCTCTCTGTTTGCAACTACACTTCTCAGCCCAATTATCCACAGAGGTTCCGCATTCGAACTATTGGCTAATGTCTTCTATTATGTACGCTTACGTTAATCCTTACTCTAATTGTGTAATTGCATTAAGATTGTAATACATTAATATTACTTGGTATTTTTCGCTAATATATCCATCGATGTATATTAATTTATTATGCTTAAATTCTGTGCATGTTTCTGCGATAACAGATTTTATACATATATGTATGTATATTTTATTTTATTTTTTCATTTGCATGAATCAATATCAATATCGGAATATCGATGGATAGTTTGCAAACGAGGTTTGGTTAAGTTATTCCAATTCTACATTATTCAATAAACAAAAGTTTTTTTATTATTGTAAAAAAATAATTTAAAGTTCTCTGTATAAAGCTGTAAACTAATGGAACACGTTCTTTTAACTGGCTTGAACGCAACAATTCTGCGAAATGCAGCTGATACGAAATATAATACAATTCGCCAACTGTTTGCACACCGACAATTAACTATTTTTGTCCGCATCAACATATATTTTTTCTACTGGAAGAAATACAAAATAAATATAGAAAATAACCAATAATATATATTTTATATCAACGATTCACATACATATCACTGATTAAGAACTGCTGGAGAGAATTTTGCTCTTATACCTCTTAGTACAAACAGGGTGGAAGAAACACGGCAGCACTGTTTCATTAATACGCATTCATATATAAATATATATATATATATATATATATATATATATATATATATATATATATATATATATATATATATAGCTATATATAAATATATATAGATATATATATATATATATATATATATATATATTTATATATATATATATATATATATATATATTTATATATATCTATATATATATATTGAATTTTTGAGTTTCGTAACAATGTAATGAAATGCAAAAAAGGAACCAAATTTAGTAGCTAAACGGCAACACTGAATGTCACCCTATATTTTTTACGTTCATCATTATTCATTTCTCTTTAGTTGAACGCTCTCTTTCTATACATATGTATAGCAATGATTATATACTATACGAGTATTCATACATATTTAATGTACATACAAACTGTTTGAAATGCTTAATAATGGTAACTGAAGAGTGCGTAAAAATTGAGCAGAGATGAAAGCACTACAATTAATCATTATTAACTGATCCAAAGTTATTAGATTGAATGTTGAACAGTAAATTCATAAATCGTCTCCAGGTACTAAAATGTGACCTGAACTGAACAAAATTTAAGAATCGTTCATGAAGGGTACGACAACAGTAATCAATAAAGGCTAAATATATTTTTGTTATAATGTTCCTGAACTTATTCATCAAGTTCCATTTTCCATAAATTATTTGAAAATATTTCGGAGAATCCAACAGTAACACCGACTTTATCCCAATAGGCCACAATGTAATGCTCTAACGACATTCGATATAAACATATTTTTTCACGACTCCAGATCCCATCAGCGTATTGTTTATCTGCACCACCTGGGTCGTTACGCTAAGATATATTTCCAACAAATACTCACCGAAAAGTCTGAAGTCGGGTTAGACCGACTTCGAAATATCCTTTACCTTTCTTTGTGCGTGGGAATTCACCAATGGAGAATTCAACAATAGGGATGTTTTCTTCAAAAAGTATCTTTAGGAGCATATCTACTGTAATTTCAGTAGAGTGGCTTGAATTGATTATGTTAGAGGGAGGCGTGGCCTTCAACAATGGGGATGTTTTATTCAAAAAGTATCATTAGAAGCATATCTACTGTAATTTCAGTAGAGTGCCTTGAATTGATTATGTTAGAGGGAGGCGTGGCCTTTATCTGATCGACTTGTAAGGTCCGTACGTACTAATATTTTTTTGTGTGGTGTTTAGTTTCGTACCCGGAACCCTCCTGTGAAATTTCGTTGATAAATCTGTTATTGGAACCTAGTAATGATTTTTGGGTTATTGTGCCAGTAGTATTATAATTCCTATATTTTGCAGACACACTATTATGGACTTTTATTCTCATACCATCAATAAAAGCATATGTAGATTAATTTTAATTTTAGATCCGTAAGTTCCTTATATGGAAAGTGGGCGTTTTATTTCTAATGTCCACATGTTGCTGCTCATAAATTTTTGTCCATAAATCTCGAATAGATCTTAAGTTGTGAATATTTGTGAATAGTGGTCGTTGCAGTTAATATGTACCGCCCACTTATTGCATAGTTTTTAGTAGGGCCCACATCTACATAACTACCAAACCATCAATTGGACGGAAGTTATAGTCATTTTAAAAAAGTTCCTAAATAGGGGGGATTAGGCGTGGTCTTTGTTCAAATCGGCCCATATAGCAATCTAGTTCTGTATCTTTGTCCAAACTATACTTTTGCAAAAGTTTCCAATAGTGGCCACAGATGGACAGATCGACGGACAAAATTAAAATTGTTTAGAAAGTGATTCATATCTATTCATATCATATCTGTGTACTTAAGTCCATACCTACCACGCCTCCTTCTTGTAGTTGCAACCTCTCTGAAAAGCCTAAAATTAGTCTACGCTTTTTACCTTTTTTAAATTTGTGTGCATGTTTTTCATATTAATGAATTCCAAAAGATGATTCTATTGGAGGTTACAATTTAAGTCTGGAAGTATTATGATTCTATGAATTAAAGATAAACAGCCGTTATTAATACTAACTATTGACATTTGTAAGTATGGTGGTTTATACGAGAGAAAAACGCTCTTTAAAAATTATTACCCACCAAAATTGGTAGAATTTAACCAACACGATTTGCCCATTGCAAAATAATTTAGGTACGCATATCGTGCCGCGGTTAGGAAATGCATGGAAAAATTATATCAATCCAAGTAAGTGGTGGATGCGCAAAGATCCTCGTAGTGGCCGGATAATTGAAAATATCGTCGCAGTGAGTATAATTGTCTTTGCCAAACCGTCAATCTCTATTTGCTATCGTTCACAGCAATTACGTTTCCTAAAGCACTATGATGCGCAGTTTAACAAATCGCTTCCATATGCAATCTTAAAAAATTAAATATGCAAAGGAAGTGAAGACAACGTATCACAGACAATGCCGGGACTTCATTCATTGGGTGTTAGAAAACCTCCAAGTTGATGCCACTTCTTCGAACAAAAGCATGAAGCTCACTTTGAACTGAACGGCTACAATTCACAAGAAAATTATGGAAAATTGTTTTTCTTTTGTATCGCGGACAATAAAAAATTTTGTCATTATATTTATTGTAAAAGTAAATAAATTACAGCGTGGACATGGAAAACAAATTTGAGATGTTTAGTGAAGAGGAATAGTATGCAACAAATTGTAGAATTGAAAATCAGATTCGGAATTTGTGTTGTCTGAAATGGAAATCGTATTTTTACACATCGAAAAAAATTAACTTATTGTTAAAATACATTATTAAGAAAATTTATAATTATTACACACCACAAATTTAATATCATTTAAATGCCTCTAGCACCAATCATTATCTTAATATTTCGGTCGCTTTTGTTGTTTCTGTTCTGCCGGCAAACGCTAATTTTCTGTCGCTGTTATGTTACTATTACGGGTGTTGATTTTGCTTCTATTGCAAATGTACTGGATTCTGCTTCTGTTGCCATATCTCTCTTATGTCACTCTGAACTTTAATTTCCACAGTTCAATTTTGTAGAATCATAGCGAATTTTTCTGATTTGGTACAGATCTCGTGCGAAGCATATAATCCAATACATTGTAGTTAACCCGCCCGTTTTTGATTTAGTGTTTTATGAATATACTGTGGTCCATTACATTTCCTCTATGAATCTTTATAGAGTAAGAGGAAATTGTAGGTATAAGTATAGGGTTTATTTTAATATCATTAATAGGAATATAGTGTCGCGCCGAGAGTAGCTAAAATGCGAGGTAGGCGTTTCTTTATCTGATACATTCCATTTCTTGCATTTGACTCTTATGGATATATACCAACTTTCGTTGAAATAAAATTGTATAAGTCTTACGTTTTGAACATATTATAATAGTGCAGCCGAATTAAAAATATAAGGCCTAAATTTTACATAGAGTGAAGCAGGTCCCACATATTTATAACTTTCGTTTCTGTATCATCAATTGGAGCGAAGTTATACTAATTTCAAATAAGATATTTATAGTTGCATAGATCAGGGGTGTCTCCTGTGTCCGGTAAAGTTCGGATGCATCTAAGTCCTTGTAATACTTTTGCAAAGTTTCATTAAGATATCTGTAACGGTGTGGCCAAAAAAATGCAATCGACTCCGAAACTGGCGCAGTTTAATTATGCGTGCCTATTCCTGTCATGCTTAATGATGTTAAAAAACATATGGACAAATTGCAAGCCAAAGTTATCAGCAAAATTGTTGAAATATAGATTGTTGCTGTAGAGATGCATCGAACAGAGCAGAAAACGACAGAAATTCAAAATAAAATGAATAAATGTCATGCTTCAACCCATGATGCAACATTTCGAAATATTAGCAACATCTTAAGTTTCAAATGTTCTATTTGTGGGAAATTTGCCAAGTCATAACGGTACGTTTTTACAAACATGTACCTCCCTGATTACAAACACAACTCACGCTTGCTTTTTACAATTCGGTTATTATGGGAATTGAGTGCAGAATCTCATACTTTTTTAAAATATTACTCTAACACTCGTTAAAACATTTAAATTTAATTCTTTTATTGACAACAATTTCTTACAGATGCTTCGAAAAGAAAATGGAAAAATCTTCGCGACAGCTATACGAAATATTTACGATCCTTTCGAATTGGGACCAAGACATCAAAAAAATATCAGTTCTGGGCCCATGCAGAACACATGGATTTTTTGAAGCCATATCAAGGCCCAGGCAGGTGAGTTGGTTTCTGCATGCTATGTTTCAAAAATAACTTAAGAAATTTTAATTATCAGAAACTCCACTAGCAGCAATAAAATCAACGAGGACGAGGAAAATGAATGTGATTTGGGACTACAAGTGCTGACAAAAGCAACTACAATCTCTGATGAGGACGTGAAAATAAACATTACCAATAGCCAGCCACTACCATCCAATCAAATTGCGGCTACAGCTACTGCATCATCTGGATTTATTTCAGTCCCTACGAGTTCATTCTCTACAAATGCACCCAGCAGCACATGGGCCGGCTCATCGACAACAATTACTACATCGGCTGGCTCTCATGTTCTGCCAGTGCCATCGTTGCCTACAGTGCAGTTACCACCTCAACTTACAAGCAAACCAATTTTAACTCCTTCACTCCCAACGGCGCTGCCAGCTCAAATCTTTCCCCTGCCTCAACTTAACAGTTCAGCAAAAACCGTCGTACCGATTCCAGCAAGCAGCACTGCAAGTAGCGTTGGATGCCTCATTATAGAGCCACAATTGTTTGCCTCCGCCGATACATTCAAAAAGGAACTCAGCACACCTGCTCTTGGTTTATTCAACAATATAACATCTCAATCCACGACCACCGCGACGATGAGTAGAGTTAATCCGCCTTTAATCACCAAGATACGCCGTGTTCAACCATCGCCACAAACTGCAGCTATAAATTTGAGTTTCTCTACGTCTTCGGCTAGCCAGCCACCTCTTCCTAAATCTCGAAAAATATGCGAACGTTTGGATTTGGATGTGGCAGCTGTTTTACAAGCGAATCGTGACTTAGACGCCAACACTTTGTTTTTCTTAAGTCTGGCAAGAACAGTGCGTTCTATGCCAACAAAATTCCAGTCGTTAGCTAAAATGCGCTGCATGCGAATCGTCAGCGACATTGAGCTGGAGTTAGATAATGTCACCGATTTCCACAGCAACGGACTACAGACAGATGAAGGCCTCAGCAATAATGCCAAGTACTGCAGCATAGATTCTCCATCGCCTCCGGACGGCTCAAGTATTTTACAAAACACAGCCGTCAATGACGTACCAACCGAACATTTCTTGTATGTGATGTCGCCGTCGCGCGTTGAGAGTATGATCGACATTTCTTCCGATGAGGAAATCACAACTAACGGTAACTAGCTGTTGATCAATTAAAGAGTGTGTTTGAGAATTTAAAATTTAAGATCAATTTAGCTCAATTTGTTACTGTATGTATTCGAGACAATGAATTTGCATACACAAATGCATTCTAATTATTAATATTGTAAATAAATGTACAAAAATTTAACCTGCAAATACATACAATGTATGAGTGCAATCAATGTTTGTATAGCACTTCCAACCATAACTATCTTTTCAGAATTCAGAGTGCAACGGCTGTAACTTGATAAGCCAATGGGCAAAAGATTCCTAATTTGAATGACCTGATCCTTATTCAAAAATATAAACAGCATGAAACCTTTACTAACCATAACCAAATGTTGCCTGGGGGAGAATTACAATAAAAATATCGTTGGTACATATGCATTTCATGTTCTGCAATCCGACAGTCGAACTTTCCTCTATATATTTCCTATAAATGACTATTGACATCAAGCGATAAAAATGTATATGGTTTCATTTACTATTTGTAGAAGTGTTCATCTCATGCGGGTACGAAAAATTATTTCTATATTGCAGTAAAGTACAAATATTTCCACAAAGATAGTTTCGATTTTTAAAAAGTAGTTGTGCGGTTCACGCTACCAACGGAAGTAATTTTCTGATATCCTTAACACAAGGAGTTTCTGGACCCTGAATTAAGTTGGTCTTTAAATTGGACTGACTGCTTTAATTTGTCCAGATGAAGAAAAACCTACCGAGGTGAAGCGTGGAAGAAATTAGCTATTAGAAGTATGAGATATGTTGCCACTATTCCAATCCAACATCATCGCACGGTAAATACCGAATTCACTTTATTTAGATTTATTCGATTTTTTGTAATTGAGTGATGACAGAAAGGCGTACGAATGGGCACAATAAAACATTGTAGTCGATTGTAGTAAATCTGCTTACTACTGTAAATGTTTTTAAAGCTAAACATTTCGTGATATTTTTGTTATCAGACAATTTTCTAGTAAATTGGGGAAAGCAGAACTCATATAGCCGAAATACATTGTAGAACTACAGGGACAATTGCAAATTGAAAGCTGCTATGATATAGGAGCTAAAGTGAAACTTGTTAAACGGTTGTAGTAAATTAAATTTGTTCAGTGATTTCATCAGAGAATTATTGTTAATTTAAGTTACTTTAATTAAAGCTAAATAATCAAAAAAGGGTTTATGTATTACTGGACATAATTCAATGTTAGAACTTAGTATATTTGGAGAGTACCCTGAACAAGTTTACCTTTAACGAAATGTGTCGATTTATCTCTTTTATAATTACATTTAATTCGATTGAAACGCAATGTTAGAAAAATATATTTCAGACAATAAGCGTCATGTGGAGCATTTAAATAAAAAAAATAATTATACTCGTATATTCACTAAATTTATATTGAATATATAACACTTCTAAAAAATCTTTGCTATAATTTATGTACTTAGTTACTACGTTCTACAATGGAGGAATTATTTAAGTTTAAGGTAAGTTAAAGTTGATTATAACGAGAAGGTAAACTTCATTTCAGTAAAAATAAGCAACAGCCAAATAATGAAATAATGAAAGACACCAACAAATATTAAATTATGCTTCAAAAAATGTTCCAACGTATCCATAATTCGTAGTTTTGCCTACCATCTACTCATGCGATGAGTAGTATTCTATAATAGCAAAATCTGTAGGAAATATCCCGGAAAACCTTTGATTTCGAAGATCAATACTGTAGTTCGCTTACATATTGGAAAAAAGCATTGCAACAAAGGGTTTGAAAACAAGTTTTATTTACGAATGCGAGCAATTTCGACCTATTTGGAAATGATTGACGTGGAAATGATTGACGCTAAAAAATACAGTACTTGAACCGAATATTGTGGGAACGTCATGGTAACAATAAAGCGTGAGTAGCATCTGAATTGAATATGCGTTCTGGTAGAGGACATATTCCACTTGCTCAAAATGATCTAACCAGCCCAAACTCTGGATTTTAATTCGGGTAATTATATCGATGCCTTCATACAGATACAGTTTTTGTGTACCTTACCCTACGTCTCCACGGGCAATTTTTGATGGCATGCCATTGGTAATTTCAAGCAAATTGCCAATGGAGACTGCAAATTGCTTCAAGTTGGCAATTTATGTTATGAAATATGTTATGCCATAAATTGCCAACGTGCTGTGTTGCAATCAGTTTTAATTTTGTTTGTTTTGACAGCCTTTTTTCATTTTTTCGTGACACTCACAGTGGAAGCATCGTCGGACATTTTCGTTTTACCGCATCTATTAAATTAATAAAAACGCTAAAATTAATGAAGACTATGCATTTGCATTCTTTGTAATAAAGGATTCACCCAGAATTTCGGTTTCCTTCTTTTTTTCCTCTTCATCGTATAAATAAAAAATTTTTCAAGCGTGGGTACAGCGAACTAGATTGCTTGACGGCATTTTCAAAATGACAATGGCATAACATCGCAATGCCCACCATTAAAATATTGCCAACCATTGCAATCAAATTTGACAGATGTTATGCCATCAAAAATTGCCCGTGGAGACGTGGGGTTAGATAGCACTATTGGTCTTACGTAATTACTTTCTCTCCTATCACAATGAGCCGTTATTGTGCTTAAGTGAGCTTTCATGAAGAAGGTTGCCATTCTAACTTTCCTCTCGGACGTCCTAAGTACTTGCAGAGACTATAGAGGGACACTTGACCGTCTCTTGTTTTGCGCACAAAACATGTGGAAAACTGTAGTAGTGTGGCTGATTTTCTTCAGAATTTTGGTTAACCAATGATAAACAAACCTATCCATATAGGCAACTGTCCCCCTCTATGGTCTCTGGTACTTGCCCCCAGTAAGCGCAAAGAAAATAAGAAAAGAGATTCGATTCGAGCGTTATTTATTTACCGTTTCCACAATTTTTTTTTGGTTACACGTATAGTGTAAGTGAATTTATTGTTTATGTTGTACACGTATTCCAGGTCCCAAAAGGAAAGCAGGCGCTTCTTAATGCGTTTTGGAGCGTTTTATAGAAGCTGTCGCGAAATATGAAGGCGGGAGTTTTTTAAGGTTAAAATGAACTTTATTAAAGTGCACTCGTAAGGTTATAAAAATAATATTTGACTTCTCCCGACTGACGATCCTCACAGTTCCGCTGTCTTTCACAATCTGTGGCATTTCAGAATGCATCGCTCCATTATCAAAGCATACAATCCGCTATTCGGGAGTGAGCACAAATTCTGAATTCGTGGAATCAAATTCGCCAGTCAGGATCATAAATGTTTCATGCTGGCAATTAATTGGATAATTGTCGTAAACAATTAATGGGAAAAAATAGGAAAAACAATTCTTATGAAAAAATTAGGTAAACAATTACACAGAAAAATGTTTGAAACCGATTAAACAGAAAAAATTTTCGAAAACAATTATGCGGAAAAAACTTTACACTTAATCTCTAACATCACGCCCCACGTGAAGCGGAGTCAGGTGACGATAAGTCACCATTAACGTCCTCCTGCCGGCCTCCTAATGACTCCAGTCGACGTCTGCACCGCGGCTGAACGGACTTGTCCATCAGAGGCTGTGAAAACAATTCGCCCTCGTTTCCCTTTATTTCTGGCACTGTTGTCATCGCATATACATAAGTGCCACATCACCTACCACTATTTGCCTGACCTCCTTATGCCACTTCGTGCGTCGAGCTAGACTAGGCAAATACCCAAACCCATCGTTTCCAAAACGTATGTTTCAGTTATTGCAATATGTGCCACTGCTTCCTCGGACATGCCTATTGATAGCGGGCGATTGGACATAATTAGGACAGCCTAAAAGAAAATGATTAGGAGTTAGAGGTTCTGCTTCTGCGTTTTCCAATTGCAATTAGGCTTGCGACAGTCCTTTTTCAACTTCTAAAGAAGTTTTCGTAAAATGTATCAACATTACCATAAGCTCTAACGCTGTCTGTAATGTGAAGTAAATTGTGGACGTAAGTTATAAAACTTTATTTTTCCCATATACGAGTATGTATATGCGGGAAGTTATGGACAAATGTTGATAACATATCTTGCACACAATCTAGATTATACTGACACTTAGTAGGACTTGAGCTAAGTCTATATGAGGAAAGAAGAAGCAGGAAATGAATAGAAATATTCTCATCTAAAAATTCTTTCAGCAAAACTGGACCTATATACAAAATTAAGAGGCGAAATTCTACACACAGAGCAATACTCCATTGTAAAATTAAAATGAATAATTGTAGATTATATAGTATTGCAATTTTATGTTAGTACATTGCTATCATTATGATTTGATAAGTTTTCTTTTTGAATTAAAATGTTCAATTATTGGTTTTAACAGAAATGTGGTTAATTCAACCATTTACAACATTCGAAATTAAATCAGCGTTGAATTCTTGCTACAATAAAATTTAACCTATTTAAGTCAACCATCAATCATATTAATATATGATTGTACACTTAAAATGTTGCAAACGGTATTTATTTATTTTTAAAACAAAAGTGTTTTGTGTATACTTAACATTGAATCGAATTAAAATAATATGGATCAATGTAAAGCTCCCACTTTAAGTATTTGTGCATTCAAACTTTCTTAGTTTTTGTATAAGTGTGACATCAGCATTAATGCTTGATTCACATTAGAGCATTCAAATGCCTGTCGATAGCGACTCCAAATAATGTGTTTCAATTCTTTAGAATAGCTTCATATGAATGTCTTGAAGCATCGTTTTTCGTAAGTCTTTGAGCAGCGCGCATCTTGCAATACCACAACTCTAGGTAGAATTTTTTGTGCACATATATCAGCGATTATAGAGAATTCAATGTACATATCTCTATAAACTCTGACTTATATACAATTTTCTTCTTACTCGTATAATCAACATCGAATCGTCTTAAAATAAAGTTGGAAATTGTTAAAGTAATATTGCATCATTTTAAAATAAATTTGGACCTTCCAAGATTTCAAAAAAAATTCCCTTATTATAGCATAAGAATTTTCGGTGCATTAAAGCAAGCTGATTGTGAAGCAAGCAAAAACTGAAGTGTTTAATAAAGTCATAAATAATGGATGCAGAAAGCAGCAGTAATATTAATTTATTTAATACAGTGCAACAGATCTCAATCGATGACACACTAAATTTTGAGAGTCACAAATATGGAAATATTGTCCTAAATATCAGCTACAATTAATGAAAGTGACCAGTTAGATAAATTATTACAAAATTTTAATTTAATCCAAATGAAATATTATTTAACAAGTATAATACATTTTCTGTAGTTAAGGGTATTTGAGTGTATAATACCAAATTTTATTGTGATAATAACATTAAATCCTATAAAAAACGAGTACAGAAGACAGAAGTCGGTTAGACCGACTTCGAAATACCCTTTACCTTTTCTTGTGCGTGCAAGTTCAAGATGTTTTCTTCATAAATCATCATTAGCTTTGTAGTATCAATATAACCACTAATATAAAATTTCGTCAAAAAATATTGTATAGGTCGTAAGTTATAACATATGTCAATTGTGGGCGTGGCTGTAGAAACAACACGCCCATTTTTTTGTGGGGTTTAATGTTAGTACCCGCAACGTTCCTGTGAGATTTCGTTGATAAATCTTTAATAGGAACACAGTAATGATTTTTGGCTAATTGTGGGCGTGACAGTTGTATTATGATCTCCATATTCTGCACACACACTATTATGGACCCCATGTACATTTCTGCAAATTTTTCTTCCGGTGGCATCAATACGAGCATAGGTAGGCTAATTTTAATTTAGACCCGAAACTTCCTTATATCAAAAGTGGGCGTGTCTTTTCCCTGATCAACCCCATTTGTTGCAGATAGCTTTATATTGTCCACATGTTCCTTCAAAGAAAATTTCGTCCGTAAATCTTTACCAGATATTTAGTTATAAATATTTGTTAATAGTGGGCGTGGCAGTTATTATATATCTCCCACTTTTTGCAAAGTGTTTAGTAGGACCCACATCTCCATAACTGCCAAATTGCGTCACGATTCCATCAATCAGACCGAAGTTATAGTCATTTTAAAAAAGGTGAAAAAACTTCCTTATATGGGAGGTAGGCGTGGTCTTTGTCCAAATCGGCCCATATAGCAATCTGGTTCTGTATCTTTGTCCAGACTATATTTTTGCAAAATTTCATTAAGATAGCTCTAACGGTATAGAAAAAAGTGGCCACAAACGGAAAGGCGGACGGACGAAATAAAAATTGCTTAGAAAGTGATTCTGATCATATCTGTATATATATGTCCATACCTACAACGCCTCCTTCTTGAAATTGCAACCCCTCTCTAAAGGACAATTTTTATACCTTTTACCTTTTTTAAAGGTAAAGGGTATAAAAATTGGATATATTTTTATGTACATATGTGTGTATATATATATATATATATATATATATATATATGTATATATATATATATATATATATATATATATATACATATATATGTATATATATATATATATATATATATATATATATATATATATATATATATATATGTGGCGACACCACTGCCCCCACCCAGTTGTCGGGTACGCCAACGCAAGCAGGCGTTAGTTCCGCGCGCCATCTATTATGAAAAACCGGAACTAGCCTGTGTTGGCTGCTGAACAACACACTTCGTGTTTCCGGCCTTTCATTGAATCTCTTTCTCTTTCTGTGCTGAAGCTGTGGTGACATGTTATAGAGCGTTTTGTGCAATTAAAAGTTATATTAATTACTGGACTTAACACGATCTCTAGAAATCTGTAGAAACGTATCCATCACATATTATATGTACGATATAACAAATAAACTCACAGGAACGTATTTTATTATATGTTAAAAATAAGATAACAAATATTTCTGTTTTTTATTGGCAACGCAACGTTGAGCACGCGAGCAGCCAAATATCGAACATACGTAACTCACGAAATTTGAAAATAATCACACCTCGTATAGTTAAATGGAACTCTTTCTTAAATACATAAAATACAAAACAGGGGTTCCCAACATCCCCACCCCCGTGAATCAAGCTGATTCGCCACCATCAACGTCGAGAGCGGCCAATTTGGAAGCGGCACGTCTTTTTAGCCCAACTTTTCTGACTTCACCATCCGCTCCAGGATATATGGCTTCCACCTTACCTCGACACTATTCTCGAAGAGGTACGTTGGGATCGCATATGAAGACGAGGTCACCTATCACCACTTCACCCGACGTGTCAATGTGGGGAGATACTCCGCTATCCATCGCTTCCAAAAATGGTCTCTTAGTTGTCGAGCAATCATCCACTGTTGTCGCAAGACACATGTTTTCTCTAAAACATCATCCGCAATTGGAGTTTGCGTTGAACTGGCTTCACCCAGCAGGAAGTCCTAGGGCGTCAGTGGTTGCTCCTGGTTGACATCGACGGGCAAGTGTGTCAGCGGTCCTGAATTGACAATATTTTCGGCCTCGATGAGTAAGCAGTTGAGTGTATGCTCTCGCGGCGATACTTCTTTTAATGTTTGACGTAGGACGCGTTTCACGCACTGCACCAAGCGCTCCCAAGCGCCTCCTTCGGCGGGGTTGAAGGGCGAATTAAAAATCCATTCAACACCCTTCTGCGACAGCTCATTCTGCAAACGGACACAGCCAAAAACCTCGCTGAATCGTTTTGCTTCCGCGTTGACACCGACAAAATTTTTCCTATTATCGGACCTCATGCGTTTTGGAATGCCACGTCGATTTATAAAGTTGCGTATGGCGACTATGCATGAGTCGGTACTAAGGTCATGGACCAACTCCAAATGCACAGCCCGCACGGTTAGGCATGTGAACAACGCCACCCATCTTTTGTCGGTACTGCGTCGTACTGTGACATTTATCGGGCCGAAGTAGTCCAGACCCGTATAGCTAAACGGCCTTATATGCGGAGTAAGCCTATCGACCGGAAGCGGTCCCATCAATGGTGCCACGGCGCTGGCTTTATTCAATCGGCATACATTACAGCAGGCAATTACACTGCGCAACAAGTTCCTTAGACGCGGCACCCAGTAACTTCGACGAATTTCACAAATTGTGGCTTCTGAATTGTTCGTGCTTATTGGAAGCCAACTGGCGGCGTCTATGCATCCTCGAACACGAAGAACTCCATTTTCATCAATATATGGAGAAAGTTGAAGAAGCGAGCTGGTGCGGGCTAGATCCTGACCGTTTTCAAGCCGTTGCAACTCCGCAGCGAATTCTTCACGTTGAACAAGGCGGCACAAACAAAGTTTAGCAGTTTCAACCTCCTTGGCTGTCAGATCATAGCATCGATATGGATGAACACGGCAGCGGCAAATATCGATAAATCGCAGGAACCATGCTGTCAATCTCACCAGTTTGCTAAGTGAAGAAAATCTATTAAAATTTAAAAACTTACAGTTTACGACGACAAGGGCATATTTAGGACGAAGTTCCGTCCGATGAAGGCCGCCAAAACAAGCCGAGAACTCTTTCTACTAGTACTCCCTCCTTCTTTGCCATTTGACGCGTAGCTTCGTTACCACCAAGCGCAGCTACCACCTTCGACGAGTTCGACGTAAAATTGCGAAGTTCAAAGCCGGCTCTGATATGAATTGCTCGCACCCGCTGCGAGATGTCAACTGCCTCCTCCTCCGTTCCAAAACTGTCAACGTAATTATCAACATAGTGGTAATCCAATATGGACTTTGCAGCTCGGGATGCACCGCTGACTTCATTGCGATGCTCCAATGCGTTGACCGTTTTAACATAGTGCGCGGCGCAAGGCGGCACAAACAAAGTTTAGCAGTTTCAACCTCCTTGGCTGTCAGATCATAGCATCGATATGGATGAACACGGCAGCGGCAAATATCGATAAATCGTAGGAACCATGCTGTCAATCTCACCAGTTTGCTAAGTGAAGAAAATCTATTAAAATTTAAAAACTTACAGTTTACGACGACAAGGGCATATTTAGGACGAAGTTCCGTCCGATGAAGGCCGCCAAAACAAGCCGAGAACTCTTTCTACTAGTACTCCCTCCTTCTTTGCCATTTGACGCGTAGCTTCGTTACCACCAAGCGCAGCTACCACCTTCGACGAGTTCGACGTAAAATTGCGAAGTTCAAAGCCGGCTCTGATATGAATTGCTCGCACCCGCTGCGAGATGTCAACTGCCTCCTCCTCCGTTCCAAAACTGTCAACGTAATTATCAACATAGTGGTAATCCAATATGGACTTTGCAGCTCGGGATGCACCGCTGACTTCATTGCGATGCTCCAATGCGTTGACCGTTTTAACATAGTGCGCGGCGCAAGGCGAACACGCAGCTCCAAAGGTCATCACGCGCATTTCATAAACCTCGGGTGGTTTTGCGGCGTCACTATCACGCCAAATGAACCTTTGAGCACACCTATCGTCACGCTGAATCAATACTTGGTGGAACATCTCCTTGATGTCGCCACACACCCCAATTGCTCCTTGACGAAAATGAAACAGTATAGCAGGCAAGGCCCGGTACTCCTGTGGACCCTTCAATAGCTGCGAATTGAGAGACACACCGTTCACATCCGTGGCAGCATCAAACACCATACGTAATTTGCCTGGCTTGTTGGGATTTGTCACGGCAAATTGTGGCAAGTACCATGTCCTAGCGCTGGGCAAGGTGGCCTCTGCTGGCGACAATTTTCGTGTGTATTTTTTCTCGATGTATGAATTCATAATTCGTTTGTACTCTGTAGCAAAGTCCGCGTCGCACTTCATTTTCGCTTCAATACTCCTTAACCTTTTCTCCGCCATGGCGTAGCTGTCAGGTAACTCTACATTAGCACGCTTCCATAGTAGACCTGTCTGAAACCTTCCTTCAACCCGGCATGTAGTAGACCTCAGGATTTCTCGACCACGAACATCAGCTTCACTCTCGATTGGGGGTGCAGCCCTGACTCCAAAATTATCAGTGTCGAAGTAATCAGCTACCGCATTGTGCAGTGACTGGTCAGTGTGGTAATTGACGAACAAGCATGATGGCAACGGCGCATGTGTGTTAGTTGTTGGGCCAAAAACCACGCATCCTAACTCGGTATTAGCAGCGAACGGGCCACTCTTCTTCGTCTTCATAGTGGCTGATGGCAAGCTAAGATGGCAGTGGTCAAGGCCAATCAAAAGCCTTGGCTTTACCTGCGTATATGGTTGTACTGGCAGCTTCTTCATGTGTGTATCGTAGCAGCTCATGTCAGCTTTGTTCAAGCTTTGAGAAGGCAATTGTAAATTTGACATACCATATACGTTCCGCAATCTGTGCTTCTTTTGCATACCGACACCACTGATGAGCAAATCCACCACGACGGCTGGTTCCTGTCCTACACGTCCTCCGAACCACTATAAATTCAAGCATTGATCTCGGCCATACAACCCAAGTTCTTCCATAAGAGCGCTGTCAACCATTGTTATTGACGAACCCTCGTCAAAGAGCTCATATGTCTCCACGCACATCTGGTTCGCATAAAGGACGACTGGCAGGATTCGAAAGAGTAGCTTTCCATCGGCTATATCGTTGCTGCAACCAAGAACCGCTGCACCTGTATCACCTTGCTGATGACTATGCGACGCTGGCTGCGCCCGTGTGCTACGACCTTTGCATAGTTCGGCGATGGAACCGCGTCTGGTACGGTCTTGAGGCGGCGTTGACTCATTTGGAGACTCGTTGGCAGCATTTCCAATTTCGTGCAACAAGTTGTGGTGCATCCTTTTACACCCGTCGATAGCACACGGTTTGCGTCGTTGGCGATTGCGCGAACCATGTCCAATATTGAGACACCCGAAGCAAAGATGACGTCGCTTTGCTTCCGCCCACCTTTTTGACACTGGAAGTGCGCTGAACTGCTTACAGTCGGTTGGCCTATGTTGGCCCTGGCATATTGAGCACCTGGGATAGCGTTGTGATTCGGCGGCGTGCAACACAACTCGACGCTTGGAGTCTCGCGTTGCATCTCCATCCTACACCGTGCAGATGACGTTGGCTAATTTTGTTAGCCACTCGCTGAAATGTGTAACTGTCGCATATGGGTGCAAAGAAGCCGCGGAAACTGCCCACGCTATACGCTTGCTCATAGGCAGCTTTGCAACGAATTCATCCAGCAGCGTTGGATTCGCGAAATGCTGCTCTCCACCATACGCAGAATGCAAAAATGCACAAACGCTGTTAACCTTCGTGGCAAATGGTATCAACTTTACCATCGAACCTTCCGATATCGGGGCAATTTCTCGCACCTGTGCTAGTTGGCTGCGAATTAATTGCTCCGGGCGGCCAAATCGGAATTTGAGCTAGTCGATGGTATTGCTTACGTTGTTTGGGTGGATGAGCAGCGATTTAACTGTTTCTCGTGCCTCACCCTTCAAACACTTTTACAATCGCAGGTTGTTCTCAAAACAACTATATCCATAAACCGCTGTCGACTCGGCAAAGGCGGTATAAAACATTGGCCAATCTTCCGCCTTCCCGTAAAACTCAGGCAAATCCTGCAGTTTTCTTGGTTGGCATGACAACTGTGACGGTACGCCCATGTTGGCAGAAATGGGTGCCGTTGATGAAATATAGTTGTATGGAGGCACGGCTGAGCTGGTATACATATTATTTGTTGCGGTTCCAACAGTTGAAACAGTTGCTGTGGATATATATGTAAATGGCGAGTAACGAGCGGTATACGGCGGGTAGGGCGAACCGTTAAATGGCGGCAACGGTACATTTATGGCGGCGTTGGTGGCTATCGGCGATCGCAACTCCATGCCCGATGGTTGCAATGTTGGTAGTCCCGACGGAAAAGCCACTCCGTTAGCGGGGCTGCCAGTGGGTGCACTGGCTATGCTTTGCACTTCGGCATCCTGGCTATAACTGACAGATTCGTGCTCTTTTATTTTTTGGCAGCAGCCAATGAAGCACGAGTGGAAACCCCTTCGGCAATGGAAGCGGCTGGGGCATCTGTACTGACATCCGATGTAACCTTGGGCGGTGCGGCAATTGATCCAGATGCGCTGCTTTTCGAAGCTGGCTGGCTCACCGGTGTAGACATATCGATGTACCTGGGCACCTTGACAGTGCGAAATAAAGAATTTGTCGTCAACCCGCTGGCGAATTTAACGCAAGAAAATAATCGGTCTTTATATTGTCTATTTCCTGGTTTATTTCTATAAAAAACACACAGTATTAAAAAGAGAATTAAATTAAGTTAAACGCTTACCGCAGTGTGTCCTTCACCTGTTCTTGCTGGTCGACGACTAAAGTCAAACTCGAACCAGAGATAAGGCGAATGAGACGTTGCGGTAAATCCACAAACAAAATGTAGAAAAAAGAAACAAACACCGCAAACTTACAAAAACAAATTGCGTACACTTACATGTATGAGTATATAACAATTAAAAATACATATAGTTAAACGGAACTCTTTCTTAAATACATAAAATACAAAACAGGGGTTCCCAACATTTGTTATTCCAAATATTAACTAAAATTTTATTTGTGACACCAATATCTATCAAATGCAACACATCTAAAGGGGACTGAAATACAATTTTCACTCCGAACTCTTCTAAAACATTTTGAGACGCTATATGGGGAATTGTTGTATTTTGGATCTTTTTTTTTGGAAATCAACATCTGCTCTCAGTTCTCAAATAGTTGTAATATAAGTTAGACGATTATTTATCGTAACAGCTTCTTGACTACAATTAGAACATCACCTAGAACTAGTATGTCCAACAGTGCCAGTTATAAAAGGCCTTGCAGGCCCGTCACAAACGGAAGCCCGCAGCTTAATACTCATGTTTCTTTCATTAACAACAATATCAGTTTAATTTATTTTTTGTACTTCTGATACAAACTCCGATAAAAAATTATTCACTTACTCTGGTTTTCCACATCCTGCAAATGCTCCAATAAGGAATGGTTTAATATTATTACAATTCGAAACAGATCCCAAAATGGGCCAAAGCGATACTGAAGATTTATACGAGTATAACGGCAATCTATCTATTCGCATATCGATCTCTAAAGTTTTTACATTCCTTGGAATATTTAAGCTTAAAAACTTTGATATAGTTTTCTCCAATCCGTAATGAAAATATTTACCTGGGGTTGCAATGTATGCTTCTCAATCAAGAATGATAAAATACAAAGATTGCGCCGATAGAGGCCAATCAAATTTTTGTTCTGCGCATCTACGTCACAATTTCGAATTTTTCTTGGCGAGTTGTCAAACTCGCATACGATTTATAAGCAAAAATGGAAACATTGCATACATTTCAATTTGCAAAATTTAAAAGCAAGAAATAATGAAACTAGTTTAGTTAAGTTAATGTTTTTGTGCATTTTCGATTACGTGTGTAAGCATTTTCTACAATTTTCTTATTTTTGTGAACATTCTTGTTCTCAAAAACAATTTCTTAATTTTTTTACTACAATTAATATGAGAAGCTTCTCCAATGTTTTTTAAGAAATTGAATTGTTATTTGGAGATTTTCTCCATTCAAATTAACAAACATTTAATCCAGACTGCTCACGGATTCCATCATGCCAGCACTGGGCACTGATAAGCCACCTTCACTTAAGTGATTTGCCCATGAGAGCGGTGGATCCTCATTGCTTTTAAATGAAGTGCTAGGCATCTCATCGCGTAGTCTATGGCATATGTAGCCGGCTGAATTTTAAAGCCCATCATACTCTAAATCGTCGAGCGCCCTCTGTGCAATGTCTTCAGAAGTTACATTCTGGGGTTCAATATAACACCTGTATCAATAGCTGAAATTGGAATTTTAATATGACAACGCGCTGGATTTTCTTACCCTGGCTTGTAAATGGGTGGCACAACGCCTCGTTTTAGCAACCTTTTATTTGCGAAAGCTAAGAAATTTTTTAATGCTCTTTCATTAATATAACCAAAATAAACACGATAAAAAAATATATTTACCCATTTCAAAGTGCATGCTATTTTTAAAATCTTCACGTAGAAAGTTTTCAATACAAATATAGCAATTTTTAAAATTGAAATCTTTGTCTTGCCGGCAGAACTGCATCCATTTGTGCGCCAAATGTGAAACTGAAGGGAAATTCAATAAACTGCACTCAGATGCCGATTTTTATTGTCGTTATTACAACCAGATACCGCACACTTCATGTTTCAGATTTTTTTTAAGGTTTCAAAAATATAATTAAATAGTCACAATTTATAATAAAAAAAAACACACCGCTCGCAATGCACGTCTCAAAACAAGTTTGTTTGGTGACGTAGTCGACTGAAGAGCGAACTGTCAAAATCGAAAAGAAAAACTAACGGATCTCTTTGTTCTACCATTCTTGCCTCTCAATAATATTTTAGTACAAGTTGGAAGTTCTAAACCGGCTTGGTGTAATATTTTCAAAAGGCTCTCACTTGCGTCACGTCTTATATTATATTTTACCATCCATTTCCTAATAGCTGTCTGAATATCGTCATTGCAATCGTCATTTCTAATGCTGCTACTATATTCACTATTTTCGCGGAAATTTATTTCAGCTGCTTCGAGTGATGGTGTTATTTCATTTTCCGAGAAATCACTTCTATTTTCTGTTATACGATGCACTTCAGCTGCTATTATTCTTTTAAAATGTAGCCCAATATATTTTTATTCATTTTATTTTTTTTAGTTTTTGACACGAGTCGATCGTTTGACAGAAAAAGCACAATGAAAACCAAAACGGAGAATTTCGGTTCTTTGCTTTCATGCAATGCTATTCGTTTCTGTTCAAGGTGAATTTACTTGCATGGTGACTGCAATAACAACTGTTTTGAACCGATTTTCCCGACGTAGCTGTCAAAATTGCATTTATAGAAAAATGCGATCAAAACAAATATGCAAACAATTGCAAATAAAGTTTTGATTTGAGTGAATAAGAGTTTTTTAGTTGTTAGTTTTGTGAAGTTTGAACATTATGAAGAAATTGTGAGTCTATTTAACTTTTATATATATTTTATATAAATTGTGTACCACTTTAAGCAGCTCTTATGTATTTCTCCTTTCCCCTCAATTTCGTTTATTTTGAACAGTATTTGATCGAACATTGCATATGTTTGTATATTCTGGAGGTACGAACTCACCTTGCCGTCACCATATATGTAAATTCACCTTGTTTCCATTCGATATGCTTATCAATAGCTCAACAGCAAAATACATTTACCAGGTATTATTAATAGAAGACCGCTCTCCAAATGTAATTTTCTCTCAGTCATAATAAGTGTCAAAATGAATAAACAATGTTGCTTCTTTTGTGAATTTTGGCCGCTATTTTCGGGTTTTGCAATTTTTGTCGTAATAATTAAAAACTCAAATGCGATTTTTTTGGTTTTTTCATTTATTATTATTTACAAACAAAATTATATATACACACATATAACAACTAATACAACTTAAAATAATATTTTTAATAATTTACTATTGCCGATTATTCTCTGTTTTTTTTGAGTTGCTAATCTTTTCCTTAAAAATTTAATTCGAAAATACATTTGACATTTAAAAAAAACTGCACACTGTGAGAGGCTTGGTATTTTATTCACTGGGCTTTGCTCAATATTGCACACATTTTCCAATGAAGAAAGCGGCTGCAAACGGTTTTGCAATGTACCATAAACAACTGATGGCACCGAATTTGGAAATAGCAGCACTTTTTTAGTTGTGGCGGCTTCCGGATTATTTATAAAATTACTATTTACAAAATGTTTCTCACACACTTTTAATTCAACGCCACAAGCCACGGTCCACCGATTTCGCTTTATTGCGTCTTTAGGAACGCCGAAAAATCTAACTTTTTCATTTCTCCATGTATTATTGCAAAGAACGCAACGATAATGCACCATTTTTCTATTTATTATTGTTTAACTATATATTTTTAATTGATTTCACTACACTTTGGTAGCTGACGACAATAATTTACTTGTTTCCAATCACAATAATTTACTATTTCCCTTTTTTAGTTTGTATGCGTATACAACATTCGTTAAGAGAGCATATTTGACCCATATTATGACTGTTTTCTTCTCACTCTCTCAATTAATAATACCTGGTAAATGTATTTTGGCTCAACAGTATACAAAAGAGAAGCGCTTGATTTGAAGCAGTGAATGCAGTGAGAACGAAGTTCTTTTTAGCATCATTTTGCAAAGCGCATCAAAGTTACCGTCTTGTTGTCTATCTTACGTTGTGTAAAATGGTGAAAATTTTTGAAATAAAATTATATGTCAGGGCTGCGTTTAAACTAAGCTTTTATGGGTCCACTTCATTTTTTTTTAAAAGAAACTACGAAACTTAAAAAAAAATTGTGATTAATCCAACAAAAATATTATATTTAATTTACAGTGGAAAAGTCAAATATTAATAAGTTGATTTAATATTTTATAACTAGTCTTAATTAATATCAAATCTGATCCAATTGCTTTCTATTTTGCAAGTGGATTTTAACATCATTATTAATTATGGTTTTGCATTATTTATTCTGCAAGTTTCTTGCTAACACCTTAAACCAAACTAAAAATCAACTATTATTGTTATTTTTAATAGAACGTCAAATAATTCGAAAAATATACTTAAGAGTAAGCTATTATAGGCATTGTTCTAAAATATGTTGGATTGAGATTTTTTTGTGTTGCATAGTTAGAATAATGGCGTGTCTCTTCTTTCCTGGAAACTATGTCTAATCGCCTCAAATTTGTATGTATATACACAAAATACACGGTCTTCTATTAATAATACCTGGTAAATGTATTTTGGTACATTGTACATACATACTCGTATATGCTCTCTTTGGAGAATATTTATTGTTCGTTTACCGTCTTTGTTATACAACAAATAAAATACTTTAATATGTAATTGTATCGTTTTTTACAAGCAAAGCATAAGATTTTATTATTATATCCTTTATTTTAATGATAAAGCGTTAATTTATTTACTTATGTTAAATTGCTATGCATTGCTGTGAAGTGATTTACATACATGTATATATATACTATGTACATATACATATATACTAAGATAAAATTTTTTTTTTAATTATGTATAATGCAATGGTTTGTGGTGTTTTTGTCGTTTAATGCTATTGTTTTCTTTTGTTACAAATTTAAAACTTTATATTCGTTTTTTTTCTGGTTTACTTCAGTTTTATTAATGACAAAATTATATGCCAACTGAATAGATTTTTGTTTTGAGAAATGTTCTATAAATTAGCCTAATGAAATGTGACCTGCTGCTGTGCATAGGGTTACCAGAAGTCTAGGAAAAAATAAGAGAACTCTTGACAAAAAAAAGAGAACAAAAAGAGGACTTTTTTAATTCAATAACATTTATTGTAAAGTAAAAACATAAAATAAAAATTTTTAAAATATTGCATATTCCATTTTTTTGTTTTAAAACATTTGTTGAAAAAGTAATAACATAAAATACAAATTAGTTAATAATAAATATAATAAATTTTATAATGAATATATTAAGTTTTCCTCATAAAGTAAATAAAAAACATCATACATCTACTAATTATTTCAAAAAGTTAAACAAAATAAAGGTTTAAATAAATGAGATCCAACAAAAAAAAGAGGACTTTCAATTTTCAAAAAAGAGAAAAAAAGATCTCGAGAAAAAAAGAGAACATGTCCTCTTTTAAAGAGATATGATGGCAACGCTAGCTGTGCACAACGTATATACACAATTAAAATAAAGCATTTAGTTTACAATTTCCGAAACATTTGTAATGAAAATGGTATATAAAAGAAAAAGAAAGTACTGTAAAATGATATACTCGTAGTATTTTCGTTATTTATATATAATTATAATATATATATATATATATATATATATATATATATATATATATATATATATATATATATATATAAATATATATAAACATCTTTAAAATTTACCCAGTCTCCGACTAATACTCCGCGTAAAGTCTATCTTTCTCTGAGCTTAGTTCTGTGACATTCATTTTGCGCATCGCCGTATGCAATTATTTTTAATTTTCCTCCATGCCTCCGGGCGGTCCCAATCTTGGGGGCAACCGCTTTCAGCGCTAGCGGACAATCCCCCCACCAAAAAGAAAAAACAAACGCATAATATGTTTAATTTCCCTGATCTTTCCTGTGCTAAAATTCATAACCAAAAATTTGTTATCGTTTCTGCATTAAATGAAATTAAAAAAATTACTGATTACTCTTGGTTTGCTGCACACAGAGCCCTATATTTAATCAGTTAAGACATCTCCTCGATAACCGAGCTTCGAGACGGCAATCTGCTTCTACTGGTGAAGGACAAGTCTACTACCGACAAATTTCTAGCTACCAAACAATTATTTCAAATTTGCCCGATTAAATGCACACTTCATACACTGTCTAAAACAATTGTCCGTACCCCATACAACTGAAGAAATATTTGAATATAATTCGAAAAATAATTGACCGATTCGAGTGAAATACTTTTTTTTTAAAAACTGCAACTATTGTTTATAACAATTGCAAATTAATAATAAAATAAACATGTCTCACTACTATTTTATACAATCATCTGATATGCCACTAATTTGGGCATATCAAATGATTATCGTTTCCTACACGACAACGATCCAAAGCACACTTCAATGGTTGTGCGAGAATGGCTGCTCTATAACGTTAAGCAAGTGGTTCCTCATCCTCCCCAGAGCCCAGATTTAAATCCCATAGAGCATCTATGGGGTATTTTAGAAAAAAAAAAAATTCGCCAGCATAAAATAACAAATAGGCAAATGCTGAAAGATATCATCGTTCAAGAGTGGCGGAATATTTCTCCAGAAACCACAGAAAAACTGGCTTTATCTATGAAAAATCGCTTAAGAGACGTAATTGCTGCTAAAGGATACCACACTAAATATTAAGGACATTTTAAACATACATAAATATGAACATATGTAAATTTTTTTAAAGGGTACGGACAATTTTTTGCGTTAATATTTTGAACTATTTTTATATTTTTTGTTAAAAATAAAAGTGAATGTTTTTTTATTTTACTATTAATTAGCAATTTTTATAACTACTTCTTGGACTTTAAAAAAACATTTATTACATTCGAATTGGGTAAGTATTTTTCGAATTATAATCAAATATTTGTTCAGTTGTAAGGGGTACGGACAATTCTTTGAGACAGTTTAGCTCACTGAACTATACTAAAGGTACCATATTTGGTCCATGCCTGAATAATATATCTGAAGACGAAATAATTTATGAACTTTAATCGCAAGGTTTATAAATTTCCATAAGGTTAAAGTCCGAGAATATATTCCCAATCCCATGCGCTGCAGAAATAATCCAGTCTGCGTTACCTGCAACTTGCCCCCTCATGCACCCACCATTTGCACACGCATATTCTGTGCAAATTGCTCAAAAGAACACTAGGCCTCCTCCAACCAATACAAAAAATTCAAACAACAAAAAGAAATTCTAAAAATTAAAACCAATAACAAATGTCCTCTTCCACACTCAGCTATTCCGCTGTCGTTAATAAACCAACAACAATTACCAGCAGTGTGCACTAAGAAGGTGGCCGCAAGGCTACAACAATTCTACAACAACAACAATTTTTGGATTTTGGCTTGTCAGTGGAGTGAAAAAGCTCTCGATTTTGTGAAAATGTTTAAATTAAGTGGAAATGTAAAAATGTTTAAATGAAAAAATGTTTAATATTGTGTGTGCTAGCGGATCAGTGGAACAAGTGGCCCGCCTACTCCCGCTGTACACAATATTGTGTTAGAGGGGTACCAAGTGGGAATGGGCGGCCGCCAGCGGCAGTGAATAACAATATGCATGTGCAGTGAATTTTTCTTTTAGTTTTGTGGATTTTCCACATAACGCGCACTTTCCGATTTTATTTTTAGTTTTTTACTATACGTTTTCTTATTAGCAGTGTGCACTAACTATTTAGGTGTGCCCTGTTTCAAACTTTGTTTACAACCCTGATCTCAAATAAAAGCTTCGAAGCTTTCGAGGAAGCGTCAAAACGAAAACAAGAAGAAGAGAAATTCTCCCTTGCGACTACCTTTTAGGCAGGGCACACCTGAAAGGTAGTCGCAAGCAAAATACATTTACCAGGTATTATTAATTGAGAGAGTGAGAGGAAAACAGTCATAATATGTGTCGAATCTCCTCTCTTAGCTAATGTTGTTTACGCAAAGAAACTAAAAAAGGGAAATAGTAAATTATTGTGATTGGAAACAAGTAAATTATTATCGTCAGTTTAAAAAGTGTAGTGAAATCACTTATAAATATATATAAACAAAAATAAATAGAAAAATGGTGCATTATCGTTGCGTTATTTGCAATAATACGTGGAGAAAGGAAAAAGTTGGATTTTTCAGCGTTCCTAAAGACGCAATCATTAGAGATCATTTTTATATAGTTCAACGGAAATAAAATTGTGCACTGCAAATTTCCGTGAAAAGTTAATGGAATTAAGCGATACTGTTAATTTACCAAATGCGGTAAAACAATT
This sequence comes from Clusia tigrina, assembly GCA_920105625.2. Classification (NCBI taxonomy): domain Eukaryota; kingdom Metazoa; phylum Arthropoda; class Insecta; order Diptera; family Clusiidae; genus Clusia; species Clusia tigrina. The sequence goes on from OV050030.1 coordinate 369,834,490, forward strand.
TTTTTTATATGTCGAATGGATTTTAGAATTAAATTTTTAAATAAAAAATTAGCAACTCAAAAGAAAAACTGAATAATAGGCAATAGTAAATTCTTAAAAATATTATTTCAAGTTGTATAGGTTGTTATATGTGTGTATGTATAATTTTGTTTTTAAATAATAATAAATGAAAAAAACCCAAAAAAATAAAGGGCATTTGAGTTTTTACTTATTACGGAAAAAAATGAAGAGCCCGAAAATAGCGTCCAAAATTTACAAAAGAAGCAACATTGTTTATTCATTTTGACACTTATTATGACTGAGATAAAATGACATTTGGAGAGCGGTCTTCTATTAATAATACCTGGTAAATGTATTTTGGTCGCAAGGGAGAATTGCTCCTCTTCTTGTTTTCGTTTTGACATTTCCTCGAAAGCTTCGAAGCTTTTATTGGAGATCAGTGTTGCAAATAAACAAAGTTTAAAATATACAATTAATAGTTTGTAAATAATTGAGATATAATAATTAATAAAAATAAAATGGGAAAGTGCGCTTTATGTGGAAAAGTGACAAAAGTAAAATTTAATTAAAAATTTTCTACAATGTTATAAAATAAAAAAAATTAATTCCTCATTAGAAATATTTTTATGTTGTTGCTCTTTTACATATATTCAACACTGTGGGTATTTTCACAAGAATCATTGCTTTAAATGATGCACCTTTGCTGACACTGTCTATTTGTATGCATATTATTTACAGTTATACAGTTTGAATGCGTTTGAACTGATTTGTATATGCATTTGCTCTTGTGATTTCGGCAGTGTATTGTTGCGCTTCTGTGTATAATCGTCATAGTTGTTAACTGTAAGTAAATAATTAGCAATTATACCATTTAGTTGCTACTCCTGTTGGGGGTTGAGTTCACAAATGGATATGGCGCTTGATTAATGCATCTAATACAACATATTATTCGGATACCGCATTTGCGTTAAATTGCAAAAATTTTTTAAATATGGTATCCGTATATTCGTCGTAAACAAATTAAGGGTCTGCTATTCCTAAATGATGAATAATTTTAAAAAATTGTTACATTTTTGTAAGAAAACCATTGGTTACCTTTAGCCAATCATCTCATCTATAATTCACATTCACATGTACATTGCCACTCATTGCCGCTGGCGGCCGCCCATTGTCACTTGGTACCCCTCCCACACACAATTGTGTACAGCGGGAGTAATCGGGCTACTTGTTCCACTGATCCGCTAGCACACACAATATAAAACATTTTTCCATTTAAAAATTTTCATATTTCCACATAATTTAAACATTTTCACTTTTCCACATAATTTAATTTTGCAGAAATCTTTGTTTTATATTTATTAAATTTTATTTAATTTTCTCACTATCAATATCGCAAAATCTACATTCAAATTCAAATCCAGGGTAGACGATTAGTGCTCCCTGTTCGAATCTAAAATTGGATTTTAACATGTCAAAAGCGAAAGCTTTTTTCAAGCAATTGACAAGTCAAAATCCAGGAATTATTGTTGTTGTAGACTTGTTGTAGCCTTGCGGCCACCTTCTTAGTGCACACTGCTTTTAGGTGTACCCGGATAACCATTATACCCTGGACTGTGGTCAGCCAAACCACAGACAACGTAGTCATATAGATTTCCAAATGCTTTGAAAATAAGTGTTCCAGAATTTGACGACTAAAGTTAGCTTTTGTCGACTTATCGCACAAACACATTTGAGCCCCAGAGAAGAAGAGAAACGTGAGAGTGTGCAAAATACACACCAATATGGTAAATTAAGAGAGCAATAACTTTGCGCTCTGGCAAAAGCTTTGCAACCATCACGCGATGTTCGTTTTTCACTTCGTACGCTAAATGTACATGAGGACTTTCGAACAAGCAAGCACGACAATCTCCGATCGTAATAAAAACTTAAAACAGTGAAAAATACGACGAGATTGAATAGCATCAATTCTCATTTTTATACTCACAACTATTTTGATCGTAAGCATAGAACCCAACAGGAAATTTCAAGCGATTTATTTTTATTTGGCTCGAAAAAAGAAAAACGTATCTTATTACATATCTGAATTGGCAAAACTGGAAATTGTTTACAAAGAACTTAAAAATAAAGTTAGGTTTTTGGAAACAAAAAATGCGATAAATCTGAAAGCAATACTAAGCCTGAGAAAAATTAGAACAAAGAATTTAAAAATCACTATAAAATAAATAATAATGATTGCAATATTATGAAATATAGGAATATAATAAAAGACGATAAACTGGAGTGCTTGTTTATGTTTACTTGTCGAATCACTTGCTTTTTTCCCTACTGGGATGGAGTCTTTGTTTAAATGAGAAATTGGGAGAGAAAACTTGCTTTTTTTGTTACTTGTACAAGACAATATACTATAAGACGTTACCAGGGCACACCTAAAAGGTAGTCGCAAGGGAGAATTTCTCTTCTTCTTGTTTTCGTTTTGACGTTTCCTCAAAAGCTTCGAAGCTTTTATTTGAGATCAGGGTTGTAAACAAAGTTTGAAACACGGCACACATCTAAATAGTTAGTGCACACTGCTAATAAGAAAACAATGTTATAAAATAAAAAATTAATACTTTATTGGCTACACTCTCTTGTTGTTGCACTTCTACATATATTCAATATTGGGGGTATTTTCACAAGAATTATTGCTTTAAATGATGCAACTTTACTGACATTGGAAGTGGGCCCTGCTGTCTATTTGTATCCGTATTATTTATAGGTATCCAATGCGTTTGAACTGTGTTTTATTTGCATGGGCTCTTGCGATTTCGGCAGTGCATTGTTTCGCTTCTGTGCATAATCCTCATAGTTCTTAACTGTAAGTAAATAATTATCAAAAATTTAAGCTGCCTGAAATTTAGCAATTATACCATTTAGTTGCAGCTCCTGTTGGGAGGTTGAATTAGGATGCCGCATTTGCGTTAAATTGAATAAATAAATTACGTGTCTGCTTTTCCTAAATAATAAATAATTGTAAAAAAGGTTAACATTTTTATAAGAAAACTATTTGTTACCTTTGGCCAAGCATCTTCTAAAATTCACTGCACATGCATATTGTTATTCACTGCCGCTGGCGGCCGCCCATTGTCACTTGGTACCACTCCCACACAATATTGTGTGCAGCGGGAGTCGTCGGGCCACTTGTTCCACTGATCCGCTAGCACACACAATATTAAACATTTTTTCATTTAAACATTTTTACAATTCCACTTAATTTAAACATTTTCACTTTTGCACATAATTTAATTTTGCAGAAATCTCTGTTTTACATTTATTAAATTTTATTTAATTTTCCTCACTATCAAAATCGGAAAATCTTAATTCAAATTCAAATCCAGGGTACACCGATTTGTGCTCCCTGTTCGAAACTAAAATTGGATTATAGGTTGTCAAAATCGAGAGCTTTTTCACTCCACTGACAAGCCAAAATCCAAAAAATGTTTTTGTAGCCTTGCGGACACTTTCTTAGTGCACACTAGACGTTACATTTTCTCTTGAGTGAGAATCAATATCAGTGATGATATTTCCGAATTTTCGAAAGTACTTTTTTACTCAACGCAAAGTACTTTTTCCGGCTCGAGTGTACTTTTTTTTCTAATAAATCATAAATGTAAAGCAAAAACAATTGGTGTTGGTCTTCAAGTGTATATTTAATAGAAAAGTATCCATGATACTTCTGCTAAGTATAAAAAATAAAACAATAACATAAAAAATAGCGTTAAGTTTTGTTCACAACCCATTAAAAAAAATTAACAGATAAGTTCATTATAAATGTAAATTAACACAATTCAATATAAATTTATAAATGAGATCATTTAAAAAAAAATTCTTAGAACATAACATAGGAATTTTGTGCATCGGAGAGTACTTTTTTTGGGTCGAAAGGACTTGGGGACTTCTTAAAATCGAAAGGAGGTAAAAAAGTACACCACTACAAATATCATCACTGATCAACATATTGAAATTGCTGGCAACCACATTGGAATTCAGATCGGCAATTTCACGAAGCAGTCGTCAATATGTATGCATCGGAAGTCACGCACATGGCTATTGTTGTATTGCATTCGTATGAATAATTTAGTGTGTGTGTTTTTGTGTGTGCTCACAGCAGAAGCGACCAATTTCAAATCAAATTTTTATTTTCTGTTCTGTGTGGCTGGGGTAAAATACATAAGAATGAATTTTCTGTATGGCAAAGGTTTCTTATTCGGAAAGTGGGGCTTAAAACAAAGCTTTTGTGGTTTTGCGTATAAGAAAGATTTGCCATGTCATGTCTAAGCATAATGCGTGCATATTAGAACCTTGACAATATAAAATAAATATGCATGCATAGGATCTTTTATAAAGATCGATAGCAAAGTGGTAAAGCGTTGGTCTGTCAATTTTATGATGCCGGGTTCAAGTCTGCTGAGAAATATGTTTATTTTTTTAATTGTTCATCCTTTTTTTTAAAGCAAACTAATAATTATTTTTATAAAAAATAATAAGGATAGTTTCTACTCTAGCAAAAATTATCCAGTATTAAATAATTTTACTGAACCACATTGAATTGCTGCTGCTATAGCAGATCATTACAGCAAAGAAATTTATTTGTTCTAAACATAGTCATGACGGTGTTTCTTAACTCACATACATTAATTCATGTGCGCATGAAACTGTGTTAGTTTTGTACGATTTCAATACCTTTGTTTATGTTAGTTTTTTGATGCTTTTGCGCAATTCGTCTGAAGAAGCTCATAAATTTCACAAAATCTAATCCAATCAAACATTTTGTTCGTCAATGAATATGTGCAATTTTAGGAAGTTTTTGTTTTTCGTATATTGAATTTTAATCTTATGGTAGGAAAAGGAAGAATTTTGCAGATGTATTTCATATCATATTTCTTTTATATTAATACATTATTTACAAAATAATAATTAACTTAAATTAATATCGTTATAATATATAAAAAAAACATGCAGTTGCATAGAAGAACTTAGACTGCAAATAATTAAAAAATAAAACTGAAAAGAAGTCTCAACTATTATTCACGAATATAGGTCAAGACAGATTATTTTATTTAAAGTATTTTCTATATACATATGTATGTATGTAAGTGGATACACTTCCAAAGATAAGTTCACACGCATAAAGAAGCACGAAGCAAGTAAGAAGTTTTTGCACATTTTTATTAGTTTCCATAATTCAAGTCTCCACGTCAAAGCGATTGAGTTGGCTGTGGTAGTATTTCGAATGGCGTTTGTGAAAAAACATGCAGGCAAGTCGACTTGGGTGAGCCCTGCACACATAATGTACATATACATTTTTAGAGGTAAATGTCAAATGTAATTTGCAAAAAGACGCACCTTATATTAAAATATGTTTACTAAACATTATTTATCCTAATATAAATTTAAAATTTCTAGATTTTTAAATACTTGAAATAATTTTTTATAGATTTTTGATTATAATAATTTTAGATTATAAAGTGGTTTATTATGCGTTGGAACACAATTATGGTTGAACTACATTTTTCCATAGGAAATAAATGTTTATATATAGGTTATTGGATTATATACGGTTTTATTTACAAAACTTTGTAAATCAGTGTATAACAAGAACATATGCACTTAATACTAGATATTGAAGCTCATAAAATTTACTTCAAACATTAACATCATATAGTATGTACATGCGGAGGATCAGTGTTCATAGATATGGTTATAGTGTTTCAAGCTGATCTGACAAAGTAAAAAAAAAAGTTTAAAACCTTGATTTTGTCGATTGTACCCTCAATCTAAAATTTTTTTACATACATTTTCTGATGGAATAGGCAACAGACGAACATAAGAATATTAAAATATTAACACTAATTTTATCAAAATCGGTTTTTTGTGCATAATTATTCTTTCTTCGGATAGACTAAAAATATGTTTGATTACATGCTGCTAAAGCGAAAATATGAAATATAAGATCGAAAGAGTAAATTGTGCTGATATTTGTCCATACTGAAAATATTCACATATCCAAAATTTCAAGACAAATTGAATTCTAATTCTGCTTCACTTTATATTTAAAGAAGCCACACCGCACATCATAAAACAAAAACTCCAATCGAGACAAAAAGGCGCTTTCTTTTCATTTCATTTCATTCTTTTTATGGCACAATTCGCTACCTGCCAAATGATCAAAAGACAAATATGTGCATACATACATATGTACATTCATAAGCATGTATGGATGTATATGATTTGTCAAGGTTGAATTGCATAATACTCCATCTTCTATAACAGGCATGAAATAATTCTGCTCTAGTTTTGGTCCAGTAAAATGATATAATGGTTAATTTATGGAAGATAGTAAAATACTTTTACTACCATTTAGAAAAATGATTATTAATATAAAAAAAAGATAAAACACAGCATTTTGCTGGGGCTCGAACCCTAAGCCACAAAAACTATAGACCAACGAGCAAACCATTGACACTCATGCTATTCTGCGATTTTGGAGTTAACTAAAATTTCTATAATTTTGTACATAACATTCCCCAAAAAATAACTTTTAGTCTTCTTCTGGTGCACCCATGAAGTTTTGCTGTGCAATTCGATGGTGGCTTTTTTGGGGATAAAACAATAAATGAAATAAATACATATTATTATGTATTAATTTTATACACCAATTTTTTCTTTTTTTACTAATTTACAATATAAATTTTAAAAATATTCCCATAAGTAGTTATAATGCTTCGTCTTCGATCGCTATGATTGAAATTCGTTTTCGTTCCAATTCCAACAAATAAATAAATAACATTCTTGCATTTATATCCATACACACATATGCATGCCGTAAACATGCCCTGCAGGGAAATAAATCGGTTTAAAAGAAACTTAAAATCAGTTTTTTAATAAACACAACTAGTCATTTAACGATTATTTTCCATAAGGCCAACTGACTATTTTAACATCGGCATGCGCTAGGCAGCAGTCAATTATCCATCCCTGCATGACTTTTCAACTAGTTAAAAACTAATTATTTTTAATTGGTTTATATTGAGATTAAAAACATGCCATTATTTATCAGACGGGATGAAGTTAGTTTGTAATTAGAATTTTTCAACTGATTATAAAGGGGTATATTTTAACGTAACTTTTAACTAATTGAGAAAAATACCATTTTATATCAGATGAAATGTAGTTTAAAAATTGTATTCAAATCATTTTTTATTCAATTCAGTTTAAAAAGAAAATAATCAATTCCAATAGAAAAAAAATTTAATATTAAAAGTAAAAACATAAACATTAAAGATTTTAATGCTATTTCAGTGATTTCTTTTTAAGACACACATTGTGGAAGTATCTTTTTTTAATTATATGTAAGGCATTTCGTAATTCCTTATCAGGATCTGTTGTTGACACCGATCTCAAGGCGTCCATTATGGATTCGAAAACGTTTCCGAAGTCCTTTAGCCGCTTCTTTCCATGTGTGCCATCGATGTTAAAGTCAATTATAAGTTCTGTTGAAAAGACTTCACCTAGTGATTTTTGTAGTTTTCCTTTCAACAATGTTTTCATTGTATTTACCTATAGAAAAGAAGGAATAAAATTACAAATTTATTTACTAACAATTTTTGCTAAGGAGGAAAGAGCACAATAGTAAATTAGAAAAGAAACTTACGTATGTTAGACGATTGTCGTCGTGTATTACATCATTCAGGGCACACAAATCTGCGGCTGTATTGATTGGAAAAGAACTCCTGATGTTTTGCATGTTTGTATTTTCTTTGACCAAATGTTCTGTTATAACTTTTTGAGTGGCTAATGCTGCCATAATAGCCTCGTTGTGTAGTCGCATTGTATTCTTTAATTTATGCTATCTAAAATGGTAAGAAGATTGAAAATATCTGTTGATTTTATTTAATTTTTTTTCTATTTTACTATTTATTTCCGACATTTTCGATTCCACCGACTTTAAGGCGTTTCTACAAGAAGGGCAATTCGGCATACCACTATTTTCATCTGCGTTACTTTGGTACACATCTAAAAAAAGAATTTAATAAACCGAAACATAGAATTATTGCTTTTAAAAAATCAAAAAATTAATTACTTACTTAGAGAACTCATTTTGAGACGTTTTAGTGGTTTAGATGAGTCCATTTGAAATTTATAGTTTAATATTTGATGTAGGTATGCGCTCTAAATTTATATAATTTATATTTTATATGCACCCATATAATAGAGGGAGCAAAACAAATTTGTCTCCCTTTGGCAAACCTACAAGCTTACACTCGATGTCTGATATTTGAAAATACTCCACGTCATCTATACAGCTGAGATCAACTAAACAAGTACCTAACATTTTAAATAAATCAAGCTGCTCGTTAAAGAAGCTTTCTACACACTTGAATCTTTTACCCTTCACAGCAACTGTTCCTGTGTTAACAAAGCCTGTTATCAAAATAGGAATAAAGGGTCGAATAGCGCATAAATTATTAGGAGGCTTAATTGAAACAAAATATTCCTTGGTAGTAAGACTAAAAATAATATTGTTTTTTATAATGAATTTTGTGTCTTTTTCATCTTTAATAATGTTTTCAACCTGTATCTGGTTATATATTTGTTCCAAAATTTTTGAAGGTTTCTTTACGTACTTTTTAAGGATTTGGATATAGTTTTCAAATGGGTAGCCAGAAAAGTTTGTAAGAGGTCCAAATTTTTGTACGCATTCAGTTAGATGTAAAAGTCCATGTACGTTGTAGGAAACACTGTTCTGCCCGAAAATTGCTGAAAAATTCTCTACGAAAAGTTCAAGCATCACTTGAGCGTTTTGAGTGTTTTGTTGGCAAGTTCTAGGACACGAAAGCAATCTTGAAGCACAGTGGAGCAACAGAAATTCATAGTATACATCGTTGTGTACTCGATCTTTCAATACTACTATTCCCGTATACAATAAAAACTGCCGAAATTCAGTTGCCTTCCAATGAAATATTTCATCTAATGTTCTGGGACGACGAGAAAATTCCTTAGGAATAAATTTTGCCAGATTATTCAAATTAATAGAAATTTCACTTTTGTTTTCTTTACTGATAGTAAAATTGCTCTTATTAGTGACAATTCGAATAAGAAATTTTCTCATTACACCCAAATCGAGCAGATGCATATGGTCAAGTGTGAAATCATATCTAAACTAATTTTTTCAAAAGGAGAAATATTTTTTTGAAATTGATTTTGGTGGTGATTTGCATATTTTCTAACTTTAAAATCATTGTCAGAAATAAGATTGCCTAACTGCGACGAATATGTTAAAACACCATCCACCTTTTTAGCATTTTGATTGCATTTACTGCAACCGAAACGTGAAGTATGGCCTACAGTTCCACAGGCAAATGCTCTGGCTGGTGTATCGCAAATAATTGCTCTTATTCGGAACAGTAAAGTTTTTTCTCTTAATTTAAACCCATTTGTAACCAAATTTTCTACTTCTTGTATGAATTCTAAAAGAAATTAATTTATATTATTAGGCTTACTTGCCCCTACATAAACACCGACAGGAAAAACACATATCTGACTAATATTTATAATATTTAATAGAATTGGCCACAATTGCGTTCTGGAACTTCTGAACAACGGAAGCCCGTCAATATTGACATCTACCACAATTTCGTCACACTTTTCTACTTAACTTGAAACTCTTTGCAACTGTTTACTGATACCAAAATGAGAGTACCTTCCGGGAAAAATTTCTTTAACAATCAAACGATCTTTTTTCCTAAAAAACTTTTTAGCGCTCAACGGAACATCTAGGCTTTCTTCTTTTAAAATTGACAATAATTCCTCAAAGCACTTCCGCGACGGTCTGTTCCTGTGATACCAATCACCCAACTTATCAGATAAAGTGTTATTGTTGATAGCGTCTCCTGGATATCCAGAAACTTCGTCCTCCACATTTTGTTGAAATCTATTGTCTGTGATGTCAGTAACAACAACAGTTTGTGACATTTCTTTCACATTTTGTTTAAATCCATTGTCTGTGACATCAGTTGATTCACTTTGTTTTAAATCAATGCCAGTGCTTAATAAGTGCAAGTATGCCTCCCTTTGGGATTTACACAATTTTCTTAAATGTGCCTTGCTCGGTAGCATTTTTATACAAGTGCAATAATTTTTAAAAATTACCACTTTTACTTTTCACTCCACTTTTACTTGATATAACCGTATTTATCCGTTGAAGTTTGCTAGCGAATGACCCTTTTCGTTCTTTGTTTCGCTAAACCAAATTCTTGTTGAATGTTGTTTTTGTTTAAGGAAGGAATGTAAATTATAACTGTTAAAGATGACGCAAAACACTTGATATATTTTTACACTTTGATGCCAAGAGAACATTTTTGTGTTCAATTTGGTTGATCTCTGGATAATGTTTCAATCAATTTATAGTGAGTTGTAAAAAAATTTCTTTGTAATTGATTTTTTTATAAACTAGTTGATAAAAGTCCCACAGGGTGAAAGCAAGCATACAAACATTCGCACATGTAGTAAACACACACGCTCATATAAAACGCAAAGACCAGAATGTGTATCGACATGTTTTGCCTTTGCATTGCCGAGCACATTTCGGGTTTTGGTCCAATAGGCAGCCACGGTTTTTTAACTCATTTCGCTGAGTGAAGAGAGCAATGTAACGTCTTATAGTATATTGTCTTTGCTTGTATATGTGCCCAGTAAAGCTTTTGATAAAGTGCCACCATTTTTTTTAAATCTTTGGAAATCTATATGACTACGTTGTCTGTGGCCAAACACAGTGTGCACTAAGAAGGTGGCCGCAAGGCTACAACAAGTCTACAACAACAACAATTTCTGGATTTTGACTTGTCAATTGCTTGAAAAAAGCTTTCGCTTTTGACATGTTAAAATCCAATTTTAGCTTTTAACAGGGAGCACAAATCGGTGCACCCTGGATTTGAATTTGAATTTAGATTTTGCGATATTTATAGTGAGGAAAATTAAATAAAATTTAATAAATGTAAAACAAAGATTTCTGCAAAATTGAATTATGTGGAAAAGTGAAAGTGTTTAAATTATGTGGAAATGTGAAAATGTTAAAATGCAAAAATTTTTAATATTTGCTGTGGGAGCGGGATCAATGAAACAAGTGGCCTGACTACTCCCGCTGTACACAATTGTGTGTGGGAGGGGCACCAAGTGACAATGGGCGGCAGCCAGCGGCAATGAGTACCAATATGCATGTGCAGTGAATTCTAGAAGATGCTTGGCCAAAGGTAACCAATGGTTTTCTTATAAAAATGTAACAATTTTTGAAAATTATTTATTTTTTAGGAATAGCAGACACTTAATTTGTTTAGGACGAATATATGGATTCCATATTTAACAAATTTTTTCCAATTTAACGGAAATGCGGCATCCTAATAATATATTGTATTAGTTGCATAAATCAAGCGCCATATCCATTTGTGAACTTGTGAACAGGGGCAGCAACTAAATGGTATAACTGCAAATTTTCAGGCAGCTTAATTCTTTGATAATTATTTACTTACAGTTAACAACTATGACGATTATACACAGAAGTGCAACAATACACTGCCGAAATCGCTATTATTTAACTATTATTTTTCTATTTGAAACTTTGTTTATTTGCAACACTGATCTCAAATAAAAGCTTCGAAGCTTTCGAGGAAACGTCAAAACGAAAACAAGAAGAAGATAAATTCTCCCTTGAGACTACCTTTTAGGTGTGCCCTGGCCAAACATATTTAATTATGTAAGAGCTTTTCTAACCAACAGAAAATTTAGATGCTGAACCACCAACTAGAGAGCACAGAGAAAGGAAACTTAAACGTCAAACTGCAAAGCAGCGAAAAAAAGCAGACGGACGTTGTACATGACCACTATTTATTCCCAGCAGGAAAATTGACTAAATTAATTGTGAAAATATAAAACAGAGCTTTAAACAGAGCTTTAAAACGAAAAATGGTTGCTGTGCCAATAATTAAGTGCGGCACTGTACATATGTAGATTGTAAATATAATTTTAAGCACCATTGTGAATATAAAAAAAAAACTTTGCTGACAGGTTAAATATTATAAGGAATCTATCCTCCTACAAGAGTCAAGTTCACCCTAACATCCTTATCAATCTAACACGACTAACAGTACTTTCAAAAATTGACTATGGGTTACCAATATACTCGAAATGTGCGAAAACAACCTTAATGGGGCGCAGTCTTAACTTAATGCAGCAATTAGATCCAGTCTTAGCGCCTTCAGGACTACGCCAATAACCAATCTGCTAGCTGAAAGTGATATGGAAACTATCGAAGATCGCACTATGAGCATAATATGTCGTATGCTTCATAAGGTGTTCTACCCAAATACAAGTTTGCTACAAAAACCAATCAGCCTTGTCAAGAAGAGGAAAACTGCATTAAAGAAATCATCAACACTTGGTAAATTACTAGACCTAACGAATGATCTGAAAATCAACTACAACAAACGCATTACTATCACTGAAACCTACACTCCATGGAACCTATCCCCGGATACTTTCATAACCAGCCTCACCTCCTATGGCAAAAACGACACCTCCGCCAACACCTATCTTCAACTATGATGTTAACAAAAAGAAGTATTGAGTGGCTGTATTCTGGGCAAGTGTTCGACGGAGTCTGGCACAAATGAATTCTATTCTACTCTTAAACTATTATTTACTAACAAGTTATGGAAGCACCATATATTTTTACATCAAATACGATGATAAATGCTCTGACATTTTATTAAGGAGAGCGAGAGTGCCCCAATTCAGTGTACGAGGATCACTCCTATATATAGTGTACACTGCAGACATTCCAACCAAAACAATACAAGGAACCTTCGCGGATGACACGATGCGCATAGCATTAAACCTCGATGAAAAAGAGGCGACAAATACACTGCAGCAGTAAGAGTGAAAATATAATCTCCTCTAGAAATAAATAAAGACAAAAATTGTACAAGTTATATACATACATATGTATAAATATGTATATACGAACAGGAGCTCTGCCATACACCCGCTCACAATAAAATACTTAAGTATAAACCAAATACGATATATAATATTAAGGCTGGAGTAATTTGGTTTTGGAAATTAAGATATTGATGTTAACTTTAATTGAAATAGTAACTTTTCTACATTCAAAACAAAAAATTGAAAATATATTGTTGTCATACCTCACATTTAAACCACTGTATTATTTCTGTCCTCACTTTTGTCTACTGCAGTATTAATAATACAATATTAAAAAAACTTACCCAGATTCAGTTCAGGCACGGAATTTTTTTTAAGCTTACGCTTACCAACAACGTCTGGTCTGAAATGGCGGTCACACACCAACAAATTTTTAATATTTATATCATTTGATAGATTTAAAATCTTCCGCCATTTCAGTTGTTCACTTATATTTTTAGGAAAAGTAAAATGTTTTCTCCACTTATAAGTTGGGGGTATACAATTTCCGATACAACAAATGCGAGGCATATTCAAATTGAAATTTTTTCTTATTTTTAAATTTTTATATTACACTAAATATTTTTTATTTACACTTAAATTTAGTTTTAGCTAATATTTTAATATATATTTCTTTTTATTCAAATTTTGGTTTTTTTTTAATTTTTTAAATTAAATTTTTGTTTTCTCTGTAAAAATTAAAATTTTTAAACAATTAAAAAAATTATTTATTATATATATATTTTTTTAAACTAATTCTATATTAAATTATTGAACTTAAATTTTTTATAACTATATCACTTTATTTATTTATTTCTAATTTAATTTAATCTGCATTTTGCACTTATATTAGAAATTAGATAATATACAAATCGAATTTTTTCAATTTGATTTTTTTCAATATTAACACAACATCCGTGCGCTGTATAAAATTTCATGTATTAGAAAATTTACCAACAAAATTTATTCCATTTATATTCCCAAAATAAAAAAAGATATTTTTCGTGTAAATTTTTTATTGAATTTATTTATATAAGATTTAGTGTATTTTTTTGTATTATACATAAATAAATTTTCTTATATAATATATGTTATATATATTATGATCTAATATTAAAATTAATATTCAATGATTTTAATTATTGATTACCAAAAACAGATACTTTACGACATATACAATGATTTTTGAATATAAATTATAAATGATGAATTATATATGTACATATATATAAATATAAATTGTATTTATATGTGAATGTTTCAAAAATAAGTTTTTATAAAATTTTCCAAATTTCTGTAAAACTATGAAAAAATCAAATATTAAGCATTTCAATTCATGATATGTATTCACAATCATATTAATATATGTATGTACCATGATATAAATCCAATCGAATAAGTGTATAAGATGCAGGTGTACATATGTAAATAATAAACATATGTGTGTACGTATAAAATTGCGCTTTAATTGCTTTAATACCATATGATATCAATATAAAGCACAACAAATGATAAAAAATAAGAAGATCAAGATAATAATAATCAAAGTAAAGAAGTCAAAGCAAAGAAGGAATTAAAATCCACTAAGAAGCTAATTCCCACAAGACACATTTTAAAAAAGTTGCTTGCTATATTTTACAGCAACATTTCAAGATTTTGTACTAATTGAGAGGATGTCGCATATTCTTTATAGAGAGTATTTGTATAAACCTTTGTCACAGCGCAAAATACCTTAGCATATGTGCATAAATAAATACATATTGTTGCGATCGTGGTTTTTGGCGTCAACCGTCTGTATGTTCGTTTTGTTTGTTTTGCTTCTGTCCTTCTTTTCTTCCTTCCACTTGTCCGCTTTTCTATTGAATGCGGCCAGTCAAAAATCTACCAGACGATTCTGAGGTAGAGATGGCGCTGTCTCAGAATGGTAAAAATTCGAAAGAAAGGTAACTGACCGACTTGACCGCTGGAGCGGTCAATGATGGAATAGCGGAAGAGGCCGTGGAAATGGAAAATACGGTTTTTAGAGAAAATGGAAAAAAAACATTTAACGAGTGGTAGGGAAAGAACGGTCTCTGGGCAGTTTAAAGTGTTTGGGAAGAAAGTTGTTTCCAATTAATTTTGTTGCCGCGCGCGTTTAAAATTTGTGTTTTTACTATGGATGTATTCGGATTAATTGTTGAGTGTGTGACTGTGCACTGAAGTTAGAAAATATAAATTGAATTTGAGTGTTTTTTTGTTGCCGCGCGCGTTTAAAATTTGTGTTTTTACTGCATTCGGATTAATTGTTGATTGTGTGACTGTGCACTGAAGTTAGAAAAAATAATATAAATTGAATTTGAGTGTTTTATTAGAACAACGTATTTCAATTAGGCTCATTTGAGAAAGAAAAATAACCTTAGTTACATTCGTGTACTTAAAGTTTTCAAATTACCACAAAGTCCGGATTTTGCTGTTTAGAAACGTGTATAGAAAAAAGTCTAGTGCGGATATTCGTTGGTGCAGTGATTGTGCTGAATAGAGTGATAACTGCTTGTTTCCGGCGCATCCCATTCGAGAATCAGAGTTAAGTTTTGATACCGGTGGAAAAAGGAGGCTGCCGCCCGCCCCCTTAAAATAAAGATAAAGCTAAGTATATACGTATATATGGTATTTATTTAAATTATTAAGAAAAGTAGCATGTTTAGTTATGTTTAAAATGTTAGGCTAAGGCGGCAATTATGGGGCGGGCTCACTTGTCGTCAAGGCGGAGGATGCCCGGCTGAGAACCGGCAAAATGGTGAGTTGGAGTTTTTTTTTGTAGTGTTGCTCCACCCGATGCAGTGTGGCGGGTTGAGGACCACGACCATTGCGGTGAGCTAGCCGCGGCCACCACACTGCATTATTCTAGTGGTGCGGTAACAATATGTATATTAAATAAACGAAATAATAGTGAAATAAAAATAAAAGGTAAATTCCGGCAACTAAAGTACTGGAAAAATTTCAAAGTTACAGCAAGCAAAACAAGCGTACACCTAATTCAAAACATAAAATCTAAAATATTGCGCATAACAAAAGGTGATCGATATGTAACAAATGAAAGTATTCATCGCGAATTGACACGGTAGAAGAAATGATAAAAAAATGTAGCAAAAATACACACAGCGTTTAACAACTCATCGAAATCGAAACGTGGGCCAATTACTGTATTTACGCTATAATTCGTGCTGGTAATTATTTTTTAGTTCTTATTCAGTTCCTGGTCATCCACTTTCTTCAACTCCAGCGTGTGCTTATCATCTTCCATGACCACCCTATATAATTCAAATCTCGCTTCTATCTCAATTGGTTATGCAGGCATACAATAACTGACCTACCCTACATACATATCTAGAAAATTATGGGACACTTTTATTATTATCATAATTAAAAGGGGGAGTGAGTATACACAACTAAGTCCTGCATCTGGGAGTTTTAAGTTAATTCATGATTTATCATGAAATATTCCATTTTAAATGTTCAAAGAAATTAATCAAGACTTACTTTATAGTTTACTGATAATAAACATATTTCAATCTCCATATTTCAGTATGATTTTTGAAGTTCTATATAAAATACTTAACTTTCCAATATACACAATTTTTGATGTTTCTTGGGAGCAGAAAGGTGTAGGGTAACTTTCTTATTCAACTACTCACGATATAGAGTGCAGTATATAAGTGACATTAAATATGAAATCTAAAAGATACCAAACTTACGTACATACATACATATATTATAGCATATTCATCTGCCAATGTAAGTACATTAACTAACACTAAAATTATGAAATTCGGATTTTTTTAGGTAGCTTAATGTTGAGGGATTTTAAGAGAGTGTTTTTCGCTTTCACATAAAATGTTCCATTGATGCACAAATGGAGGAAAAAATATATACAATTACTAACATGGTAATAAATGCACTGCAAGGATTTTTTGCAGGATTTTAAATATGCGTGGTACCTTGAATATGTTACTTTGTCATATAAATGTAGGAATACAACTGTTTGCAGGAGGGATTATATTCATTATAATTACCCGATATTTTTATAAAAATTATTTCCTATCTATATATTTCTAGAAGCGCATATTAGATTTAAGACATTAGTTGTAACTTCCAGGAGACCTGGTAACAATACCACCGATATCAACAAAAGATTTGATTCATTTGCCGCATCCTAACAAAACTCCAAGAAATTAATTGCACTTAAAGATAACACACATTATCGATACAAAATAAAACTGCCAATGTCCAAAAGTGTGTTTTTATTAAATGTAATTTGAAAAAACTGAAATTGCTCCATCAAAATAAGTTAGTTTTCCTGGAGGAAAAACATTTGGAGATGCTGGAGCGGTGAATGAATTTCATTCAATAAAATAAAAAGAGCAGGATCTAAACTTGTATTTTGCTCTTTGTAGTCATAGCAAAGTACGCAACACCTCCCACAATCAGTGCAGCCACTATTTCTGCCTTGACCCAAGGCCCCTTGTAAGCACCTTTGGTAGAAATTGTGAATTCAACAAGGGGCTTTACGGTAGAAACTCTGTCACCATCACGGTGAGCCTTTCGCAAGTTTGCATAGCCATCTTCGTCAAAAAGGCGTATTGCTATACTGCCACTGCTGCCTTTCTTTACTTCCTCCGTCCAGCTAACCTAAACAGCATAAATAATGATATTTAAAATCGATTCTTTTCATATACACAATTATGTGATACCGGATATTTACTAACCTGATATTTGTCATCAGCAACTCGGGCAGCGGGAACGACTTTGCCGCAGGGAAATTCAGCAAAAATGTTAGGTGTAGTCCCACTGCTACACTTCAATGTAAATTCACCAACATGAGCCAATTGAGAAAGTATTGTGGCATCTTGAGTACTAAAAGAGGTCACGTTTACTTTCGGATTAGTGCAGCCTGTTGCCCTTGCAGATGAAACAATAAATGTGAATAAGAGAACGGAAACTAATAAACGGCACATTTTTTTATTGTAATGTTTCAAAATCTGTTTGAGATTAATCACAGCTAAGGCCAAGCGAATCACAAATAATAAATTTAAACTTGCAACCACCGAGGATTATAAAAAATACTACGATATCACTTAAATGACAATGTTAAGTTTCAAAATGTCATTCGTGCCACGCACAGTACTTTGTACACGTCACAATCGGCTCACAGGTGCTTCGGGTTACAAAGCCTGGTGTTGCCACATATTATTCATAACTGGGTTCGACTATAGTTTAATATAGTAGCATTAAAATTATCAAGGGTATTCTCAGATCGACAAAAACACCAAAAAATTTAATCTAATAAATGTACCGAAGCAGATGAGATTTTGCGGAAAATGTTATCCAGGTCTCTTCTGCATCCACTATTTCTGCAAAATTAAACTATGTGGACATATTTTGTGTGATAGCGGATCAATGAAACTAGTGGCTCGACTACTCCCGCTGTACGCAATTGTGATGTGGGAGGAAGTGCCGTAGTTGTGAACGCAGAGGCCCACCGCAAAAATCTCACTGGGGCACCCTTTGTTATTTTGTTATGGTGGCAGTGTTGCACGAGAGAAAAATAAAAAAGTTGTCCTGTTTAAAAAAAAATATATGAGAAGCAAAAAAAAGTCCCAACTACAATTAATTTCTTTTTTTTGTCAAATACAAGATTTCGTACTAACCCTACGTCTCCACGGGCAATTTTTGATAGCATGCCATTGGCAATTTCAAGCAAATTGCCAATGGAGACTCCAAATTGCTTCAAGTTGGCAATTTATGTTATGAAATATGTTATGCCATAAATTGCCAACGTGCTGTGTTGCAATCAGTTGTCATTTTGTTTGTTTGACAGCCTTTTTTCATTTTTTCAGCATTGTCGGACATTTTCGTTTACCGCATCTATTAAATTAATAAAAACGCTAAAATGAATGGAGGCTGTGCATTTGCATTCTTTGTAATAAAGGATTCACCCAGAATTTCGGTTTCCTTCTTTTTTCCTCTTCATCGTATAAATAAAAAATTTTTTCAAGCGTGGGTACAGCGAACTAGATTGCTTGACGGCACTTTCAAAATGACAATGGCATAACATCGCAATGCCCACCATTAAAATATTGCCAACCATTGCAATCGAATTTGACAGATGTTATGCCATCAAAAATTGCCCGTGGAGACGTAGGGTAAGTAAAACTGATGTAGCCGATTAACCGTCAAATTTATATTGTACTCTTAAAATTAGTTGAATCTTTAGAACTTTCCTTTTGGTAAAGAATATTATTATTATTATTATTATTATTATTATTATTATTATTATTATTATTATTATTATTATATCTTACACCATAATTAATTATTACTGCAAGGGGTTGGGGACTAAGTACAAGCAACTGAGGCTTTCGACTTGCAGAGAAAATATTTTTTAGAAAGAAGCATTTTTGAGACCAAGTCCGGGGCAGGATTTGAAGCTGCCCTGACCACAGAGGGCGGCTGTAAAGAATATACTTTTTAGAACTTTTCCTTTTTTAAAGAATATCCTCTAGAACTTTCCGTTTTTAGAGAATATATTCTGTAGAACTTTCCCTTTTTAGAGAATGTGCCCTTTAGAACTTTCTTTTTTAAATAATGTACAATTATAATTTGCAAAAACTAAAAATGTAAATAGTACGAAATTTCGTACTTGTGCCACACTGTATGGTGGTCCTTAGGGTGAGCGGGGCCCCTTCACAGCTCGGTTCCCCCCTTCACACTTCGGGGCCCTCCGCACCACGGGGACGGCGGATCCTTTGCTACGCTACTGGTGGGAGGTTGGGACGTTCGTAACAGTATGTAAATGTACGAACTATGGCACAGGATTCAGTGGAGGATTCCGGCCGGTCGACAGTTTGTGTACGACGTATGTTTTATTGTATATATACAGTTCGCATGCTGGTAAGGATACCCAAGTGACAGTTGGCAGCCGCCAACGGAAATGAGTAGCAATTTGCATGTGCAGTGAATTATAGAAGATACTTGGGCAAAGTATGCAATTATTTATTATTTAAGCAGACACTTGATCTGGAACGAATATATGGATTCCATATTTAATAAATTTTTGCAATTTATACTAAATCCGTTATCTAAATAATACAAGTATGTTGTATTAGATGCATTCATCAAGCTCCATATCCAATTAAGAAATTTACCCCACAGCAGGAGCGGCAAATAAATGGTATCATTGAAAATTTTTAGGCAGTTTCATTTAATTGGATAATTCTTTACTTGCAGTATAGTGAAAAGAAATAAGAGTCCCATTCTCTGGCTAATAGCGCTAATTACTCACCAGACTCACCAAATGCGTTATCTAAATAATAAAAGTATGTTGTATCAGATGAATTCATCTGGCTCCATATCCAATTATGAAATTTACCCCACAGCAGGAGCAGCAACTAAATAGTATAATTGACAATTTTTAGGCAGTTTCATTTAATTTGATAATTCTTTACTTGCAGCATAGTGTAGTCACATTCTCTGACTAATAGCGCCAATTACTCAATAGCTCTCATTTTCATATCCCAGCGCCATTCTGGTTACTACCCCCTGTCGAAAATCAGTGATATTTCCGATTGTGACTATTATTTCTTTACTCTATACTTGCAGTTAACAACTATAACGATTATACACAGAAGCGAATCAGAACACTGCTAAAATCGCAAGGGCCTTTGCAGATGCAACGTTTAGTTCAAACGTATTCAAATGGGATGCCTGTAAACATTACACATCTAAACTGACAGCAGCATCCATTTCCAATGTAAGCAGCGGCGGAACAGAATAACAATGATTATATCATATATTTATACTACCATATATATATATACATACATACTTATATTTATATACAAAAACAAGGACTGTGAGTTCTTGGTCTTGCAATATATGCTTTTAGCAAAGCATTTACATAAGACCATTTCTCATGAAGTATTAAATTTTTAATAATAATAAAATTGAACTTAGATATATGTATATTTTAGTTTAGAGCAAACGTCCAACCAGAACAAGAAAAAGACTGATTCCCTCTTGCGGCTACCTTATAGGTGTGCCCTGGTCGCAGGTATGCATTTACACCGGCAAAGTGTAATTGTAAATCCAACTGAAATTAATGTCATGTTTTATTTAATACATTCTAAAAAATAAGCAAATAATATTTATTTATTTAATGATTAATTTGAGTAATAATATAAAATGCTATAACTAAATATATTGACTGAGTACTACCTGCAAGGGCTTATGACTCGCGTTTACCATTGGGTTTATAATATATTTCTTAACTTAAGTTGTCTAAAAACTTGATTATTATAATTATATTTTCAGTACATACATATATTGGACAGTAAACTTGGCGATATGGAACCAAAATATTTTGTTCTGATATTTGTCAGAGGTAAAATAATAATATAACAATAATATAATCAGAATTTGTAAGTTGTAAATGGTTTATTATGCTGGGTTGAAAGGAATAGGAAATACATGCTCTCTCCCTCAGAATCTCTTTTAAGATTCGTAACTGGTTAATTGTGACCAAAGTCAATGGCGAGTATTTTAGTCGCATTGACGCGCCCAATGTTTTATTGTAAATACAATTGAAATGAATTGAATGTTTTTTTAATGGAATCTTAAATATAAGTAGAATAATAATACTGTGTTGCGATTGTACGAGTATATTTGGCTGCCGTCTCTTTTTTTTTGTTTGGGTTTTGCTACTCCCTTTCTGTTTCTTATTATTATCTGTCAGCTGTTCTGCTGAATGCGCCCAGCCAAGGCTTAGTTATAGTTTTGAAGTATAGATGGCGCTGTTTCAGAATAGTTGTGGGTACCTGAGGTTGCTAGCTACGCCATCTGCTTGTGAAAGCTAAATTTTTCTGACTCATAAAATTCGCTGATATTTTGAGTGGGATTTTGGACCGGCGTCTCGGCTATTCTCGTATTTGTTTAATTTTAAGTTTAATAAATAAATTTATTATCTTTATCGCCTTTTTTTAGTAGCTCATGCAATTCGCTAAATAGTCTAAATTGAAAATAGGAGGATTGACCGCTGAAACGGTCAGTTGTGGAATAGCGGAGAACAAAAAAATGAAATAAACGGTGATTTAAGAAACGAAAAAAAGGGTTTAAGGCAGTGGTGAATGGAAAAACGGGGCTTTTTGAATTCATGAATTTGTCGGTCGTGTCGTTGTAGCGTACGTTAATTTTGAAAGCTAAGAAATTTTATTAATAGGAATTTATATAAGAATTCTTCATAAAATGTTGGTTTACTTTTGCAAAATAGTTCAGATAAGTTATTCGAACTTTAAAAATCGAAGATTCCTATAATCTATTTGAATCTTATCTTAATGGGCGCTTCGCGTTTCTGATTCTTGGGATTGTACTGAGCAAAAAAGTCCACTAGACCATACGTCTACGGTGAAAATCGAGCTTCCAGATTTTGACTTGCAGTTTTTTCTCAGATTTAATTTTTTTGGAAAATTTGTAAATTTTCTTGGGCTCATATTTCGTAAAGTATTTGAAATTTTATTTTCAAAAGTAAAGTTGTAGCTATTGTCTCGGGCTACAATTTCTCTGAACATATTACTTAGAAAAAACTTCGTTTTCATGGTCGAAAAGTCGAAAATGTAGAAAATTCACCACTTTTTGTCACGTTTTTTTGGATATCTATTTTTTTATTTTATTCTATTTTATTCTATTTATTTGAAAAATACACTGAATTGGAATTTTTGATGTGAAATCGTTTAAAACAATAATTGCTTTCTTCTTGATTCGTACCTTGTCTCTACCAATACAATTACTTTGTACTTTAAATGAATTCCTCATAATTTTCAAAATAAATATTGAACAAAACAAAAAAAAAAACATTATATTTTTGGATGAAAAAAAAGTGGAAAAAAATAAGAAATAGAACATTTTTATGATTTTGTGCTATGAACAACTGAAAATGGTAATTTATCAATATTTTCACGAAAAATTTGCACTTTCACAAGGCCAAAACTGCCTGAAGGAGCGTTCCAATGCTTTTGCGATGTACTAGAGAGTTCTTAACTATTGTCTTGGCTCCAATTTTTGTCTTAGTATTGGATCGAAAATCTCAGTGGTTTGACTGTTATAGGCCAAAATATCAAAAAAAAAAAAACGTGACAAAAAGTATTATATATATATATATATATATATATATATATATATATATATATATATATATATATATATATATATATATATATATATATATAGAATTATGTGTACGGTAGTGTAGATCGATGATGTTATTTATTTATAGAGTAGGAAAATTAAGAGAAAGTAAAATGTATAGTTTATATGTGAAAATGTTAGGCTAAGGCGGAAGTGATAGGGCGGGCTCGCTTGACGTAGATGAGGAGGAGAATGCCCGGCTGGGAAATAATTTGGTTTGGAGGTACATTTGATACCTTTGTTTTCTCACCTCTTTTTATTGTTGCTTCTTCCCGATGTAGTGTGGCGGGTTGAGAGCCCCGACCGTCTGTGCATCAGGCGACGGGATGTTCGCAACAACTGGTTAAATTTGTGTAGAACTCTTACTTCCTTTTTGTTTTACTATAGGTTTATTAAAAAAAGATTTTAAAGAAAGTGATATCAATGCTACTAGTATTTCAAAAGGCCTGCTTCCTGCTCCCCTCACTCCATCGAGCTGCTGGCTATCATTCTAAGACGCACCTAGCCTACAAGTACACTCATCCATTTCTCGTTGAGGCTCAAAAACGACATTGTGCTCTATAGCATTCAATGGCGGTGGTCTTCCACTTCGTTCTTGCAGCGGCTGCCTGGATCTTACTGTATTGTTATTGAGCTTAATGAGCTCCAAATTACTTGCCACGGCCGTCTCCATTATTTCTATTAGATTTAACATCCTATAGCTGTTATAGTTTTCCATTAGCAACAAATTTTTTGCTGATTGATAATTATTGGGTAATTTATCCCGCCCCTTCGCTTTGGTCTTCTCCTGGTCTATCTATCATACGATCGTCTGACTAACACTGCCTCTCTCGACGGACTCTTAAACTCCTCCACACCAGAAGAAAGATCTCCCATTCTTAGGCTCTTTCTGGCGACTGTTCCACTGGCACATCCGTACTCTATATACATCTATATATAGCACTATTATATACATCTATATATATATATATATTGTTGCGATCGTGGTTTTTGGCGTCTACCGTCTGTATGTTTGTTTTGCTTCTCTCCTTCTTTTCTTCCTTCCACTTGTCCGCTTTTCTAGTGAATGCGGCCAGTCTAAAACCTACCAGACGATTCTGAGGTAGAGATGGCGCTGCCTCAGAATAGTAAAAATTCCAAAGAAAGGTAACTGACCGACTTGACCGCTGGAGCGGTCAATGATGGAATAGCGGAAGAGGCCGAGGAAATGGAAAATACGGTTTTTAGAGAAAAGGGAAAAAAACATTTAAGGCTGTGGTAGGGAAAAAACGCGCTCTGTGCAGTTTAAAGTGTTTGGGAAGAAAGTTGTTTCCAATTAATTTTGTTGCCGCGCGCGTTTAAAATTTGTGTTTTTACTATGGATGTATTCGGATTAATTGTTGATTGTGTGACTGTGCACTGAAGTTAGAAAAAATAATATAAATTGAATTTGAGTGTTTTATTAGAACAACGTATTTCAATTAGGCTCATTTGAGAAAGAAAAATAACCTTAGTTACATTCGTGTACTGAAAATATTCAATTACCACAAAGCCCAGATTTTGCTGTTTAGAAACGTGTATAGAAAAAAGTCTAGTGCGGATATTCGTTGGTGCAGGTTTGATTCTGTGGGGATAAGCTCTCGTCTCGTCGGTTGTTCTTGTTATTTGTTCTGATACAGTAAAACTGTGAACGATTCCAAAAAAAAAAAAATAAAAAAATGTTTGAATTCAAGTACAATTTTACATTGATTAGTGATTGTGCTGAATAGAGTGATAACTGCTTGTTTCCGGCCCATCCCATTCGAGAATCGGAGTTGAGTTGTGATACCGGAGGAGAAAGGAGGCTGCCGCCCGCCCCCTAGAAATAAGGATAATGATAAGTATATATGGTATTTATTTAGATTATTGAGTAGGTATGTTATTTATTTAAATTATTAAGAAAAGTAGCTTGTTTAGTTATGTGTAAATTTATGTTTAAAATGTTAGGCTAAAGCGGCAATTATGGGGCGGGCTCGCTTGTCGTCAAGGCGAAGGATGCCCGGCTGAGAACCGGCAAAATGGTGAGTTGAAGTTTTTTTTTGTAGTGTTGCTTCAACCGATGCAGTGTGGTGGGTTGAGGACCACGACCATTGCGGTGAGCTAGCCGCGGCCACCACACTGCATCATTCTAGTGGTGCGGTAACATTAATGGCAATTAAAAAAAAAAAAAAATGTAAATTAGAATTTTCCTTGTGATGTATTGTGATTTTGTAGTCAAGCATTTTGTGGTTTAGTTTTGTGTTTAGTTAATGTGCTCCACTCTTGCCGCTGACATGACGTGCCAATGCGTAACGCCAACTGCAGCGACAAGAGGGGGAGGCTAAATGTGAGGTGAAGCCAGCTATTTCATCGTGGCCGTGCTTTGTTGAACAGATCATCGTAGCACTGATGAGATAGCTGAATGTAAGGAAAATTTTAATGAAGAATGACAACTCGCCTGTTAGAAGAAACAGTCCTCCGACAGATTGAAGACAAGGGAGCCCCACCCCATATATTCGACGAAGTGCAAAGAAATTTTTTTGTATTAGAAAATATTATATTTATAATTAGTAAATTACGTTCATAGTGAATATAAGGATTATTTAGAGAAATATATTTCTGGTATATGTAGGTATATACGAGTATATTAAAAATTGCAATATATTTGTTTTGGCTATATTTACAAAGGTAAAATTAGTAATATATTTTTTATATTGATTAATTTTTTGTATATATATATATTATTCTTTTGGGGTATAGGGTGGCAGGTGTAGATCTCCAGACATAGTAACAGGTATTATGTTATTTTTTTTGTTAGAAGTTAGTTGGTTTTTTTTTGAACAAACATGTCAGCGGAATACGGCGAATACGGCGCTAGGCCATCAGAACTCCCAAGTCAATACCGGTCAGCCGTGAACTTATTGATATTAGAGAGTGAAAATAGTTAACGGGCGGCGATGAAGGTGCAATTTGGAAAGATAAGGGAAACGGTTCGGGCGAACAATTTAGAGCTGATGGAGCTCATTAGTGATGCAATGAGACCCATGTAGCAATCACCGGCGCAGGAAAGTAGCCTAGCAGCTGTAGAGCTGGGGAAGGACCCCAAAATAAAGTAGTTGAAAACTGGGGAGAAGTTAGGGGAAGTGGCAACTCACAGGTTAGTTTTGAAGAGGAAAGTACTATCATTTATAATACAAGTGGCGAAGAGCAAATTTCTGACAATAAGCCAACAAGTCAGGACGATGAGGACTTGGCCTCAATAGATCAAGATATTTTTGAGAGATTGTTAGACGATAAGTATTATGCTTGATGCGTGTAATGCAAAATTAAGTCATAGTTCCGAAAATCAATCTTCTTTGGACTCAATAGATATGTTTGTTAACGATTTAGTAGGAGCTCCCCTCTCACAAAATATGACCCTTAATGACCATAGTGAAAAGAGTACAGAAACCACTAGTCAAAGTGACTCCATAAAATCTGCTGGTAAATCTTTATCTTTAGTTTCAGACAGTAATGGTGCTGTTGCAGCAGATAATAGCAGTATACCATCGAATGGATCAAAGACAAAACATAGTGAATGAACCTAAATTGATTGCAACTGTTTATCCAACTTACAGATCAGCCGACATACTTCGACAGAAGCAATTGTACTGGCAAAAAGATAAATTATATTCGAATAATTAAGAAATTGCGTGGAGCAATAGATCGTGTTTTTGGGTTGCAGAATGTTGTGTTCGATAGGGGGGAAATGGTTAGAAAGGCTTAAAACCATAGGTTAAATTGGCAAAGGACTTGGGGAACTTCTAGAACCTACTGGAAAATTTGCGTGGGAAGATGTTGGGATTATTCCACGCTAAGAATCTAAAGCGGCAAGAGCACGCGCTTATTAATCTCGGGGTTGTGGGCGTAGCTCACGTTGGTGCCCGTAAGAAATAAGGCAGCAATAAGGGAAATTATGTATTGTAAAAATACATATAAAAGAACTTACTCGCAAGTCTGCTTCGTTGATGTAGATGTCCAGCAGGAGAGTGGTCTGAGTTAAAAATCTGAAAAGAGAAATGACTACTATAAAAATGTTCCTCTTTGTACGATACAGTATAGGTGTGTAGGTTAGCGTTTATTAGCTGAGTAGATTGGTGAAGGTAATTCTTCGAGTCGAATGGCTGGGAAGACAAAATAAATATAGGGTTAAATTAAGAAATTTTGTTTTGTGAATAATTAACGTGCAACTAGGTGTTGGGATCCGTAATCATCATCAGTGTGGTGGTTCTGAAAAGGAAGTATTGTAAGTTTATATGTTTATGTAGATGTATGTATAGTTGCCCGGCTAGGTGAGGGTAGAGCATAAAATATGGGTCGCCGCTTCCACCCGTGTTCCGGCGGAGTTTGTAATCCTGGCAACCTGTATGTGTTGTTGATCGTTTTTAGTCGCCACCGTCTTTATTTTTGTTCGTTTCTGTTTTGCTTCTCCCCTTCTTTTTCTTGCTTCCACTTGTCCGCTTTTCTTGTGAATGCGGCCAGTCAAAAACATAGTGACGATTCTGAGGTAGAGATGGCGCTGCCTCAGACTAGTCAATATATACGAGTATATATATATATATATATATATATATATATATATATATATATATATATATATATATATATATATATATATATATATATTAGAAGATTTTCATGTATACACAAATAAATTAATATTTGTTGCTCTGTGTAAACAGAAAGGTAATAATAGTCATAAAGATGATAATCAGGTTAGTAATACCACTGAGCAAACAATATATATATAGAGCTCAAATATGGAAAAAAATGGTTTAATTTTGCAATGGACATCGCAGGTTCGTTTCCAATCAGTGATTCCGACAACAAATATGTTCTCGTCGTAATCGTAATGGAAAAAGGACTGTAGCGAATGCAGATGCTATTATATATGCGATTGTATCTTTTGACAACTTCAAGTCCGATGGCATTTCCAGTCATGCTGAAGCAGAATATAGAGTTGATGATTAGAACATTGAGGAGAATCTTCGCTTCAAGTCGCTAGCCTATATTCCACTCTCCTGGAGATTTGTCAAAGTTTCATTTATCCCAAAAGAAGGAAAGGATGACTATAATAGTCCAAGAAATTGCAGACCTATGATGTCTTTTCTACTAAGATGACTGGAACCAGCACCCCTATCTCCATTTCAAAACGCATTTCAACGTGGAAAATCCTGCGTGTCGACATTGCATAATCTTGTATGTAAGATTGAGCTTGCCATCGAAAGGAACTATTACGCTGTGGGTGTTTTTGTGGACATAGAGGGAGCTTTTGATAATACAACCTTAGACAGTATGTGCAGCTCTGCTCGTCGACAAGGAATAGATAATGTGGTGGTTAATTGCATTGGTTCAGTGCTAGGAAACACCGTTATTATGTTAAGAGGAAAGCGGGACTTGTGGCTATAGTCGGTGTGAAGAAGAGTTACCCTCAGGGTGCCGTGCTCTCTCCCCTACTCTGGTGTATGGACATTGACCCGCTACGACATGATTCTAATATCTACGCTCAGGCATGTGCAGATGACGGAGCCTGCGCAATTGCAGAAAGCTCTCTTATGTATGTATATCTGAAGAGCAGTTTACTCTGAAGAAGATTCACCAATGGTGTGAGGTAAATGGACTTTTCGTTAACCCAGCTAAAAGGAATTTAGTTATTTTTACCAGAAAGAGGAAAGTCGAAGGTTTTGTTCACCCAACACTAAAAGGGGTCACTCACTATTCAGTTATCCAGGGAGGTAAAATATATTGGGGTTGTTCTTGATAGTAAGCTTCTCTGGAAATCATACGTTGAACGAAAGGTAGCGAAAGCACTGTCAGCTTTTTGGCAGTGCAAGAGAATCTTTGACAAGACCTGGGATCTGGCTCCTTCGAAAGTCCTTTGGATTTATAAGGCAATGATCAGGACATTAATATCTTACGCATCTGTGGTCTGGAGGAAACGATTGTCTCTCAAGGGGGTTAAATATGCTCTATATAGACTACAGAGAACTGTGCTTATTTGTTGTACTGGGGCCTTTCCGACAACTTCTGGCCCTGCTCTTGATGCGCTATTGAATTTTCTCGCCCTAGATGTTTTTACACAAGGAGAGGCCCTAAATACCATCTGCAGATTGAAGCACAATTGGCAATGGGTGGGTGCGCGCTGGAATTTTGAATATATTGTTGGCACTGACATGTATATTGGTATCCCTTCTATGCCCATTGATTCGATGGCCGCGTATCCTATAACTGAAAGGCAGTACTGTAAAAATTCCAGAGGCTCATTATGGTTTGATCCTACGACTGAGCCCGGTAGGCAGTGCTGTCGTATTTTCACTGATGGCTCCAAAACAGATACTGTATCGGGATCTGGGGTTTTCGTGGAGCTCAACGGTGTCCAACTCCAATTCGCCCCTGGTTGTCATGTTTCTGTCTTTCAGGCGGAAGTTTATCCCATTCTATGGGCGATGCAATACGTTGTGGAAAGCAGATGGCGTGGCAGAAGTATTTGTATCTGCAGTGGCCGTCAGGCTGCACTGAAGGTCTTAGTCAGCCCCGTTGTCACTTCCAAGTTGGTGCTGTTGTGCAAATCCAGAATTGTGTTGGAAAGTAAAATAGTCTGTTGCTAACATGGATTTCAGGGCACATGGGTGTTATGGGGAATGCAGCCCAAATTAACTATCGAATAAAGCAGCTGAGACCAGTTTTACTGGCCTGGCCCGGAACCTGTTCTTCCCATACCTTTTGCTGACATTAAGCCCATTATTAGTGATTAGGTTGCATATGCACAGAATCGCGAGTGGGGGCTATAAGAGGCAAGGGCTATGCTGCCTGTTATTTCCGATAGAACGCCAAGGTTTCTCTGTCACTTCTGTTAGTACTGATGACAGGTCATTTTGCATGGGCTAAGCATATGCAAAAGATAGACATTGCAGACAATGCACCTTGCCAGACCTTTGAAGAGGAAGATGAGACGGGTGACCATTTTGTGCGAATGCCCCGATTTCGCTACAATCAGGTTCGAGGTATTTGGAACTGACATCTTAAGTAGTGGAAACTTTGGGTGCTTAGAGATACAGGATCTACTAAGATTTGTTCACAAATCTGGTAGATTCAAGAAAGTTAAAATGGAACGTCTTATATAGTACAATGATGCCTTGTGGTCTGAGTGCTAGAAAAGTGCTAAAAAAAAAATCACTATTTTAGTAAATGGCTAGCAGTATATCCCATTCCCGATCAAGAGGCTAAGACAGTTGCAGATGCATTTATAAATAATGGGTCTGCAGATGCGGACCTCCCCTTGAGTTGCACTCAAATCAAGGAAGGAATTTCGAGCCAGCAATATTCAAGCAAATGAGTGAATTGATGGTCATACGCAAAACTCGCACAACCGCTTTACATCCGCAATCCGATGAAATGGTGGAAAGATTTCATCGTACTCTCGAGGAACACCCCAGGAAAGTTGTAGACAGAAATCAGAAAGATTGGAACCAACACATACCCCTGTTCCTAATGGCATACCGATCTGCAACTCACGACACAACATCTACAACACCAGGACAATTTTCGGTTGTGATATAAGATTACCTGCAGATCTGAAATTCGGTTCGACTCATCTACAGAACATTCATATAGCAGTTATGTAGCCGAAAAACGAAAACAGTTGAATGAAATTCATGGAAACATCAGAAATTGCACACAATTGGTGAGTGATAAAATGAAAGCTAGATAAGATGTACGAGCAAACACGAAGGTATTTTACGAAGGGCAGCTAGTTATGCTTACGAATTTGACGAATAGAGTATACCCATACTTTACGAACGAATTTAATTTTGCTCCTGGCATTTCTCCCCAACTGGATGCGGTATACTACGAGTACATCGTTGAACCGCTTTATCATCTTATACTGGCCTTCCCAGTGTGTTTGGAGTTTTTAATCCGATTCGAAGCATAACTAGCTGCCCTTCCTGAAATCCCTTAGAGTTTGCTCGTACATCATATTCGGCTTTCGTTTTATCACTCATCAGTTGTGTGCGATTTCTGATGTTTCCATGAATTTCATTAAACTGTTTTCATTTTTCAGCTATACAACTGTTGCATGAAATTTCTGTAAATAACACTTTAGTCCATTCTTTCGCCAGACCGTTGGGTACCTTGCTTTTCGTGACTCGCGGTTGCCTCTCACAGTTTACAATTGCTGAGATTCTCTGGCACCTTACCTTCTTTTTTGCTATGGTTTCAGCGGTATTTGAAATATTCACTACTTTTTCTGGTACGATTCGGCTCTTATGCTTCCCAACATCTCCGCCCATTTTGGCCCGTATAACTGCCTCTGTCTTGGGTGGGATTTTTGTCCGCCGCGATACATTGGCTTGTTTAACACCTCCATACTTATCATCACCAATAAATAACGGTATTTCGGTGTTCGCATATTTCAGCACTCGGCTTTTGAAATCTAGTGTGAATCCATTCCGAATCATGAAATCCACACCTAAGATTACTTCATCCACAATATCCGCAATTATAAACTCGTGCGTCACTGTTGTGGTGCCGATAGTGATTTTCCGTGTAACTTTTCCCAGTAACGGTGCATCATCTCCAGTTGCCGTACGCAAATTTATTCCCTGAAGCGGCTGGATTCCCCGAACTAGGTCCCTTCTAATTATGGAATGTGATGCCCCCGTATCCAATGTTACCACAATTTTTCTTCCGCTTATTACACTGTTGACAGTTAGGCTATTATTTTTCCGCGCCATCTGAGAAACGAAGATTCTTGGGCCATCAATTGTGGGAGTCCGTTCATTTCCCGGCTTGACAATCTTTTCCGGTTAACTAATTCGGACTTTGTCTTGCTTTGGCAATCTTACCGGAGCGTGTGTTGCATAACGTTTCCATCTCAACTTACAATCACGAGCCATGTGCCCCACATCACCGCAGGTAAGGCATTTGCCCGTGAAACTTTGTCCGTTCCCGACTCTTATCTGACGAGATGTGCATTCTGACCGACACACCAATGCTGCTGTCTCCGATAACAAAGCACTAGCTACTGTCTCCATATATGTAGCTTTCGGATTAGTTATCGCAGAACGCTTTATCTCCGTATCGCGAATGCCATATACGAAGGTGTCAATCATACACCTCTCAGTGATGTCTCCTGGGTAGGCAAGATGAGCCAACCGTTCCACTTCCGCCGCAAACTGTTGTAGAGACTCACCACTCTTTTGTACACGTGTTCGTAGCTCTACTTGGTACATCTGCTTGCGAAGTTCACTACCATACTTGCGCTGAATGGGGCAATTTCGTAACAGAGTAAATTGCAAGAGGGCAATTTCGTAACAATTGGTGTCAGAAGTGGGATTGTGTATCTGTAATAAACAATGGTTAAATTTGAAAAACTGAGATTGGAGCAGCTCAAGAAGGAACTTGAGCGCTTAAATTTGTAAACACAAGGGCTTAAAGCGGAGCTGCAGGTGAGACTAAGAAGCGCTTTAGAGGAACAGGGTATAGATGTCGATGAGCATGAATTCCAATGTGAAGAGCCAACAACATCTCGACACGAAGAAACACCCCCAGAAACTAACACGGGTAACTTTGACATGAGTGAACTTATCGGGGTAATACAGCAGCAGTTAAAACAAAATTCTCAAGCAGCCGATGAGAAAATGCAGTTGCGAGATGAAAAGATGCAGCAGCAGTTACAGCAAAATGCTGAATCCGTCGAAAAGAGTGTTGCATCCGTCAAACAGGAGGTCAAAGAACGCTTACAACAAAGCGACGACAAGATGCAGCAGCGTTTACATCAAAGTGAAACTCGACTTATTCAACTAGTGGAAAAGAATTCACAGCAGATGAAAGAAATGTCCGAGCTGGTAGACAGGAAGGTTTGTGAAATTGAGACACGGCAAGAATCGTTCGAAAAATCTGTAGTACAAAGGCAGAACGAATTTACGCAACAAATAGAGCAAAGAATTCACCTACTACAGGAAGGTGCATTGCCTGTGCCAGCTTTTTCATCAATAAAACTGAAGCCTCCTACCTATGATGGAACCACGACATTTAGCGTGTTCAGAATGCAGTTTGAGACTACCGCTAGCACAAATTGTTGGAGTGCTCGCGAAAAAGTGGCTGCATTAACAGTTTCGTTGAAAGGTGCTGCCGCTGATGTGCTGCAAACTATCTCAGAAAGTGAGCGAGACTGCTATGAAAGCTTGATGAATGCCGTTCAGCGCAAGTATGGTAGTGAACATCGCAAGCAGATGTACCAAGTAGAGCTACGAACACGGGTACAGAAGAGTGGTGAGTCACTTCAACAGTTTGCGGCGGAAGTGGAACGGTTGGCTCATCTTGCCTACCCAGGAGAGATCACTGAGAGGTGTATGATGGACACCTTCGTATATGGCATTCGCGATGCGGAGATAAAGCATATGGAGACAGTAGCTAGCGCTTTAACTTCAGAGACAGCAGCCTTGGTGTGCCAGCCAATATACAGAGCCCGTAAGGTACAAGTCAAAAGCGGCCAAAGTTTCACGGGCAAATGCTTCACCTGCGGAGAGGTCGGACACATGGCCCGTAATTGCCAATCGAGACGGAAACGTTCTAGATCACGCTCACCGGTAAGACCTCCAAAGCAAGTCAGATTCCAAAATAGGGAATCAGAAAATGTTGAAAAGCCGTCGACAAACTAGATGGAGTCAGTCTCGAGGGGCTTGATCTGACTCCCACAACATGTAGCCCCAGAATCTTCGTTTCTCAGATGGCACGGAAAATCAACAGCCTAACTGTCGACAGCGTAGTAAATGGAAGAAAAATCGTGGTAACATTGGATACGGGTGCACCACATTCCATAATTAGAAGGAATCTCGTTCGGGGAATGGAGCCGCTTCTGGGAATTAGATTGCGTACGGCAACTGGAGATGATGCACCGGTACTGGGAAAAGTTACACTGAAAATAACTATCGGCAACACAACAGTGACGCACGAGTTTGTAGTTGCGGATATTGTGGACGAATTAATCGTAGGTGTGGATTTTATGATTCGGAATGCATTCACCCTAGATTTGAAAAGCCGAATGTTGAAGTATGCGAACACCGAAATACCGTTATCCGTTGGTGAGGATAAGTATGGAGATATCCGACAAGCCATTGTATCGCAGCGGACAAAAATCCCAGCAAAGTCAGAGGCAGTCATATGGGCCAAAATGGACGGAGATGTGGAGAAGAACAAGTTGTGGGTTGAGGAGACTGATGAAAAATTTGCACTGGATGACATCATAATTGGAAAAACCCTCGTAGACGAACAGCAGAACAGAATAGTGCCAGTAAGAGTGGTCAATCTTGCAAATTCCGCTAAAACCATAGAGAAAGGACAGATAATTTGAAATTGCCGGGCAATTTCGGCAATTGTAAACTGTGAAAGCCAGCCGCGAGACACAAAAATGAAGATACCAGCTGATAAAAAGGTACTCGACGATCTTACGAAAGAATGGAGCAAAGACTTATCCACAGAGCAGAGGAGGACTGCCAGCCAACTTTTGGCAAGACATTGGTCAGTATTTGCTGAAAAGGGTAAAAACGAAGGCAGAACAAAGATGGTGAAACACACAATCAACACTGGTGATTCCAAACCCATTCGTCAAGCGTCAAGAAGAGTACCTCTTGCGAAGAGAGAAGAGGTGAATGTATTGCTGAAGGAAATGCATCAGAACAACGTCATTGAGCCATCAGCGTGCCCCTGGAGTTCTCCAGTGGTATTAGTCAGGAAGAAGGATGGCTCCACACGTTTCTGTGTAGATAATCGTAAACTAAATGAGGTAACGAAGAAAGATAGTTATCCATTAACTCGCATCGACAATACGTTGGACACACTTTCTGGTTCAAATTGGTTCTCAACGCTGGATTTACAAAGCGGATATTGGCAAGTGGCAGTAGATGAACAAGACAAGGAAAAGACAGCATTCAGTGTCGGCGATGGACTATGGCAATTTTTGGTGATGCCATTCGGACTGTGTAATGCTCCAGCTACATTTGAACGCTTAATGGAACATGTGCTAAAGGGTCTCCACTGGAAAACGTGTCTGGTGTACCTAGATGACATCATCGTTATAGGAAAGGACTTCGAGGACCACTTGAAGAATTTGGAAGAAGTATTGATGCGATTAGGAGCTTCAGGGTTGAAGCGGAGCGCAAAGAAATGCTCATTCTTCAAGAAAGAAGTCAAGTACCTTGGACATAAAGTCACGCCTGAAGGAGTACCACACAGATCCAGATAAGATAGACTCAGTAAGGGAGTGGCCAAGACCAACTAGTTTGCATGAGCTACGCAGCTTCTTGGGTCTTTGCACCTATTACAGACGCTGTGTTCCAAGCTTCGCAGACGTAGCTGGTAGTCTGCATGCATTAACGAGGAAAAATTGTCCTTTTGAGTGGAAAAGCGAACAGGAGAAGGCATTCAACAGATTGAAAGAGCTATTGTGTACGGCTCCGATCCTTGCGTATCCAATTCCTGGCGAAAAATTTATTTTGGATACAGATGCAAGTGGCTTCGGGATTGGAGATGTCCTGTCGCAAATTATTGACGGACAGGAAAGAGTAATAGCCTACTTAAGCAAAATCTTATCAAAGCCAGAGCGGAATTACTGTGTAACACGGCGAGCTTTTGGCGGTTATGCAGTGCGTGAAGCACTTTAACAAGTACTTGTATGGACAAAAGTTCTTGTTGAGAACAGATCACGCTACTCTGCGCTGGCTATTACAATTCAAAAATCCCGAAGGTCAGGTTGCGAGATGGATTGAGAGACTCCAAAGCTACGATTTCACAACAGAACATCGCAGAGGTGGAAGCCACGGGAATGCTGATGCATTATCATGCCGTCCTTGCAGTATGGAATGTAAGCACTGTTCTAAAGCTGAAGGGAAAGAAGGAGTAGTCGATGTGCGCTTAATGGCTGTTTTACCAGACGATGAATGGACAGCGGAAAAGATAAAAGAAGAGCAACGAAATGACCCAGATTTGGCAAAAATCGTATCAAGTAAGAATAAAGGAAAACGACCTGATTGGAACGAAATCTCGACTGAAAGTCCCATAACTAAAGCATATTGGGCTCAATGGAATAGCTTAAAGCTGCAAGATGGATGCCTATTCCGCCTGTGGGAGAGCGAAGATGGAAAAACCACGAAGAACTTGATTGTGGTACCCAAGGCAAGAATAAGCGAAATTCTCAAGGAATATCATAGTGGGCCAAGCGGAGGAAATTTGGGAATAACAAACACAGTCGAGAAAATTAAAACACGATTTTATTGGGTCGGTTGCCAGCAATCGGTAGTTAACTGGATTAGTGCTTGTGAAAAGTGTAGAGCTGCCAAGGGACCGAGCCGTCGCAGTCAGGGGAAGATTCATTTATACAACGTTCGAGCGCCATTTGAGCGTATTGCAATGGACATAGCAGGTCCGTTTCCAATTAGTGATTCCGGCAACAAATATGTTCTCGTCGTAATCGACTATTTTAGTAAATGGCCAGAAGTATACCCCATTCCCGATCACGAAGCAAAGACCGTTGCAGATGCATTTATCAATAATTGGGTCTGCAGATTCGGAGCTCCCCTCGAGTTGCATTCGGATCAAGGCAGAAATTTCGAGTCAACAATATTCAGGGAAATGAGTGAATTGATGGGCATACGCAAAACTCGTACAACCCCTTTGCACCCACAATCTGATGGAATGGTTGAAAGATTTAATCGTACGCTTGAGGAACACCTAAGGAAAGTCGTAGACAGAAACCAGAAAGATTGGGACCAACACATACCCCTCTTCTTAATGGCATACTGATTGGCAATTCACGATACAGCATCTACAATACCAGCTAAGGCTATTTTCGGTTATGACATAAGATTACCTGCAGATCTGAAATTCGGTGCCTACTCATCTACGGAAGTTTCATGTAGCAGTTATGTGGCTGAAAAACAAAGACAATTGAATGAAATTCATGGAAACATCAGAAAGCGCACACAACTGATGAGTGATAAAATGAAAGCCAGATATGATGTACGAGCAAACTCTAAGGGATTTCAGGAAGGGCAGCTAGTTATGCTTCATAATCCGGAAAGGAAAAAGGGATTATCGCCAAAACTGCAAACACACTGGGAACGGCCTTATAAGGTGATAAAGCGGCTCAACGATGTAGTATACCGCATCCAGTTGGCGAGAAATGTCAGGAGCAAGTACTATCCTTGTTCGGGACGAACAAGATTAAGCGGAGGGCAGTGAAACGTGATAGCACAGTGAATGTGATTGCATACTTTCATGATCCCATCTGAGTTTGGGAATGAGTGCCCCCTGTGTGTTATTTAGTCAAGACACAATCTATTCGAATAAAAGCTTATTTCGTTGTAGAGATTGTGGTGTAAAGAAATATCTCGAAAGTAAGAACTTCCTGTATAAAGTTCTAGAAACATCGAGAAAATTCTACACTATTGTAGAATTTTCTACCGCAACCATTCGAAACTATAAAAGCACAAGACTGTGCAAAGTAAAAATTCATTCGAACAGAGATCGTGAGAGTGTGTACATCGAGCATTATAATCGAAGCAGCAGTATTTGTAATTGTGCAAAGTGATGAAATTCATTGTGAAATAAAGTACAAATTGTAAAGAAGTAAACTTTAAGCCTAATTTTAAATGTGTAAATAGCAATAGTTAAATAAAGTTAGTTATTTTAATTTAACCAGCGATTGTTTGATTACTACACGATCCAGTGGTACGAATCCGAGTACAGAGAGTTAGAGTAAATTGTCAGGAAGGCAATTTCGTAACAATATATATATATATATATATATATATATATATATATATATATATATATATATATATATATATATATATATATATATATATATATATATATATATATATATATATATATATATATATATATATATATATATATATATATATATATATATATATATATATATATATATATATATATATATATATTTACTGATATCACATTTGCTGGTGCAAATATTTGATACAAATATTAAATTTATTTTTAAATAATGAATTCGACAATGGAGCTCATATCGCTTTATGAGCAAAATCCATTGCTTTATAATACGAAGTCCGAAGAATACAAGGACCGTATCAAAAAAGGTTTTGGAGAGCATTACTTCGCAGTTGAGGCCAGACAGACCAGAAGTTACTGCAGACGAAGTAAAAACTAAAATAAAAACGATAAGAAACCATTATATTATCAATATGTGCTAGCTGTGCAATTGAATCGACACAAAACAAATATTCTTGGAATCAATCTAATTTTTTGTCCCTTATGTATATATTTTATATATGCTTGTGATTATATTTTAAGATGTCTCAGGACTACACAATTTTCTGATGTGAGAATGATATTTAAGTTAAGGAAAATAATTACGGCTACCCATATTTAGTGACATTTTAATGGTCCGGCTCCTAGCAATGGTGGTGCAATTAAATTCCCTTAGAAATAGTGTTGCTTTTAAATATTTCCTACATTTATGTTCCTAATTTATATTTAACCCAAAAAAAGCTTAAAATTCGGAAAAATATAATATATGACAAAGTGTAAAGGCGAATAATAATAATATTTTTTGTCTTGACGAAACAAACGTAGCGCAACAAAAGAAATATTTCGAAGCAAACAGCTTCTTTCCAACTGTATCTAAATCAATGTGAAAAAAATATACATTTACGAACGACGAGAAAAATAATTTCTGCAGATTGCACAATTTTCTGTCGGCGTTCGTAATTGATCCGATGACATTTGACACTTTTGAACGCTTTTTACTACTTTGTTGGGATTGGTTCCGATACACGATAAGCAGTACGTGGCGGATGTGTTTTTAATTTTTTTCTTTCATTTAATTTAAAAAAAATTAATGACGTTCTTTCTATATTTATTCATACTAAAATATATATATATATATATATATATATATATATATATATATATATATATATATATATATTTGGCTGCTCGCGAACTCGGACGTAGCGTTGCCAATAAAAACAGTAATATAAGAAATGAAATAAGTGTATTATATGTAATGTAAGAAACAATTATACAATATGTAGTGTAAGAAACAATTATATAATATGTAGTGCAAGAAACAAGTATATAATATGTAGTGTAAGAAACAATTATATAATATGTAGTGTAAGAAACAAGTATACAATATGTAGTGTAAGAAACAAGTGTATTTCCTCGAGTTTCCAGATTTTGAACGAGATATTTTTGGATTGCACGAAACGCTCACACCAGCTCCAGCGCAGAAAAGAAAAAAGGGTTGATTGAAAGGCCGGAAACACGAAGTGTGTTACTCAGCAGCCAACACAGGCTAGTTCCGGTTTTCCCATAAATTCCCCCGGCAGGCGCAGTTGGGTGCCGAAGAGCATCTCGGCTGGAGTTGCTTTGAGGCCCTCTTTATACGCCGTCCGCATCCCCAATAGCACTGTTGGCAATTCGTCTGGCCATGGTGTGTCTGGACTGCACATCAAGGCCGCTTTTAGTGTGCGGTGTAGTCTCTCCACCATGCCGTTTGACTGTGGGTGGTAAGGCGTTGTGTGAACATGGTTAGCACCCGTCATTTTCGCGAGAGCCGTGAATAGCTCCCCCTCGAATTGACCCCCCTGGTCGGAGGTGATGGTGAGTGGCGTGCCGAAAGTGCAGACCCAACTGTGGAAGAACGCTCGTGCGACGGTCACAGCTCGAATGTCCGGGAGTGGGACAGCCACCGGCCATCGGGAAAAGCGGTCGATGATGGTCAGGCAGTGCGACAGTCCTCTCACCAGCGGTAGCGTGATCAGGTCAACATGAACGTGGCAGAACCTGTCATCTGTCTCCCCGAAGCTTTGCAACTCGGCGCGATTGTGGCGATGGACCTTCGCGCGTTGGCATGGTTGGCATTCACGGGCCCAGCGGAGCGCGTCCTTGCGCATGCTTGGCCAGAAGTATTTGGCCACCAGATGTTTCGCCGTTGCTCGACCACTCGGATGGGATGATCCGTGTACGATGGCAAACGCCGCTCGATGCAGGTTGGATGGCCAATAGGGCCGTGTCGCCCCATCGGTAACCAGACAGTAGATCTCGCTGTTGTTGAAAGCGAGACGATCCAGTTGGATACGCGGATTCTCCAGCAGGTGAGGCAGCTCTACGTCAGAGGCTTGCTCCAGGCTGATAGTGGCTTCGTCGAGGATGGAAGGCATCGAGACGGTACAGGTTCGCGAAAGTGCGTCTGCCACAACGTTTTCTCCCCCGGGAACGTACACGAATCATGTGTTGAACTGGAGGATGTAGTCCAGGTGTCGGCTCTGCCTCGGCGTTGCCTTGTCCGAGCGTTGTTGTGTGGCGTCGGCCAGCGGCTTGTGGTCCGTGTGGATTGTGAAGGCGTGTGCCTCCAGGATCCTCCTGAAGTGCCTGACTGCGGCATACACCGCGAGCAACTCCCTGTCGTAGGCGCTGTAGCGAGTTTCTGGGGGATTGAGCTTCCTAGAGAAGAATCCCAGAGGCTTCCATGTCCCATCGGGTTGCTCTTGGTTGAGTGCCGCTCCGATGGCGGTGCTCGATGCGTCGGTGTAGAGAGCGATTGGCGCGGTAGGCGAGAGGAAGGCTTAATCTGCAGCTGCTGCGACACTCGCCTTGCACTGCTGGAATGCCTGCTCCGTTTGCGTCGTCCAGCTAATCGCCGCCTTCTTCTTCGTTAGGTTCCTCAGAAGTTCGTTGAGCGGGGCCTGTAGTTCCGCGGCGTGCGGTATACACCTGCGGTAGTAATTAACCATACCCAGGAAACGTCTCAGCTGGGTAGAGTCTGTCGGGCTTGGAAAGGCGTCGATCGCCTCGATCTGTGGGCGCGGGGGCCTGAACCCCTCTTTCGAGACTCGATACCCAGCGAATGTAGCTTCTTGGGCACCGAGTTGGCATTTGTCCAAGTTGATGCGTAGGTTCGCCGCTCTCAGCGTCTCCAACAATTGGCTCAAATGATGCAGGTGCTCGTCATGCGTCTCGGATGCGATGAGCAGGTCGTCTACGTAGCCCTTCACGAAGGGGAGTTTCCGCAGTAGGTGATTAATTACCCGCTGAAGCGTTTGCGCGGAGTTACGCAGGCCTAATGGCATACCCACGAACTCGAAGAGGCCGAAAGGTGTTGTGACTGCCGTTTTCGGGATGTCAACTTTGGCAACCGGGATTTGGTAGAAGGCTTTCTGCAGATCGATTACAGAGAATACTTTTCCCCGGCTCTCCTGGATCAGGTCCTCGATGATCGGTAGAGGATATCGGTCTGGCAAGGTACACGCGTTGAGGCGGCGGTAGTCGCCAGTGGCTCGCCAGCTTCCATTCGGCTTTGGTACCATGTGTAGCGGACTGGCCCATGGGCTCGATGATGGGCGTACCACCCCCTTGTCGAGGAGGTCAGCGAACTCTTCTTTGGCAGCAGCGAGTCGTTCACCGACGTGTCTACGGGGGCGCTCGAAAACGGGAGGGCCCTCCGTGACGATGAAGTGTTGTACCGGCAAGTCTGGTACAGTGGCCATGACCCCTGCTGGTGAAGCGAGTTGCAGGAAGCGCTGGACGAGCTCTCTATACCGGTCGCCGTGTGGTCCCACAGGCGCATCAATGCGAGCCACTGTGGAGATGCCGTAGATTCGAGCCGAGTCCATGCGGCCCGTTGCCGCGATATTGGTAAGGGGGTCTACGATGCGTCGTCCCCTCAAGTCTACCAGGAGCCCATAGTATGCCAGGAAGTCCGCCCCGAGAATGGCAGTTTGCACATCGGCCACAGTGAACGCCCAACTAAAATCCCGACGCAGGGCGAGGTTCAGCTTCAGCGTGAGCTGCCCGTATGTGGCTATCGGCGACGAGTTGGCCGCGTACAGCGTGAAGCTGTTTCGCTGTAGTTTGCGGGCGACCGTTCCCCTCGGCAGTAAGGAGACCACTGAACCCGAGTCCACGAGAAAGCGAGTGGATGTTGTCCGATCCGTTACGTGTAGGCGTTTATCGGTTGGTGGTCGGCCGGCGTCGTTCGCCCAAGTCGGCGTCGGCAGCGCTAGTTTCCCGACGGCGTCGAGGTGGCGGCCACGGCGGCGGCAAAGATACACGGTGGTCGGCACTGCTGTGCTGTCGCCCCGTACTTCAGGTGGTACCAACATTGGCCAGGCGCTGTAGAGCGATCTCGATGCCGGCTGGGGCTGCGGGTTTCAGCGCGACCCCTATGAAGTGGGGGCGTTATTTTAAGCAGCAGCTCCTGATTCTCCCGCGTTAGTGCCACGAGCTGTGCCACTGACTGGCGCAGTGTGGCAAGCTCTGCGTGCACGGAGTTACCCGTTGAATCGTGCGACGATCTGTTCGCGAATGGAGAGCGGGGTATCGGAGACGAGAGTGGAGGTGACGTAGCTGCCACTGTAGGTCCGTTGTCGACCAGCTCGTCACCTGCCTCTGCGAGCTCCTCCAGACTGGTGCCTTTCAGGATTTTGAGTAGCCGTCGCGTTGACGGCGGCATCAGGTCGAGCCACTTCACGCGGATGATGTCATCCGTGGCCCGGTCACCTGCTAGGGAGCGTATCTGTCGCAGGAGTTGGGACGGCTTCCTGTCCCCCAGCTCGAGTTGGGTGAGTAATCTGTGGAGCTGTCGATCCGCCGAGTCGGTGAGGCGATTTAATATTGCTGTCTTCAGCACCTCATACTTGCCCACGGGCGGCACTGTGCGGAGTACATCCGCGACCTCGGAAATAGTCTCCGGGTCGAGCGCCGCAACTACTAGATTGTAGCAGCTATTGTCGTTGCGCACATGGTGTACTTGGAACGCGGACTCGATCTGGTAAAACCACAGATCGGGGTTACTCCTCCAGAAAGGTGGGAGCCGACAGCTGCTCACCGCCTCGATCGCGGGCGGCGACGAAAAGGAGGCGTGCCCCCCAGGTTCCCCTGCACGGTGTGGCGGCAGGTGGTGTGTCGGTATCAGCAATGGCGTGGGCATGGCCAGCTGTGCCTGCGCATGCACGTGCGGTTGTTGTGGCTGCTGGTGTGGAGCGTACGTTGCTCGAGTAGGCGGCTGCTCCGGTGGTGCCGGCGGCGCCGGTCCTGAGGCTGTTGGCGAGTGGAGCATCCTATGCGTGTTTTATACCCCTGTATGGGGCGCGTATGTTTACGATCACGTCGGGGTCAGCAATTTGGCTGCTCGCGAACTCGGACGTAGCGTTGCCAATAAAAACAGTAATATAAGAAATGAAATAAGTGTATTATATGTAATGTAAGAAACAATTATACAATATGTAGTGTAAGAAACAATTATATAATATGTAGTGCAAGAAACAAGTATATAATATGTAGTGTAAGAAACAATTATACAATATGTAGTGTAAGAAACAAGAGTATTTCCTCGAGTTTCCAGATTTTGAACGAGATATTTTTGGATTGCACGAAACGCTCACACCAGCTCCAGAGCAGAAAAGAAAAAAGGGTTGATTGAAAGGCCGGAAACACGAAGTGTGTTGCTCAGCAGCCAACACAGGTTAGGTCCGGTTTTCCCATAAACACGCTGTGCGACAGCGACAGCGTGTTAATAGATGGCGCGCGGAACTAACGCCTGCTAGCGTTGGCGTACCCGACAACTGGGTGGGGGTAGTGGTGTCGCCACATATATATATATATATATATATATATATATATATATATATATATATATATATATATATATATATATATTTATATATATATATATATATATATATATATATATATATATATATATATATATCATATATTTTCACTTTATTAATTTATAAAAGAAGATTTGAACATTCACTAAATGTTAGTTTTGGCAGACACTCTTTTTCTTCACGTAAATACTAATCGCTACACATGAAGTTTTTCTACTGACACGTTTATTTCGTTTCGTTTTGTATGTTTCGTCAAGACTAACCGGACCTTAAAGCAAAGAACATACAAAAATAGACAGTTTATATGAATGTATTTGTGCGAGCTCTGCTACTGAGAGGAGGTTTTAAAATTGATGTATGTAGTGGTAAAAATACAGTGCACCCCCCTTAACTCTAACTATCGTCATTCCTCAACTCTCTTAACTTCT
Source organism: Clusia tigrina (assembly GCA_920105625.2). Classification (NCBI taxonomy): domain Eukaryota; kingdom Metazoa; phylum Arthropoda; class Insecta; order Diptera; family Clusiidae; genus Clusia; species Clusia tigrina. The sequence goes on from OV050030.1 coordinate 369,878,846, forward strand.
CAAAATAACTGAAAACATACAATTTCTTTGATAATTTCTCATTGTCAATGAACCCTCAAGATCCACAAGTCGTAATATTCCAGTTGCGTTTACGTAAAAAAATTAATTCGACAAAATAAAAAATTGTTTTCTTCAGTATTAAAGAAAGAAACACTACCTCTGTTTAATTCAAAGCATAAAGCCGTTAACTTAATTTGTTTAGCTGCACTTTTTACCCATTTTCAAGATTTTTCTTAGATTATTGAAACTGTTGTTATATGTGAGAATACTGTAAAAACGTTGAAGTCTCTTTTGACCGGCAATTTCTTAAACTTGGTCTCCTTCTGTTTCAAATTCTAATTTTTTAGCTGTCCCCTGTGCACTTTCATTCGTTCATGGCCATGTATATTTAAACACGCTTGGGGTATTACTGGGGCAGTCGGATCCCATTTTAATATAAATAAATTTTTATTAATTATTTTAGTTCTTAGTAGTATAATATTATGGCAAAAAATCAAAGAATTATGATTCTACATCTTATGATTACTATGGTGCGTTTACAATGAAGAGAAGTGTAAATGGAAAGCAATTGGATCAAATTTTACATTAAAAGAACTTCTTAAGATTTGCGTTTTCAACTCCAAATTAAATAACACAATTTTTTTTTGATTTATTATCACCTTTTCTTTTTAGAAGTTTCGCAGTTCTTTTTAAAATAGAAATGAACAGACCCCCTAAAAGTTTAATTTAAACGTAGCCCTGGTTTCTTCTGATTTTTTTCTCCGAATATTCGCTATTTCGACAACAATCCAGCAGTGAAGCCAACTACTTAAAATACTAGTAACACTTTTATATGTGTGTAAAATTTATATATATGTATGTACATAATATAATAATGTGTACTCGACATGTAAAATATTTTTTGTGCATAAATGAGGGGTATATTAATTCAGCATGTTCATTGATGGTGCCGCATTTCCACTCTTCTTTACCATACGTCTCCTCGGGCAATTTTTGATGGCATAACATCTGTCAAATTTGATTGCAATGGTTGGCAATATTTTAATGGTGGGCATTGCGATGTAATGCCATTGTCATTTTGAAAATGCCGTCAAGCAATCTAGTTCGCTGTACCCACTCTTGAAAAGATTTTTTATTTATACGATGAAGAGGAAAAAAGAAGGAAACCGAAATTCTGGGTGAATCCTTTATTACAAAGAATGCAAATGCACAATCTCCATTCATTTTAGCGTTTTTATTAATTTAATAGATGCGGTAAAACGAAAATGTCCGACGATGCTTCCACTGTGAGTGTCACGAAAAAATGAAAAAAGGCTGTCAAACAAACAAAATGACAACTGATTGTAACACAGCACGTTGGCAATTTATGGCATAACATATTTCATAACATAAATTGCCAACTTGAAGCAATTTGGAGTCTCCATTGGCAATTTGCTTGAAATTGCCAATGGCATGCCATCAAAAATTGCCCGTGGAGACGTAGGGTTACGAACACTTTGCGGATATTTTAAAACACGCGTTAACATGAAGATTTATCTCTAAAATAAGGAATTATAAAAAGTGGTTGGAATTATAAAAATAACTGTTTTTCTTAAAATTCCAATGTTTGTCTTTACTTCCTTTTTTATTAAATTGACAAGAAAGGACAAATTTAGTATACACGACAATGAAGTGCCGCAGAAGTCAGTAACTGCTTAACTTATAGATAAGTTTTGAACTAGTAAATTAACCACTTGATTTTTAACTATTAAATTTAGTAGTATATTTTGAAGACTGCCTATAATTTTCACTGCAGGGATATGGAATATTTTTACAACAAACACAATAAATTCAGATACACTGTACGTGTGACCAAAAAAAAAATGGTCGCAACGGTAAATAAATATGGAGGGAATTGAATGTCTTTGCTTAGTCTTCTTTGCTTAAAGCTCACTATAATGTTATCGAATATCACAAAGTATCTTAATAAAGATACTGTCATCATACTATATTATCATGCAGGTATGAAAAATTTACAAATTGATAATTAAACATATAGATTAATATAAATTAATTATATAATATAAATATTCCTTAGTGAATTTAAAATAAATTGTTTTAAGTTTCCAAACATATGGCACCTTCACTATACAAAATTCATCCACAGTTTAGAAATCACTGTGAATAATCAGCTGCTATTGAATTCTTTCTTTGTTGACTTTTATTTGGGTCTCATATAACTACAAATAAAACGTATATTTTCTAAAGTATTTGTTGCTTCATTGGTTGACTGTAAAATGAAAGAAAGCATGGTGTGGCTTGGTTTTGTTTTTATACTATTAAATATAAAATTGGCGGTCCCGATAGAATATGATTGTGCAGAGTTGCTAAAAGGGCAATATTTGTGTCCAGATCCAGCTAAAAACCATATAGACCCTAATACTCAACAGTTCCAGGGCTGCACAGAAGAAAGAAAGGCTAAAGGTAAGTAAGCTCACTTGTGGTTACTTTGCTATCGAATCCATGATTTTCCTTCTCATTACACAGTTTGGTGTGTAGCAGTGGAAGGAATTAATTGCACTGAAACTGGTAATAACACCTTTACACGTTTAATGCCCTGCAAATGGACGTAAGCATGATTCATTTTAAGTGTCCATAATAAACTAATTATACTTGAAGGTGTGTTCTTTAGACATGTTATAGCAAATGATTTTCACATATTTTTCAGAAATGGATACTATCTCGACACCACCCTTCTGCTTTCCGTATTTTTGGGCATGTTCGGAGTAGATCGCTTCTATTTGGGTTATCCAGGTATTGGAATGATGAAATTCTGCACATTGGGTGGCATGTTTTTGGGACAGCTAATAGATATAATCCTAATAGCTACGCAGGTAGTAGGGCCTGCAGATGGGTCTTCTTATATCATACCATATTATGGTGCGGGAGTAACCATTGTGCGGAGTGATAATTCTACATACCGACTACCACGAGATGATTGGTGACATAATTAATACGATTATGTTTTTTTTTATATATAAGTAATTAATGCTGAGTTATATCCATATACAATAAAAAAATATTTTTCATATAAGAATTAATTGCTCAGCTTAATAATAGCTTGGAAATAAATGCAAAGAATGAAGTTTGGAAATGTTAAAATTTCACAGAAATATTTGAGAGATATTTCCAAATTTAATTTGGGTTACTTCGTTCAGTAAACTAATGCAAATTGCGTCAGTTAATTTGGCGCCGAGTATACTATGACAATTTCAAGATCAATTAGCACTATTTACGGTTTAAGTATATGCCTTCTAATAGATAGTAGTATTGTGTAATTTTACCATGATGGAAGCTCAAAGCGGCACTCTTGTTATATAGGCATTTTAAGAGATTCTTAACTTGTTCTGCGCTACCCAACTCTACTCTGCTCTGCACTTATAGACATTTTTTTAAATTAAAAATAAAAATTCTTATGAGTAATATTAATTAAAAACATTTTTGCTTCTAAAAATCGTTAACGAATTGATGTAGAAAAACGCCCAGACACGGGTATCTTATTTTTAGCCATACTTTCAGAATATATAGGTCCTGCTCATGTATGCAAGCATGTATATATATATATATATATATATATATATATATATATATATATATACATATATTAATATATATATATGTATATATATTAATATATATATATATATATATATATATATATATATATATATATATATATATTTATGTATATATGTAAATATATATGTATATATATTAATATATATATATATATATATATATATATATATATATATATATATATATCAATTTGTATGGATCGAAAAAAAGTCACCAAGCGGTTGTCAAAATCGTAATCTACGAGAAATTCTAAGAAAGTTTACCCAAGACACCATGGGTCTAAAATCAAAATGGAGCTTCCGATTTTTAACGAGAAAGTTTTATTTTATTTTTTTTATTTTTTTAAATTATTTATTTATTTGGATTTGATGATTCAAAAATTGGAAGGCCTTGTATCTTAAGTTATGTTACCTGTCCCCTCATTAAAATTAAAATAAACAATTTTGCGATGTTTTGAAAATATCACACTTTTTATTTCAACATTACTTATTTTTAAAGTCTTTCTTGCTATCAATCCTAGGTGTTACGTTTCGACTTTTAACTGTGACTGCCATAACACCATCGCGATTTTTTTCAATAGTTCGACGTGAGACTCTAGTCAGTAGTTGCACAAACCGCTCGGTTCCTTGAATGTGTAGAGGAATTTGTGGATCCGGAAGGGGTGGATTGTCCAATTCTATGTAATTGAGCAAGTGTTCATAGGGTATGCTTGCAGTGAATGGGGGCTCGGATAAAATGCCATCGTTATCTAAGTTTATCATGTCGAAGTAATTAGTGCAGTTAAAATTTATAGTTGGCTTTTTGTAAACTCTTAATTTTGTTGGGTCGTAAAGATTTTCACGATAATATAAACATTTTTTTACAGCCATTCCGCGCACTTCCTTTCTGTTGTCAAAAATCATTGTTAGAAGCACATTTTCTGAGTGGCAAAATATCCGTTATTTTGAACAACATTATTTACAATTTCACGCAAATTTTGTGGCAAATATTGTGTTGAACAAATAAATTTATATAAGAGTGCACTTCCATGTATAACTGAATCGTAATACTTTACATTAAAGTACATTGGTACGTAAACTTTCATGACATACGTTGCTAAAATTTTTAAATTTTCGGTTGGTGAATTTGTAGTCACATACAATCGCAGAAGTCTACCAGCTTTGGTTAACCAACGGGAATGAACGATAGGCCCAGGTTTTATGTTTCCTAAACCTTCTGGACAGGAACCATTATGAATTGATTAATTAATTAATTAATTTTTTCGTGTACCATTTAATGATTAAAAGCTTTTTTAAAATTAATCGAAACATCTAAATTGTTAAGTTATCTAAACAGCTTTCAAAAGGTCATGAAATTTCCTTTCGAAAAAGCCCAAACATAATTACTTTTGTTAAGTTTTTTAGAAGACTTGATAAAATTTTAACATATTTAGAACGAAATAAGTATATGTAAACAAAACTTTCTCGTTAAAAATCGGAAGCTCGATTGTGATTTTAGACACATGGTTTCTTTGGAAAATTTTCTTAGAATTCGTCGTAGATTACGATTTGGACAACTGCTTTGTCGAGAAAAAAATTGACCCACTCTAATATATATATATATATATTTATAAATATATATATATATATATATATATATATATATATATATATATATATATATATATATATATATATATATATATATATATATATATTGTTACGAAATTGCCCTCTTGACAATTTACTCTGTTACAAAATTGCCCTCCTGACAATTCCTCTAACTCTCTGTACTCGGACTCGTACCGCTGGATTGTGTAGTAATCAAACAATCGCTGGTTAAATTAAAATAATTAGCTTTATTTAATTATTGCTATTTACACATTTAATATTAGGCTTAAAGTTTACTTAGTTATGATTTGCACTTTATTTAACACTTTATAATAATGAATTTCATCACTTTGCACAATTACAAATACTGCTGCTTTGATTATAATGCTAGATGCACACACTTTTACGGTCTCTGATCTACTGTATCCCACTTTGAACAGTCTTGTCGCTTTTATAGTTTTCGAATGGTTGGTGTAGAAACTTCCACGCTATTCTCGTATATTCTAGAAGCTTCTATCCTCTTCGACAGAAGTCGAGAATATTCTTTTTGATATTACCGACAGATGGTTCTTGAATAAGCTTTTATTCGAATAGTTCGCATCTTGACTCACAGGGGGCACTCATTCTCCAGATGGGATCCTAAAAATATGCTATCCCGTTTCACTGATATGCAATCACGTTTCACTGCCCTCCGCTTAATCTTGTTCGTCCCGAACAAGGATAGTACTGCAACCTTTATAAGGAGATAACCTCTCTAAATGAACGACTTTCATTTTGCTCCTGGCATTTCTCGCCAACTGGATGCGGTATACTACATCGTTGAGCCGCTTTATCACCTTATAAGGGCCTTCCCAGTGTGTTTGCAGTTTTGGCGATAATCCCTTTTTCCTTTGCGGATTATGAAGCATAACTAGCTGCCCTTTCTGAAATCCCTTGGAGTTTGCTCGTAGATCATATCTGGCTTTCATTTTATCACTCATCAGTTGTGTGCGCTTTCTGATGGTTCCATGAATTTCATTCAGCTGTCTTCGTTTGTCAGCTACATAACTGCTACATGAAACTTCCGTAGATGAGTAGGCACCGAATTTCAGGTCTGCAGGCAATCTTATGTCACAACCGAAAATAGCCTTAGCTGGTGTTGTAGATGTTGTATCGTGAGTTGCCGATCGGTATGCCATTAAGAAGAGGGGTATGTGTTGGTCCCAATCTTTCTGGTTTCTGTCCACGACTTTTCTTAGGTGTTCCTCAAGCGTACGATTAAATCTTTCAACCATTCCATCGTATTGTGGGTGCAAAGGGGTTGTACGAGTTTTGCGTATGCCCATCAATTCACTCATTTCCCTGAATATTGTTGACTCGAAATTTCTGCCTTGATCCGAGTGCAATTCGAGGGGAGCTCCGAATCTGCAGACCCAATTATTGATAAATGCATCTGCAACGGTCTTAGCTTCTTGATCGGGAATGGGGTATACTTCTGGCCATTTACTAAAATAGTCGATTATGACGAGAACATATTTGTTGCCGGAATCACTAATTGGAAACGGACCTGCTATGTCCATTGCAATACGCTCAAATGGCGCTCCCACGTTGTATAAATGCATCTTCCCCTGGCTGCGACGGCTCGGTCCCTTGGCAGTTGTACACTTTTCACAAGCACTAATCCAGTCAACTACCGATTGCTGGTAACCAACCCAATAAAATCGTGTTTTAATTTTCTCGACTGTTTTTGTTATTCCCAAATGTCCTCCGCTTGGCCCACTATGGTATTCCTTGAGAATTTCGCTTATTCTTGCCTTGGGTACCACAATCAAGTTCTTCGTGGTTTTCCCATCTTCGCTCTCCCACAGGCGGAATAGGCATCCATCTTGCAGCTTTAAGCTATTCCATTGAGCCCAATATGCTTTAGTTATGGGGCTTTCAGTCGAGATTTCGTTCCAATCAGGCCGTTTTCCTTCATTCTTACTTGATACGATTTTTGCCAAATCTGGGTCATTTCGTTGTTCTTCTTTTATCTTTTCCGCTGTCCATTCATCGTCTGGTAAAACAGCCATTAAGCGCACATCGACTACTCCTTCTTTCCCTTCAGCTTTAGAACAGTGCTTACATTCCATACTGCAAGGACGTCGTGATAGTGCATCAGCATTCCCGTGGTTTCCGCCTCTGCGATGTTCTATTGTGAAATCGTAGCTTTGGAGTCTCTCAATCCATCTCGCAACCTGACCTTCGGGATTTTTGAACTGTAATAGCCAGCGCAGAGCAGCGTGATCCGTTCTCAACAAGAACTTTTGTCCATACAAGTACTTGTTAAAGTGCTTCACGCACTGCATAACCGCCAAAAGTTCTCTCCGTGTTACACAGTAATTTCGCTCTGGCTTTGATAAGATCTTGCTGAAGTAGGCTATTACTCTTTCATGTCCGTCAATAACTTGCGACAGGACACCTCCAATCCCGAATCCACTTGCATCTGTATCCAAAATAAATTTTTCGCCAGGTATTGGATACGCAAGGATCGGAGCTGTACACAATAGCTCTTTCAATCTGTTGAATGCCTTCTCTTGTTCGCTTTTCCACTCAAAAGGACAACTTTTCCTCGTTAATGCATGCAGACTACCAGCCACGTCTGCAAAGCCTGGAACAAAGCGTCTGTAATAGGTGCAAAGACCCAAGAAGCTGCGTAGCTCATGCAGACTAGTTGGTCTTGGCCACTCCCTTACTGAGTCTATCTTATCTGGATCTGTGTGTACTCCTTCAGGTGTGACTTTATGTCCAAGGTACTTGACTTCTTTCTTGAAGAACGAGCATTTCTTTGCGCTCAGCTTCAACCCTGAAGCTCCTAATCGCATCAATACTTCTTCCAAATTCTTCAAGTGGTCCTCGAAGTCCTTTCCCATAACGATGATGTCATCTAGGTACACCCGACACGTTTTCCAGTGGAGACCCTTTAGCACATGTTCCATTAAGCGTTCAAATGTAGCTGGAGCATTACACAGACCGAATGGCATCACCAAAAATTGCCATAGTCCATCACCGGCACTGAATGCTGTCTTTTCCTTGTCTTGTTCGTCGACTGCCACTTGCCAATATCCGCTTTGTAAATCCAGCGTTGAGAACCAATTTGAACCAGAAAGTGTGTCCAACGTATCGTCGATTCGAGGTAATGGATAACTATCTTTCTTCGTTACCTCATTTAGTTTACGATAATCTACACAGAAACGTGTGGAGCCATCCTTCTTCTTGACTAATACCACTGGAGAACTCCAGGGGCTCGCTGATGGCTCTATGACGTTGTTCTGATGCATTTCCTTCAGCAATACATTCACCTCTTCTCTCTTTGCCAGAGGTACTCTTCTTGACGCTTGACGAATGGGTTTGGCATCACCAGTGTTGATTGTGTGTTTCACCATCTTTGTTCTGCCTTCGTTTTTACCCTTTTCAGCAAATACTGACCAATGTCTTGCCAAAAGTTGGCTGGCAGTCTTCCTCTGCTCTGTGGATAAGTCTTTGCTCCATTCTTTCGTGAGATCGTCGAGTACCTTTTTATCAGCTGGTATCTTCATTTTTGTGTCTCGCGGCTGGCTTTCACAGTTTACAATTGCCGAAATTGCCCGGCAATTTCCAATTATCTGTCCTTTCTCTATGGTTTTAGCGGAATTTGCAAGATTGACCACTCTTACTGGTACTATTCTGTTCTGCTGTTCTTCTACGAGGGTTTTTCCAATTATGATGTCATCCAGTGCGAATTTTTCATCAGTCTCCACAACCCACAACTTGTTCTTCTCCACATCTCCGTCCATTTTGGCCCATATGACTGCCTCTGACTTTGCTGGGATTTTTGTTCGCCGCGATACAATGGCTTGTCGGATACCTCCATACTTATCCTCACCAACGGATAACGGTATTTCGGTGTTCGCATACTTCAACATTCGGCATTTCAAATCTAGGGTGAATCCATTCCGAATCATAAAATCCACACCTAAGATTAATTCGTCCACAATATCCGCAACTACAAACTCGTGCGTCACTGTTGTGGTGCCGATAGTTATTTTCCGTGTAACTTTTCCCAGTACTGGTGCATCATCTCCAGTTGCCGTACGCAATCTTATTCCCTGAAGCGGTTCGATTCCCCGAACGAGATCCCTTCTAATTATGGAATGTGATGCACCCGTATCCAATGTTACCACGATTTTTCTTCCATTTACTACGCTGTCGACAGTTAGGCTGTTGATTTTCCGTGCCATCTGAGAAACGAAGATTCTGGGGCTACATGTTGTGGGAGTCAGATCAAGCCCCTCGAGACTGACTCCATCTAGTTTGTCGACGGCTTTTCAACATTTTCTGATTCCCTATTTTGGAATCTGACTTGCTTTGGAGGTCTTACCGGTGAGCGTGATCCAGAACGTTTCCGTCTCGATTGGCAATTACGGGCCATGTGTCCGACCTCTCCGCAGGTGAAACATTTGCCCGTGAAACTTTGGCCGCTTTCGACTTGTACCTGACGGGCTCTGTATACTGGCTGGCACACCAAGGCTGCTGTCTCTGAAGTTAAAGCGCTAGCTACTGTCTCCATATATGTAGCTTTCGGATTAGTTATTGCAGAACGCTTTATCTCCGCATCGCGAATGCCATATACGAAGGTGTCCATCATACACCTCTCAGTGATCTCTCCTGGGTAGGCAAGATGAGCCAACCGTTCCACTTCCGCTGCAAACTGTTGTAAAGACTCACCACTCTTCTGTACCCGTGTTCGTAGCTCTACTTGGTACATCTGCTTCCGGTGTTCACTACCATACTTGCGCTGAACGGCATTCATCAAGCTTTCATAGCAGTCTCGCTCACTTTCTGAGATAGTTTGAAGCACATCAGCGGCAGCACCTTTCAATGAAACTGTTAATGCAGCCACTTTTTCGCGAGCACTCCAACCATTTGTGCTAGCGGTAGTCTCAAACTGCATTCTGAAGACGCTAAATGTCGTGGTTCCATCATAGGTAGGAGGCTTCAGTTTTATTGAGGATAAAGCTGGCACAGGCAATGCACCTTCCTGTAGTAGGTGAATTCTTTGCTCTATTTGTTGCTTAAATTCGTTTTGCTTTTGCTCGTTCGCAATGAATTTTTGTTCTACACATTTTTCGAACGATTCCTGCCGTGTCTGAATATCACAAACCTTCCTGTCTACCATTTCGGACATTTCTTTCATCTGCTGTGAGTTTTGTTCCGCTAATAGAGCGAGTCGTATTTCACTTTGCTGTAATTGTTCTTTGACATCCTCTCTGACACCTTGGGCATTTTGTTGTAATCGCTCCTGTATCCTCTCATCGACTGCTTGCTTGAGGGATTCAGCACTCTTTTCAACGTCCTGTTTGACGGATGCAACACTCTTTTCGACGGTTTGAGCATTTTGTTGTAATTGTTGCTGCATCTTTTCATCTCGCTGCTGCATCTTTTCCTCTCGCTGCTGCATCCTCTCTTCGGCTGCCAGAGCGTTTTGTTGTAACTGCTGTTGGATCCTCTCTTCAGCTGCTTGAGAATTTTGTTGTAACTGCTGCTGCATCCTCTCTTCGGCTGCTTGAGCACTTTGTTGTAGCTGCATCTGTATTACCCCGATAAGTGCACTCATGTCAAAGTTACCCGTGTTAGTTTCTTGCGGTGTTTCTTCGTGTCGAGATGTCGTTGCCTCTTCACATTGGAATTCATGCTCATCGACATCTATACCCTGCTCCTCTAAAGCGCTTCTTAATCGCACCTGCAGCTCCGCTTTAAGCCCTTGTGTTTGCAAATTTAAACGCTCAAGCTCCTTCTTGAGCTGCTCCAATCTCAGTTTTTCAAATTTAACCATTGTTTATCACATATACACAATCCCACTTCTGACACCAATTGTTACGAAATTGCCCTCTTGACAATTTACTCTGTTACAAAATTGCCCTCCTGACAATTCCTCTAACTCTCTGTACTCGGACTCGTACCGCTGGATTGTGTAGTAATCAAACAATCGCTGGTTAAATTAAAATAATTAGCTTTATTTAATTATTGCTATTTACACATTTAATATTAGGCTTAAAGTTTACTTAGTTATGATTTGCACTTTATTTAACACTTTATTTAATAAGTAATTTCATCACTTTGCACAATTACAAATACTGCTGCTTTGATTATAATGCTAGATGCACACACTTTTACGGTCTCTGATCTACTGTCTTCGACTTTTAACAGTCTTGTCGCTTTTATAGTTTTCGAATGGTTGGAGTCGAAAATTCCACGCTATTCTTGTATTTTCTAGAAGCTTCTATCCACTTCGACAGAAGTCGAGAATATTCTTTTTGATATTACCGACGGATGGTTCTTGAATAAGCTTTTATTCGAATAGTTCGCATCTTGACTCACAGGGGGCACTCATTCTCCAGATTCTCCAGATGGGATCCTAAAAGTATGCAATCCCTTTTCACTGAGCTATCACGTTTCAATATATATATAACTTATATATATAACTTAAAGTTTTTGGGGTTTTCTTTTACTTTACTTTCATATATATATATATATATATATATATATATATATATATATATATATATATATATATATATATATATATATACATACATATATATATATATATATATATATATATATATATATATATATATATATATATATATTGTTACGAAATTGCCCTCTTGACAATTTATTCTGTTACGAAATTGCCCTCCTGACAATTTACTCTAACTCTCTGTACTCGGACTCGTACCACTGGATTGTGTAGTAATCAAACAATCGCTGGTTAAATTAAAATAACTATCTTTATTTAACTATTGCTATTTACACATTTAATATTAGGCTTAAAGTTTACTTCTTTACAATTTGTACTTTATTTCACAATGAATTTCATCACTTTGCACAATTACAAATACTGCTGCTTCGATTATAATGCTTGATGTTTACACTGCCACGTTCTATGTTCGAATGTCTTTTTACTTTGCACAATCTTGTGCTTTTATAGTTTCGAATGGTTGCGGTAGAAAATTATACAATAGTGTAGAATTTTCTCGATGTTTCTAGAACTTTATACAGGAAGTTCTTACTTTCGGGATATTTCTTTACACCACAATCTCTACAACGAAAGAAGCTTTTATTCGTATAGATTGTGTCTTGACTAAATAACATACAGGGTGGTGCACTCATTCTCAAACTCCAGATGGGATCCTAAAAGTACGCAATCCCGTTTCACTAATATGCAATCACGTTTCACTGCCCTCCGCTTAATCTTGTTCGTCCCGACCAAGGATAGTACTGCAACCTTTGTAAGGACGTAGCCTCTCTAAATGAACGACTTTCATTTTGCTCCTGAGATTTCTCGTCCACTGGATGCGGTATCTAACATCGTTGATCCGCTTTATCACCTTATAAGGTCCTTCCCAGTGTGTTTGCAGTTTTGGCGATAATCCCTTTTTCCTTTGCGGATTATGAAGCATAACTAGCTGCCCTTCCTGAAATCCCTTGGAGTTTGCTCGTAGATCATATCTGGCTTTCGATTTATCACTCATCAGTTGTGTACGATTTCTGCTGTTTCCATGAATTTGATTCAGCTGTTCGCGTTTTTCAGGTATACAACTGCTGCATCGGAGTACTGTAGATGACTTTTTAGTCCATTCTTCGTCTGCTTATCTAGTACTACTCCTCGCTTATCACACTGTCAGCAATTAGGAATTTGACTTTCCGTACGATCTGAGAAACGAGGATTCTGGGGCTGCATGTTGTGGGAGTCAAATCTTGCCCCTCGAGACTGACTACATTTAGTTAGTCAACAGCTTAAAAACATCATCCAATTCCCTGCCTTTGCGGTCCCACATGCGAGTCTGATGGAGAACGTTTGCGTTTCGTCCGACAACCACGAGCCGCGTATCCAACCTCACCGGAGGCAAGGCACTTGCCCGTGCAACCCTGTCCACTTTCAACTTGCACCTGACGGGCTCTGCATACTGGCTGGCACACCAAGGCCGCTATCTCAAACGTTAAAGCGCCAGCCACTGTTTCCATACATGTAGCTTTTGGATTTGTCATCGCTGAATAGTCCATTTCCGCATCGGGAATACCAGATACGAAAGTATCCATCATACTTCTCTCTGCAATCTCGCCTGGACAGGCATGATGGGGAAAACGTTCCACCTCCACCACAACCTGTTGTAGAGACTCACCACTCCTCTGCTGAGCGGCATTCATCACATTTTAATAACAGTCTCCCTCACCCTCTGCGATGGTCGGCAGTACATCAGCACCTTTCAATGACATAGCCAACGGTGCCAGTACTTCCCGATTACTCCAACCATTTGGGATAGCGGGAGCCTCAAACTGCATCCTGAAGATGCCCAATGGCGTGGTAGCATCATAGGGTGGCATAGGCAATACACCCTCCTGTATTAGGTGCATCGTTTGTTTTATTTGTTCTCCAATTTCGTTCTGCCTTTGCTCGTTCGTATTGAATTTTTGTTCCACTAATCCTTCGAACGACTCCTGCCGTGACTCAAACTCACAAACCTTCCTGTCCACCACCTCGGACATTTCTTTCTTCTGCTGTGAATTATGTTGCGGTAGTTGAGTAGGTGATGTTTCACTCTGCTGTAACGGTTCCTTGGCATCCTCTTTGACTGCTGAAGCATGTACTTGTAATCGCTGCCGTAGATCCTCACGGTGTTGCTGCAAGATCTTCTGTATTTCCTTGATAAGCACGTTCATGTCAAAGTTACCCGTGTTAGTTCTTTGAGGTGCTTCTTCTTCTCTTCAAATTTGAATTCGTACTCCCCGACGTCTATACCCTGCTCCTCTAAAGCGTTTCTTGATCGCACCTGCAGCTCCGCTTTAAGCCCTTGTGTTTGCAAATTTAAGCGCTCAAGCTCCTTCTTGAGCTGCTCCAATCTCAGTTTTTCAAACTTAACCATTGTTATCACAGATACACGATCCCACTTCAAACACCAATTGTTACGAAATTGCCCTCTTGACAATTTACTCTGTTACAAAATTGCCCTCCTGACAATTCCTCTAACTCTCTGTACTCGGACTCGTACCACTGGATTGTGTAGTAATCAAACAATCGCTAGTTCAATTAAAATAATTAGCTTTATTTAACTATTGCTATTTACACATTTAATATTAGGCTTAAAGTTTAGTTAGTTATTATTTGCACTTTATTTCACAAACCATTAGTCACTTTATTTACTAATTAGTTTCATCACTTTGCACAATTACAAATACTGCTGCTTCGATTATAATGCTCTATGTACACACTGTCACGATCTCTGTTCGAATCCCCTCGACTTTGCACAGGCTTGTGCTTTTTATAGTTTCGAATGGTTGAGGTGGAAATTTCTACAATACAGTAGAAATTTCTCGATCTTTCGAGAACTTGATATACACCTCAAAGGAAGCTTTCATTATTTTACACTACCGACAGGGTGTTCTTAAGTAACTTTTATACGAATAGTTCGTGTCTTGACTTACACACACAGGGTGGTGCACTCATTCTCAAACTCCAGATGGGATCCTAAAAGTATGCAATCCCTTTTCACTGAGCTATCACGTTTCACTGCCCTCCGCTTAAACTTGCTCGTCCCGAACAAGGATAGTACTGCAACCTTTATAAGGAGATAGCCTCTCTAAATGAACGACTTTCATTTTGCTCCTGACATTTCTCGTCCACTGGATGCGGTATCTAACATCGTTGATCCGTTTTATCACCTTATAAGGTCCTTCCCAGTGTGTTTGCAGTTTTGGCGATAATCCACTTTTCTTTTGCGGATTATGAAGCATAACTAGTTACCCTTCCTGAAATCCCCTAGAGATTGCTCTTACATTATATCTGGCTTTCATTTTATCACCTAGTTGTGTACGATTTCTGCTGTTTCGATGAATTTGATTCAGCTTTTCGTGTTTTTCAGGTATACAACTGCTGCATCGAACTACTGTAGACGATTTTTATTTAGTCCATTCTTCGTCTGCTTATCTACTACTATTCTTCGCTTATCACACTGTCAGCAATTAGGCATCTGATTCTCCGTGCGATCTGAGAAACGAGGATTCCGGGGCTGCATGTTGTGGGAGCCAAATCTTGCCTCTTGAGACTGACTCCATTTAGTTAGTCGACAGCTTAAAAACATCATCTAATTCCCTGCCTTTGCGGTCCCACATGCGAGTCTGATGGAGAACGTTTGCATTTCGTCCGACAACCACGAGCCGCGTATCCAACCTCACCGGAGGCAAGGCACTTGCCCGTGCAACCCTGTCCACTTTCAACTTGCACCTGACGGGCTCTGCATACTGGCTGGCACACCAAGGCCGCTATCTCAAACGTTAAAGCGCCAGCCACTGTTTCCATACATTTAGCTTTTGGATTTGCCATTTTCGCATCGGGAATACCATATACGAAAGTATCCATCATACTTCTCTCAGCAATCACGCCTGGACAGGCAAGATGGGCGAACTGCTCCACCTCCGCCACATCCTGTTGTAAAGATTCACCACTCCTCCGCTGAATGGCATTCATCACGTTTTCATAACAGTCTCTCTCACCTTCTGCGATATTCGGCAGTAGTACGAAATTGTTACGAAATTGCCCTCTTGACAATTTATTCTGTTACGAAATTGCCCTCCTGACAATTTACTCTAACTCTCTGTACTCGGATTCGTACCACTGGATCGTGTAGTAATCAAACAATTGCTGGTTAAATTAAAATAATTATGCGGTATCTAACATCGTTGATCCGTTTTATCACCTTATAAGGTCCTTCCCACAGGGTGGTACACTCATTCTCAAACTCCAGATGGTATCCTAAAAGTATGCAATCCCTTTTCACTGAGCTATCACGTTTCAATATATATATATATTGAAACGTGATTGCATATCAGTGAAACGGGATAGCATATTTTTAGGATCCCATCTGGAGAATGAGTGCCCCCTGTGAGTCAAGATGCGAACTATTCGAATAAAAGCTTATTCAAGAACCATCTGTCGGTAATATCAAAAAGAATATTCTCGACTTCTGTCGAAGAGGATAGAAGCTTCTAGAATATACGAGAATAGCGTGGAAGTTTCTACACCAACCTTTCGAAAACTATAAAAGCGACAAGACTGTTCAAAGTGGAATACAGTAGATCAGAGATCGTAAAAGTGTGTACAGCAGGCATTTTAAGCAGCAGTATTTGTAATTGTGCAAAGTGATGAAATTCATTATTAAATAAAGTGATGAAATTAGTTATTAAATAAAGTGACTAATGGTTTGTTAAATAAAGTACAAATAATAACTAAGTAAACTTTAAGCCTAATATTGAATGTGTAAATAGCAATAATTAAATAAAGCTAATTATTTTAATTTAACCAGCGATTGTTTGATTACTACACAATCCAGCGGTACGAGTCCGAGTACAGAGAGTTAGAGGAATTGTCAGGAGGGCAATTTTGTAACAGAGTAAATTGTCAAGAGGGCAATTTCGTAACAATTGGTGTCAGAAGTGTGATTGTGTATCTGTAATAAACAATGGTTAAATTCGAAAAACTGAGATTGGAGCAGCTCAAGAAGGAGCTTGAGCGCTTAAATTTGCAAACACAAGGGCTTAAAGCGGAGCTGCAGGTGCGATTAAGAAGCGCTTTAGAGGAGCAGGGTATAGACGTCGATGAGCATGCATTCCAGTGTGAAGAGCCAACGACATCTCGCCACGAAGAAACACCACAAGAACCTAACACTGGTAACTTTGACATGAGCGCACTTATCGGGATAATGCAATCCTTTAAACAGGATATGCAGCAGTTACATCAAAGTTCTCAAGCAGCCGAAGAGAGGATGCAGCAGCAATTACAGCAAAATGCTCAATCCGTCGAAAAGAGTGTTGCATCCGTCGAAAAGGGTGTTGCATTCGTTGAAAAGAGTGTTAAAGAACAGTTGCAGCAGAGTGAAACACGACTCGCTCTATTAGCGGAACAAAACTCACAGCAGATGAAAGAAATGTCCGAAATGGTAGACAGGAAGGTTTGTGATATTCAGACACGGCAGGAATCGTTCGAAAAATGTGTAGAACAAAAATTCATTGCGAACGAGCAAAAGCAAAACGAATTTAAGCAACAAATAGAGCAAAGAATTCACCTACTACAGGAAGGTGCAGTGCCTGTGCCAGCTTTATCCTCAATAAAACTGAAGCCTCCTACCTATGATGGAACCACGACATTTAGCGTCTTCAGAATGCAGTTTGAGACTACCGCTAGCACAAATGGTTGGAGTGCTCGCGAAAAAGTGGCTGCATTAACAGTTTCATTGAAAGGTGCTGCCGCTGATGTGCTTCAAACTATCTCAGAAAGTGAGCGAGACTGCTATGAAAGCTTGATGAATGCCGTTCAGCGCAAGTATGGTAGTGAACACCGGAAGCAGATGTACCAAGTAGAGCTACAAACACGGGTACAGAAGAGTGGTGAGTCTCTACAACAGTTTGCAGCGGAAGTGGAACGGTTGGCTCATCTTGCCTACCCAGGAGAGGTCACTGAGAGGTGTATGATGGACACCTTTGTATATGGCATTCGCGATGCGGAGATAAAGCGTTCTGCAATAACTAATCCGAAAGCTACATATATGGAGACAGTAGCTAGCGCTTTAACTTCAGAGACAGCAGCCTTGGTATGCCAGCCAGTATACAGAGCCCGTCAGGTACAAGTTGAAAGCGGCCAAAGTTTCACGGGCAAATGCTTCACCTGCGGAGAGGTCGGACACATGGCCCGTAATTGCCAATCGAGACGGAAACGTTCTAGATCACGCTCACCGGTAAGACCTCCAAAGCAAGTCAGATTCCAAAATAGGGAATCAGAAAATGATGAAAAGTCGTCGACAAACTAGATGGAGTCAGTCTCGAGGGGCTTGATCTGACTCCCACAACATGTAGCCCCAGAATCTTCGTTTCTCAGATGGCACGGAAAATCAACAGCCTAACTGTCGACAGCGTAGTAAATGGAAGAAAAATCGTGGTAACATTGGATACGGGTGCATCACATTCCATAATTAGAAGGGATCTCGTTCGGGGAATCGAGCCGCTTCAGGGAATAAGTTTGCGTACGGCAACTGGAGATGATGCACCGGTACTTGGAAAAGTTACACGGAAAATCACTATCGGTACCACAACAGTGAAGCACGAGTTTGTAGTTGCGGATATTGTGGACGAATTAATCTTAGGTGTGGATTTTATGATTCGGAATGGATTCACCCTAGATTTGAAAAGCCGAACGTTGAAGTATGCGAACACCGAAATACCGTTATCCGTTGGTGAGGATAAGTATGGAGGTATCCGACAAGCCATTGTATCGCGGCGGACAAAAATCCCAGCAAAGTCAGAGGCAGTCATATGGGCCAAAATGGACGGAGATGTGGAGAAGAACAAGTTGTGGGTTGTGGAAACGGATGAAAAATTTGTACTGGATGACATCATCATTGGAAAAACCCTCGTAGAAGAACAGCAGAACAGAATAGTGCCAGTAAGAGTGGTCAATCTTGCAAATTCCGCTAAAACCATAGAGAAAGGACAGATAATTGGAAATTGCCGGGCAATTTCGGCAATTGTAAACTGTGAAAGCCAGCCGCGAGACACAAAAATGAAGATACCATGTGATAAAAAGGTACTCGACGATCTTACGAAAGAATGGAGCAAAGACTTATCCACAGAGCAGAGGAGGACTGCCAGCCAACTTTTGGCAAGACATTGGTCAGTATTTGCTGAAAAGGGTAAAAACGAAGGCAGAACAAAGATGGTGAAACACACAATCAACACTGGTGATGCCAAACCCATTCGTCAAGCGTCAAGAAGAGTACCTCTGGCAAAGAGAGAAGAGGTGAATGTATTGCTGAAGGAAATGCATCAGAACAACGTCATAGAGCCATCAGCGAGCCCCTGGAGTTCTCCAGTGGTATTAGTCAAGAAGAAGGATGGCTCCACACGTTTTTGTGTAGATTATCGTAAACTAAATGAGGTAACGAAGAAAGATAGTTATCCATTACCTCGAATCGACGATACGTTGGACACACTTTCTGGTTCAAATTGGTTCTCAACGCTGGATTTACAAAGCGGATATTGGCAAGTGGCAGTAGACGAACAAGACAAGGAAAAGACAGCATTCAGTGCCGGTGATGGACTATGGCAATTTTTGGTGATGCCATTCGGACTGTGTAATGCTCCAGCTACATTTGAACGCTTAATGGAACATGTGCTAAAGGGTCTTCACTGGAAAACGTGTCTGGTGTACTTAGATGACATCATCGTTATGGGAAAGGACTTCGAGGACCACTTGAAGAATTTGGAAGAAGTATTGATGCGATTAGGAGCTTCAGGGTTGAAGCTGAGCGCAAAGAAATGCTCGTTCTTCAAGAAAGAAGTCAAGTACCTTGGACATAAAGTCACACCTGAAGGAGAACACACAGATCCAGATAAGATAGACTCAGTAAGGGAGTGGCCAAGACCAACTAGTTTGCATGAGCTACGCAGCTTCTTGGGTCTTTGCACCTATTACAGACGCTTTGTTCCAAGCTTCGCGGACGTGGCTGGTAGTCTGCATGCATTAACGAGGAAAAATTGTCCTTTTGAGTGGAAAAGCGAACAGGAGAAGGCATTCAACAGATTGAAAGAGCTATTGTGTACAGCTCCGATCCTTGCGTATCCAATACCTGGCGAAAAATTTATTTTGGATACAGATGCAAGTGGATTCGGGATTGGAGGTGTCCTGTCGCAAGTTATTGACGGACATGAAAGAGTAATAGCCTACTTCAGTAAGATCTTATCAAAGCCAGAGCGAAATTACTGTGTAACACGGAGAGAACTTTTGGCGGTTATGCAGTGCGTGAAGCACTTTAACAAGTACTTGTATGGACAAAAGTTCTTGTTGAGAACGGATCACGCTGCTCTGCGCTGGCTATTACAGTTCAAAAATCCCGAAGGTCAGGTTGCGAGATGGATTGAGAGACTCCAAAGCTACGATTTCACAATAGAACATCGCAGAGGCGGAAACCACGGGAATGCTGATGCACTATCACGACGTCCTTGCAGTATGGAATGTAAGCACTGTTCTAAAGCTGAAGGGAAAGAAGGAGTAGTCGATGTGCGCTTAATGGCTGTTTTACCAGACGATGAATGGACAGCGGAAAAGATAAAAGAAGAACAACGAAATGACCCAGATTTGGCAAAAATCGTATCAAGTAAGAATGAAGGAAAACGGCCTGATTGGAACGAAATCTCGACAGAAAGCCCCATAACTAAAGCATATTGGGCTCAATGGAATAGCTTAAAGCTGCAAGATGGATGCCTATTCCGCCTGTGGGAGAGCGAAGATGGAAAAACCACGAAGAACTTGATTGTGGTACCCAAGGCAAGAATAAGCGAAATTCTCAAGGAATACCATAGTGGGCCAAGCGGAGGGCATTTGGGAATAACAAAAACAGTCGAGAAAATTAAAACACGATTTTATTGGGTTGGTTGCCAGCAATCGGTAGTTGACTGGATTAGTGCTTGTGAAAAGTGTACAGCTGCCAAGGGACCGAGCCGTCGCAGCCAGGGGAAGATGCATTTATACAACGTGGGAGCGCCATTTGAGCGTATTGCAATGGACATAGCAGGTCCGTTTCCAATTAGTGATTCCGGCAACAAATATGTTCTCGTCGTAATCGACTATTTTAGTAAATGGCCAGAAGTATACTCCATTCCCGATCAAGAAGCTAAGACCGTTGCAGATGCATTTATCAATAATTGGGTCTGCAGATTCGGAGCTCCCCTCGAGTTGCATTCGGATCAAGGCAGAAATTTCGAGTCAACAATATTCAGGGAAATGAGTGAATTGATGGGCATACGCAAAACTCGTACAACCCCTTTGCACCCACAATCCGATGGAATGGTTGAAAGATTTAATCGTACGCTTGAGGAACACCTAAGGAAAGTCGTGGACAGAAACCAGAAAGATTAGGACCAACACATACCCCTCTTCTTAATGGCATACCGATCGGCAACTCACGATACAACATCTACAACACCAGCTAAGGCTATTTTCGGTTGTGACATAAGATTGCCTGCAGATCTGAAATTCGGTGCCTACTCATCTACGGAAGTTTCATGTAGCAGTTATGTAGCTGACAAACGAAGACAGCTGAATGAAATTCATGGAACCATCAGAAAGCGCACACAACTGATGAGTGATAAAATGAAAGCCAGATATGATCTACGAGCAAAAAAAGATTTCAGGAAGGGCAGCTAGTTATGCTTCATAATCCGCAAAGGAAAAAGGGATTATCGCCAAAACTGCAAACACACTGGGAAGGCCCTTATAAGGTGATAAAGCGGCTCAACGATGTAGTATACCGCATCCAGTTGGCGAGAAATGCCAGGAGCAAAATGAAAGTCGTTCATTTAGAGAGGTTATCTCCTTATAAAGGTTGCAATACTATCCTTGTTCGGGACGAACAAGATTAAGCGGAGGGCAGTGAAACGTGATTGCATATCAGTGAAACGGGATAGCATATTTTTAGGATCCCATCTGGAGAATGAGTGCCCCCTGTGAGTCAAGATGCGAACTATTCGAATAAAAGCTTATTCAAGAACCATCTGTCGGTAATATCAAAAAGAATATTCTCGACTTCTGTCGAAGAGGATAGAAGCTTCTAGAATATACGAGAATAGCGTGGAAGTTTCTACACCAACCATTCGAAAACTATAAAAGCGACAAGACTGTTCAAAGTGGAATACAGTAGATCAGAGATCGTAAAAGTGTGTACAGCAGGCATTTTAAGCAGCAGTATTTGTAATTGTGCAAAGTGATGAAATTCATTATTAAATAAAGTGATGAAATTAGTTATTAAATAAAGTGACTAATGGTTTGTTAAATAAAGTACAAATAATAACTAAGTAAACTTTAAGCCTAATATTGAATGTGTAAATAGCAATAATTAAATAAAGCTAATTATTTTAATTTAACCAGCGATTGTTTGATTACTACACAATCCAGCGGTACGAGTCCGAGTACAGAGAGTTAGAGGAATTGTCAGGAGGACAATTTTGTAACAGAGTAAATTGTCAAGTGGGCAATTTCGTAACAATATATATATATATATATATATATATATATATATATATATATATATATATATATATATATATATATATATATATATATATATATATATATATATATATATATATATATATATATATATATATATATATATATTGTTACGAAATTGCCCTCTTGACAATTTACTCTGTTTCAAAATTGCCCTCCTGACAATTCCTCTAACTCTCTGTACTCGGACTCGTACCGCTGGATTGTGTAGTAATCAAACAATCGCTGGTTAAATTAAAATAATAAGCTTTATTTAATTATTGCTATTTACACATTTAATATTAGGCTTAAAGTTTACTTAGTTATGATTTGCACTTTATTTAACACTTTATTTAATAAGTAATTTCATCACTTTGCACAATTACAAATACTGCTGCTTTGATTATAATGCTAGATGCACACACTTTTACGGTCTCTGATCTACTGTCTTCTAGTTTGAACAGTCTTGTCGCTTTTATAGTTTTCGAATGGTTGGTGTAGAAACTTCTACGCTATTCTCGTAGTTTCTAGAAGCTTCTATCCTCTTCGACAGAAGTCGAGAATATTCTTTTTGATATTACCGGCAGATGGTTCTTGAATAAACTTTTATTCGAATAGTTCGCATCTTGACTCACAGGGGGCACTCATTCTCCAGATGGGATCCTAAAAGTATGCAATCCCTTTTTACTGAGCTATCACGTTTCACTGCCCTCCGCTTAAACTTGTTCGTCCCGAACAAGGATAGTACTGCAACCTTTATAAGGAGATAACTCTTTTGCTCCTGGCCTTTCTCGCCAACTGGATGCGGTATACTACATCGTTGAGCCGCTTTATCACCTTATAAAGGCCTTCCCAGTGTGTTTGCAGTTTTGGCGATAATCCCTTTTTCCTTTGCGGATTATGAAGCATAACTAGTTGCCCTTCCTGAAATCCCTAAGATTACTTCATCCACAATATCCGCAACTATAAACTCGTGCTTCACTGTTGTGGTGCCGATAGGGATTTTCCGTGTAACTTTTCCAAGTACCGGTGCATCATCTCCAGTGGCCGTACGCAAACTTATTCCCTGAAGCGGTTCGATTCCCCGAACGAGATCCCTTCTGATTATGGAATGTGATGCTCCCGTATCCAATGTTACCACAACTTTTCTTCCGCTTATTACACTGTTGACAGTTAGGCTGTTATTTTTCCGCGCCATCTGAGAAACGAAGATTCTTGGGCCATCAGTTGTGGGAGTCCGTTCATTTCCCGGCTTGACAATCTTTTCCGATTCCCTAATTCGGACTTTGTCTTGCTTTGGCAATCTTACCGGAGCGTGTGTTGCATAATGTTTCCATCTCAACTGACAATCACGAGCCATGTGCCCCACATCACCGCAGGTAAAGCATTTGCCCGTGAAACTTTGTCTGTTCTCGACTCTTATCTGACGGGCTGTGCATTCTGACCGACACACCAATGCTGCTGTCTCTGATAACAAAGCGCTAGCTACTGTCTCCATATATGTAGCTTTCGGATTAGTTATTGCAGAACGCTTTATCTCCGCATCGCGAATGCCATATACAAAGGTGTCCATCATACACCTCTCAGTGATCTCTCCTGGGTAGGCAAGATGAGCCAACCGTTCCACTTCCGCCGCAAACTGTTGAAGAGATCACCACTCTTTTGTACACGTGTTCGTAGCTCTACTTGGTACATCTGCTTGCGATGTTCATTACCATACTTGCGCTGAACTGCATTCATTAAGCTTTCATAGCAGTCTCGCTCACTTTCTGAGATAGTTTGAAGCACATCAGCGGCAGCACCTTTCAACGAAACGGTTAATGCAGCCACTTTTTCGTGAGCACTCCAACCATTTGTGCTAGCGGTAGTCTCAAACTGCATTCTGAAGACACTAAATGTTGTGGTTCCATCATAGGTAGGAGGCTTCAGTTTTATTGAGGATAAAGCTGGCACAGGCAATGCACCTTCCTGTAGTAGGTGAATTCTTTGCTCTAATTCGTTTTGCTTTTGCTCGTTCGCAATTAATTTTTGTTCTGCAGATTTTTCGAACGATTCCTGCCGTGTCTCAATTTCACAAACCTTCCTGTCTACCATCTCGGACATTTCTTTCATCTGCTGTGAGTTTTGTTCCGCTAGTAGAGCAAGTCGTATTTCACTCTGCTGTAACTGTTCTTTAACATTCTCTCTGACAGCTTGAGCATTTTGTTGTAATCGCTCCTGTATCCTCTCATCGACTGCTTGCTTCAGGGTTTCAGCATTTTGTTCTAATTGTTCCTTGACAGCTTGCGAATTTTGTTGTAACTGCTGCTGCATATCCTGTTTAAAGGATTGCATTATCCCGATAAGTGCGCTCATGTCAAAGTTACCCGTGTTAGGTTCTTGTGGTGTTTCTTCGTGGCGAGATGTCGTTGGCTCTTCACACTGGAATTCATGCTCATCGACGTCTATACCCTGCTCCTCTAAAGCGCTTCTTAATCGCACCTGCAGCTCCGCTTTAAGCCCTTGTGTTTGCAAATTTAAGCGCTCAAGCTCCTTCTTGAGCTGCTCCAATCTCAGTTTTTCGAATTTAACCATTGTTTATTACAGATACACAATCCCACTTCTGACACCAATTGTTACGAAATTGCCCTCTTGACAATTTACTCTGTTTCAAAATTGCCCTCCTGACAATTCCTCTAACTCTCTGTACTCGGACTCGTACCGCTGGATTGTGTAGTAATCAAACAATCGCTGGTTAAATTAAAATAATTAGCTTTATTTAATTATTGCTATTTACACATTTAATATTAGGCTTAAAGTTTACTTAGTTATGATTTGCACTTTATTTCACAAACCTTTAGTCACTTTATTTACTAATGAATATATATATATATATATATATATATATATATATATATATATATATATATATATATATATAAAAGTTAACACGCCCGTAGCCTCCCCTGTCTTCACACCTGTCCCCAAGCAAGCATGAGCGCAGCATAGGTAAATGCACCGAATCTGCTGACGTAGCGTCTGAATGCGTGCACGCGTATCCGGTGCAATACCGCTGCAGCGTGGGAACGGTACCGCGGCCAGGGAATGCTGACGCAGTCAGTTTTAGGCCCAGCTTAGAATTTATAAGTTATGAATAGAGTTAGTCTTAAGTAGGACCTGGAGTTGTGAAGACATTTTAATTAAATTGTAATAAATCTAAATATTATCCAATTGTGTGTTTAATTCAGCTAAAGGATATGTAAGTATGCCGCTGTTGGCTGCGGCTTAAATATTTTTTTAATCGCAGTCCTTCCGACTGCGTTAACTGGCGCCCGAGCAGGGACCCGCTAAAGGAGCGGGCTCCCCAAAAATCGGAAGGCTTATTATAAAACTATAACAAATGTGAGAAAAATTGCTCAGCGATTCACCACCTTCGGGGGGACCCTCCTGGCAATGTAAAAGTGAACTAAGATTGAAAAGTGGAAAGTAAACCTAAGCCTTCCGATGCAAATATAGTGGCCCTTGAAGGGTATTGTGCGAACATGGTGATATAAAAATTAAAACAAATAAATCCTTGCGTCTCCATCCTGAGATTCTCAAGGGACCCTCCAGGATATAATAAAAGAAAAAGGTTCTGTGACCCCGAAGATCCTCAGACCTAATATGAAGAAATTATTGATTCAAATTAAAACAAATAAATCCTTACGTCTCCATCCTGAGATTCCCAAGGGACCCTCCAGGATATAACAATAGAAAAAGGTTCTGTGACCCCGAAGACCCTCAGACCTAATATAAAGAATTTTACTTTACTTTTATTTTTCATTCAAAATTCGCTTAAGAGCGATGATTGAAAATGGGACAGAAGTTCCTTAATTAAAATATAATATTCACCATGATGTGCATAATCGGGTCACGGGGTACGCACATAGTGTACACCTATAAAATGAAAAATTATATTTTAATATATAAAAATGGTGAAATTGTAAAATGTATTTGGCAAATTGCTGGGTGTCCTCGATTGTGGGCGACACAAGGTTCAACCCCTTGCCAATTTTACGAAAGTAATATTTTACGAAAGTAATATTAAAAACGAAGGCGACAAATTGTCGGAAAAATTTAAATTTATAATCTTTGGCGAACTGGTGGGTGCTTTAATTAATTGTAGCACAAGGTTCGACTCCTTGCCAAGATTTATAAAACTGCATTTCAAAGCGTAAAATACGCAAAGCAATAAGCAGCTGTGCTGATGTTATTTTGCAACGCCTGTCCATGAATGATCGGATACGCCCTATCTGGGTGCACGTTGTCGTTCACATGGGAACACGACAATCATTTCCTGATCAAGGCAGCGCATTGTCGACTGGTCATGGTCAACGGTATCGGTATTGCATAGTAACAGCCGCCAAATGGTCAGATACTTGTCGCTACTGGCCATGGCAGCAAAATTTGAAGTTGCGTTGAATGCCTAGCACCGCGTGAAGGAAGTGTCCTGAGTCGGTTGCCCGTAATCCGATTACGGACGACTAAAAAGGGTTCCCGCGTCCCTTCCTTGACCTAAGCCAGACATTATGTCAAGAATTTTTGAATGTTATTTTATGATATACTAAAACATTTTACATTTCAGCAATAACATAACCAATGCAATCGATCTGCCTGTGAGTCCAAAAAAATATATAAGGAAATTGCGGCATCAGCTCAGCGAACTCAAGCTAAAAGCGACAAAGGAAAGCAGCGAAGGAAGGAGTAAGGGAAAATTTTTTTAAAAAAAAACAAGGAAAACGAATTTGGTGAGTCAAAAATTTTTATTATGGATTCCTTGACCCGTTCGGTTACCGAGCTGACTGGCTCTGTGGGTGCACTAATGGTCGAGTTGAAGAAGGCGGAAAACCGCATTCGTCAACTGGAACAAATGAATGCACTTACCGTGACCCCAGCTGAGATCCCGTTATGTGGGCCAGTGAGTGAGGAAGATTTGAGGGAAATAGGCAGGTTGCCAGACTCAGTTAGGGACCTCCAGGCATTCGAGGGAAACCCAGCCCAATACGTGTCCTGGGTGACATCAGTTGAGGGAATCTTAGACGACTACAAGATCGTCCGGACGAAGCCAATTTATAGGGCAATCCTCAAGAGCATTAGGGGAAAGGTTAGGGGTAACGCTGATTCTGCTTTAATATCCCACAATATTTCGGAAGTCGACTGGGCAGGAATAAAAGGTTGCCTGTCGCTTCATTACGCTGATAAAAGGGACATCCGTACCCTCGAGCATCAGCTGGGTCAGCTAACTCAGGGTAACTTGAAGTTGGACGAGTTTTATGCTCGTGTCAACCACCAATTTTCCTTAATTATAAATAAATTTAAAACCGAAAACTACTCTACCGAAACCGTAGATGCACTGATAGAAACCTACAGAAATAGAGCGCTGGATGTTTTTGTAAGGGGATTGAGTGGCGATCTTTCCCGCATGATTATTGTCCAAAGACCAAGATCAAAATAGGACCTCGGTGACTGTTCCGGTAAACGAAATGAATAAGGACAGTAATCCTCGTCCGTCGTTCTCGAAGTTTAACAATTTCTCACCTGTTGGAAACAACCATAAGTTTGGATTTAGGCCGCAGAGTGGTTCCTTCCAGAATCGGCATTTCGCTCAAAGGACTGAAGAAACAAGGCCAGTGGTAAAAATGGAGGTGGACCCTTCTATACAGACGCGTCGGGCGAGCTTCTCAAACAGAGCTCAACAAGGATTTCCATTCAAACGGAAATCCGGCTCAGACAACTTCCGCCAAAAACAGCAGAGGATGTTCCATATGGAAACTGTGAATGAGGACTATGCGAATTTGGCTGAGGAGAATTCCGAGGATCAGGTGAATTTTATGACAGGAGCCTATCCAGCGTACCTTACATAGAGTACGTGGATAGCCAGGGCACTGTGTTGAAATTCTTGGTAGACACAGGTGCGAACAAAAATTTTATAAACGCATCTCTTTCCCTAAATAGCAAAAAGCTTGCAAAATCCTTTTTTGTAAATTCAGCCGGTGGACGCATTCAAATCAGCGAAGAAGTTAGCGGTAGATTTTTTGAGCGCGTAGGTAATAATACCTTGTTAAAATTCTACGTACTGCCAGGTCTCGAATCCTTTGATGGCATCATTGGCGATGATACCTTAAAGGAATTAGAGGCAGTAATAGACCGAAAAAAAACGTTCTGACCCTTAAACCAAATATAAAAATTCCTCTTCAAGAAAAAGTATCCAAGCAAATTAATCAAATTTTAGACAGTAACCTTTCTAAGAATACCCAAGAAAGACTCCGCAAGATAATCGAAGACCATATGCAACTTTTTGACCCAATAAGCAATAAGGAAATCGTTAATACTATCGTGAAGGCAGAAATCAGGACTACTACTAAGGAGGCGATTTACACAAAAAGCTATCCCTATCCTGCCTGCATGAGGGAGGAAGTTGAGAGGCAGATTGAGGAATTGCTTGAGGAAGGCGTCATACGTCCATCAAAAAGTCCCTACAATTCCCCAATCTGGGTAGTCCCCAAAAAACTAAAGCCCTCAGGCGAGAAACAATATAGGATGGTAATAGATTTCAAGCGCTTGAACGCTGTAACCGTACCTGATACCTACCCGATCCCCGATATAAATTCTACACTTGCAAGCCTAGGTTCTGCAAAGTACTTTACTACGATTGACTTGACTTCCGGATTTCATCAAGTTCCGATGAAGGAGTCTGATATACCGAGAACAGCGTTCTCAACAATGAACGGAAAATACGAATTTTTGAGGCTTCCGTTTGGTCTAAAGAATGCTCCTGCCATTTTCCAACGAATGATAGATGATGTGCTCAAGGAGTACATAGGGAAAATTTGCTATGTATACATTGATGACATAATCGTCTTTGGAAAAAATGAAGAGGAGCAGCTAAAGAACGTTGGCACAATTTTTGCAACATTGTTGAGGGCAAACTTAAAAGTCAATCTGGAAAAGACCCAATTCATGAAAACTAGTGTAGAATTCCTTGGATATGTTATCACACCCTATGGTATTAAACTTGACACAAAAAAAGTGAGTGCAATTCAAGGTCTAGAACCGCCGAGTACGTTAAAGGATTTAAAGCGTTTCCTGGGAATGACGTCTTACTATCGAAAATTCATTCAGGACTATGCCAAAGTAGCCAAACCTTTGACTAATTTAACACGTGGAGAAAACGCTCAAGTAAAGGCCAATCAGTCGAAGAAAGTGACGATTGAGCTTGATTCTGTCGCCTTGAAAGCGTTTGCTGATCTAAAAGAACTCCTTGTTTCCTCTGATATTTTAGCTTTTCCAAATTTCCAGAAACCCTTTAATTTAACCACAGATGCATCAGATTTTGCGATAGGAGCCGTGCTGTCCCAAGGTGAGGTTGGCAAGGATAAGCCAATTGCGTACATTTCCCGCTCATTAAGCAAGACGGAGGAAAATTATGCCACCAATGAGAAGGAAATGTTAGCCATTGTGTGGGCATTGGACAACCTACGTTCCTACTTGTATGGGGCAAGAAACATTAAAATTTACACTGACCATCAACCCCTCACGTTCGCGCTCGGAAATCGCAATCACAATGCCAAATTAAAAAGATGGAAGGCACGTATAGAGGAATACAACCACGAGTTGATTTACACTCCTGGTAAATCAAACTATGTGGCTGATGCCTTATCAAGGATGAAATGTCGAATGGAAGACCAAGGAGGACTCAACGTGATGGCTGTTGAGAATGGTGACGACACGACTACAGAAACTGCTAGTGAAGGAGCAACTGACACATCAAGAACTATGACAGTCGCTAGAGGCTCCACTACTGAAACTGCTAGCGAAATTGAAACTGTTCACAGTGCCGAACAAGATGCTTCCGACCTTATCATTCACGTTGAAGCACCCCTGAACGTATTTAGGAATCAGATTGTGATCAGGGAAGGACGAGAACTTTTTAGTGTCGAAAATCCTCACGATGGGTACACCCGCCACTATGTGACCTTAGACAGCATTGTCCGCGACGCGCTAATAAGAGTATTGAAAGAACGGTTGAACCCAGCGGTAATTAACGGTATTAAAATTCCCGAAAATAGGCTGCAGCTTCTCCAAGAAGTGTATCTCGAACATTTCCTTTATTATAAGATTAGAATAACGCAGAGATTAGTAGAGGATGTCGCGAATGAAGAAAGAATTTGCAGAATAATTGAGGAAGAGCACAGGAGAGCCCACAGGAATCCTGTGGAGAATAAAGGACAAATTTTGGAACGATACTATTTCCCCAGGATGGCAAGCTTGATAAGACATTTCACGAAAGCTTGCGAAGTGTGCCGGGTAAACAAATATGATAGGCATCCTTTCGTCCCAAAACTAAAGGATGCTCCTATCCCAAAACATCCTTGCGATATTTTACACATCGATATCTTCGAGATTAGTGGGGAAAAATTTCTCAGCTGCATAGACAAATTCTCTAAATTTGCAAAATTCTTCCACATAAAGAATAAGTCCGCTGTACTTTTACGTAAAAAATTTGCAAAAATTATTCACTATTTTACAGTCCCACAGATTATAGTTACTGATAACGAAAGGGGCTTCGTCAGTCCTTTAGTCTCTAACTATGTTAGAGGGTTAGGAATTAGACTTTATCAAACTCCTATTCAACGGAGCGAAGTGAATGGGCAGGTCGAAAGACTTCACTCCACCGTTATTGAAATATACCGGTGTTTACAGAGAGAGATACCCAACACATCCCCAAAGGAATTGTTGTACATAGCTACCGATCGATATAACAATACAATTCATTCCATAACTAAGTACAAACCGAGCGATATATTTTTCAATAGGGTACAAAGAATAAATTATCAGGAGTTAGCAAATTTTCAAAACAAAATTTTTAGCGAAGTGAGGAATCGGATGGAGAAGAATCAGGAATCACGAAATATCCGATTGAATGAAAAAAGGCAGGACCCTAAGAAGTATGCACAGGGGGACGTAGTGTATGTGAGGAACAAACAAATTAAGGCAAAACAACGCCCACTTTATAAAAAAGAGGTTGTAGGCAGGGATAACAGGGTAACAGTAACCACGAACGATGGGAAAAGGATCCATAAGGCTCAAGTAAAAAATTTGTAAGAGAATGATTTTTTTCAACCCAATTCCACCTTCCTTCGCTGGCTCGAAGATAAATATAATTAATTCAAAAAACAAAAGAAAAAAGAATTGTTTTATTTAAATATAATATAACAGTAATATTTAAATATAAGGAAAAAATTTGTTTTAATAATTTGTAAGTTGTAAACTGCAAAAGAAAATTAAAATTCCCAAATACGGAAGCTATCTCTCTGGAACAAAAGTAGATTATATACTATATATATATATATATATATATATATATATATATATATATATATATATATATATATATATATATATATATATATATATATATATATATATATATATATATATATATATATATATATATATATATATATATATATATATATATATATATATATATATATATATATATATATATATATATATATATATATATATATATATATATATATATATATATATATATATATATATATATATATATATATATATATATATATATATATATATATATATATATATATATGGTTTGGAAGTAGTGTTTGCACGCAAAAATTGTATAAGCTCATGAGTTAAATTTTCTTTAACATTGTATGCAGGGCAATTATCAACAAACAGTAAAATTTGACGTATATATATATATATATATATATATATATATATATATATATATATATATATATATATATATATATATATATATATATATATATATATATATATATATATATATATATATATATATATATATATATATATATATATATATATATATATATATATATATATATGGTTTGGAAGTAGTGTTTGCACGCAAAAATTGAATAAGCTCATGAGTTAAATTTTCTTTAACATTGTATGCAGGGCAATTATCAACAAACAGTAAAATTTGACGTTGTTGTCTTTCCATTTGTCTATTCAAAGCCATTCAGTGAACAATTGACCAGTCATTCATGCTTTCTTATTGGAACGGTAAGTTACGAGTAACGTCTTCACATTCCTAAAACACCTAGGCTTCGCTGATTTTCCAATAATAAATGGCTTTAGTTTTTCTGTGCCATCCAGCAAGTATAATTGTAATGCGATCTTTACTATTAAACATATGACACTTTTCACCTTTTAAACTCATTGTACGGTCAGGAAGGCATTTGAAAAATATACCTGTTTCGTCTGCATTAAAAATATTTTTAGGCTGATAGCCCTCTGTGAGTTTCTGAAGTTTACCATACCAGTCTGAACACACACCATCATCCACAGAAGCACTTTCACCACAAATTTTCCGAAAACTTATGTTATTCCTTTTTTAAACCGATCAAACCACCCATCGCTCGCTTTAAATTCAGTTATGCCTAATTTAACTGCATAAATCTTTACCTTTTCCCGCATCAGTGCTCCACCAACTGGCATGTTAGAATGAAGACACTGCTCGCACTTCCTCAGCGCGTGATCCAATTCCGGGAATTCACATAGCTTTTGTCTCTTCAACTTGCTTTTTGATGGAAGTTCTAAGTAAAAGTAACTTTTTTTTTAAATCGATGTCAAAGTTGATGGAGCAATTTTATATCTAGCCGCCACTTCAATTTTTATTTCGTCGTTTGATACGGCATTAATAATTTCCTGCTTTGTTTTTACAGACAAAGTGTTGCAACTCCACTTCGACTGCTGGTTCCGGTATTGCCAGTAGATGGCGCTGTGTGCATCAACTTTTTTACAATGCCATCTTAACTCAAGAACCCATAAAACGAACATAATTTCAAATGCTGGTTCCGGTATTGCCAGTAGATGGCGTTGTGTGCATCAACTTCTGACAAACAGAACAGTTGAACAGTTTCTCAAATTTGTATCAGCTTATGACAGTTATTGTAAATAAATTTGATTAAATACATTTATTGTTTTGAAACGATTTTTTGTGAATTTGCTATTACCAGCGAAAAGAGACGTTAATTTCGGATTGTGCAATTAATTTTTAAGTGGATTAATTTGAAAATCAATTCTTATTCGCTGATTATTTCATTCAGAGTGATCATTTTAGTGTGGAATTCTATTTTCAAACGGTAAGTTGCAATGAAAGTTGTTTATTTTGTGAGGTTATGAGCACATGTTTTGTGTGTTCATTTCTCAGTGTAATTCACAATGCCGCGAGCCAGAAGATCTAATCTTTCGCGTCGAACCCGAAATGCAAGTAGAGTTCGGAATATCGCCTATCAATTGACGACGGATGAACAAGAAATCGCACGAGAACAGCGCCGTGTTAGTATGGCCCGACTTCGTGCATCACAAACACAAGAAGAAAGACAGGCGGCAAATGAAACGGCTCAGTTAACAATGAGAAATCGTCGGGCAAACCAAACAACTCAACAACGTGATAATCTAAATCAACGCATAAGAAGAACTGCTTCAAGTGTTGATTTGAATCGAGTAGCGTTTCATTACGATTGCAGAATTGACTACCTTCCGTTCAAATTGGCCCAATGGAGGTTGTGTGCAACCATTGCGGTGCATTGAAGTTTGCTGGAGAAACACCTGGATTGTGCTGTCTCAGTGGCAAGGTTAAATTACCACCATTGCCCTTGCCAATAGAGCCATTGCGTTCTTTGCTTCATGGTGAAACACCAGAATCACGTCATTTTCTATCGAACGCTCAGAAATACAACGGATGCTTTCAAATGACTTCATTTGGAGCAGATATTATTCATGAACGCGGATTCAATCCGACATTCAAGGTAATAAATTAACCAATCATTTTCTTTTGATGCACAAAAAATTTTGAATCTAATTTCGTCATTGACTCACCAAGGCCAAAGACAGATCCAAGGCCAAATTCATCATCGAATTGTATCATTGCTACCACTTGAAGACGCACAATATAAATTCCTCCAAATCTACTTCATTTGGCAAGGAGACGATGGATATATCAACATCAAGATGATAAATCCATCGACCGGTGAGTATAGATATCAAAATAATTTTCATTTCAATATGACACTAATGTCACTGATATCATTTAGGTGAGGAAACTACCAGGAAGGTCAGCGCAATGAATTTTTACGCGAATCGTTTGCTGATTCGCCAAAATGTAGACAACTATTTGCTTCGATTTCGCCGATTGTTTCAGCAATTTTGCGTCGATATGTATGTCAAAATAGGAGCAGAGCGCCTCCTTTTTATCAGTTTAAATCAAACCAAACTACGTACGGCGGAGTACATTCATTTACGCGATGCAATTTGCACCGAACGAAATGCATTTGATTTTGGTCGGTTGCCCATTTTTCCGGCGACGATCGTCGGCAGCCCACGTCATATGCATGAATATACGCAAGATGCAATAACATATGTACGTCATTACGGCCGTCCAGACCTGTTCATCACCTTCACGTGCAATCCAAAGTGGATAGAAATTGTTCAACTGCTGATTCCTGGCCAAACATCAAGTGATCGGCATGATATCACCGCACGTGTATTCAGGCAAAAAATGCGGTCGCTCATGGACTGTTAGGCATCGTGTCTTTGGAGATACTCGATGTTGGATGTATTCGATTGAATGGCAAAAAAAAGGATTGCCGCATGCGCACATTCTCATTTGGTTAGTCGAAAGAATACAGCCACACCAAATTGATGACATCATATGTGCCGAGATTCCTGATCCCGAAACAGATCTCGACCTGCATGATGTCGTAATAACAAACATGATTCATGGACCGTGTGGCTCCATTAACCCACAATCACCATGCATGGTTGACGGCAAGTGTTCCAAGCGTTATCCACGAAATTTTACTGATGAGACCATCACTGGCAACGATGGTTATCCACTGTATCGGCGTCGATCATCTGATGATGGCGGTAGAACAATTACAGTCAAAGTAAAAGGAAATGATTTCGTGGTCGACAACTCTTGGGTTGTTCCGTATTCGCCACTTCTTTCCAAAATATTCAAGACGCATTGTAACGTGAAGTATTGCAATTCAGTGAAGTCCATCAAGTACATCTGCAAATATGTCACGAAGGGCAGTGACATGGCGGCTTTTGGTCTTCAAGCTCCTGACCCCAATGATGAAATCACGCGCTATCAAGTTGGTCGGTACGTATGCTGCAATGAGGCGATTTGGCGTATATTCTCATTTCCCATTCACGAACGCTATCCGAGTGTTACACATTTGGCAGTGCATCTGGAGAACGGTCAACGAGTTTATTTCACCGCAGGAAATGCCGCTCAACGTGCTCAAAACCCACCAGCGACAACATTGACCAGTTTCTTCTCGATTTGCCAAATTGATCCGTTTGCACGTGCGTTACTTTACTCAGAGATGCCGCGTTATTACACTTGGAATGCTTCATCGAAGAAATTTCAACGTCGAAAGCAAGGCGATGTAGTTCCTGGTCATCCGGATGTGCGTTCTACTGAAGCTTTTGGCCGTATTTATACAGTTCATCCGAAAAATGATGAATGCTTGCGAATATTGCTGGTGAATGTTCGTGGCCCGACATCATTTGAATCTCTTCGAACTGTCAATGGTGTAGTGTTGCCAACATTTCGTGCAGTATGTCAGGAGCTTAATTTGTTAGAAAGCGATACGCATTGGGACACGAGAATCGCTGAAGCAACTGTTTCCGCATCTCCAAGTCAGATACGCACAATCATTTTCTTTTGATGCACAAAAAATTTTGAATCTAATTTCGTCATTGACTCACCAAGGCCAAAGACAGATCCAAGGCCAAATTCATCATCGAATTGTATCATTGCTACCACTTGAAGACGCACAATATAAATTCCTCCAAATCTACTTCATTTGGCAAGGAGACGATGGATATATCAACATCAAGATGATAAATCCATCGACCGGTGAGTATAGATATCAAAATAATTTTCATTTCAATATGACACTAATGTCACTGATATCATTTAGGTGAGGAAACTACCAGGAAGGTCAGCGCAATGAATTTTTACGCGAATCGTTTGCTGATTCGCCAAAATGTAGACAACTATTTGCTTCGATTTCGCCGATTGTTTCAGCAATTTTGCGTCGATATGTATGTCAAAATAGGAGCAGAGCGCCTCCTTTTTATCAGTTTAAATCAAACCAAACTACGTACGGCGGAGTACATTCATTTACGCGATGCAATTTGCACCGAACGAAATGCATTTGATTTTGGTCGGTTGCCCATTTTTCCGGCGACGATCGTCGGCAGCCCACGTCATATGCATGAATATACGCAAGATGCAATAACATATGTACGTCATTACGGCCGTCCAGACCTGTTCATCACCTTCACGTGCAATCCAAAGTGGATAGAAATTGTTCAACTGCTGATTCCTGGCCAAACATCAAGTGATCGGCATGATATCACCGCACGTGTATTCAGGCAAAAAATGCGGTCGCTCATGGACTGTTAGGCATCGTGTCTTTGGAGATACTCGATGTTGGATGTATTCGATTGAATGGCAAAAAAAAGGATTGCCGCATGCGCACATTCTCATTTGGTTAGTCGAAAGAATACAGCCACACCAAATTGATGACATCATATGTGCCGAGATTCCTGATCCCGAAACAGATCTCGACCTGCATGATGTCGTAATAACAAACATGATTCATGGACCGTGTGGCTCCATTAACCCACAATCACCATGCATGGTTGACGGCAAGTGTTCCAAGCGTTATCCACGAAATTTTACTGATGAGACCATCACTGGCAACGATGGTTATCCACTGTATCGGCGTCGATCATCTGATGATGGCGGTAGAACAATTACAGTCAAAGTAAAAGGAAATGATTTCGTGGTCGACAACTCTTGGGTTGTTCCGTATTCGCCACTTCTTTCCAAAATATTCAAGACGCATTGTAACGTGAAGTATTGCAATTCAGTGAAGTCCATCAAGTACATCTGCAAATATGTCACGAAGGGCAGTGACATGGCGGCTTTTGGTCTTCAAGCTCCTGACCCCAATGATGAAATCACGCGCTATCAAGTTGGTCGGTACGTATGCTGCAATGAGGCGATTTGGCGTATATTCTCATTTCCCATTCACGAACGCTATCCGAGTGTTACACATTTGGCAGTGCATCTGGAGAACGGTCAACGAGTTTATTTCACCGCAGGAAATGCCGCTCAACGTGCTCAAAACCCACCAGCGACAACATTGACCAGTTTCTTCTCGATTTGCCAAATTCATCCGTTTGCACGTGCGTTACTTTACTCAGAGATGCCGCGTTATTACACTTGGAATGCTTCATCGAAGAAATTTCAACGTCGAAAGCAAGGCGATGTAGTTCCTGGTCATCCGGATGTGCGTTCTACTGAAGCTTTTGGCCGTATTTATACAGTTCATCCGAAAAATGATGAATGCTTGCGAATATTGCTGGTGAATGTTCGTGGCCCGACATCATTTGAATCTCTTCGAACTGTCAATGGTGTAGTGTTGCCAACATTTCGTGCAGTATGTCAGGAGCTTAATTTGTTAGAAAGCGATACGCATTGGGACACGACAATCGCTGAAGCAACTGTTTCCGCATCTCCAAGTCAGATACGCACATTATTTTCAATCATTATTTCCACATGTTTTCCATCGATTCCACGTGAATTGTGGGAGAAGTACAAGGATGACATGTCAGAAGACATTTTGCATCGAGTTCGTGTCCATTCAGAGAATCCCCATCTTGAGATGAATGAAGAGATGCAGAACCAGGCTTTGGTTTTGATAGAAGACATGTGTTACCTAATGTGCGGTAGTTTGTTAGTCAGGTTAGGAATGACATCGCCTGATCGTGAAATAAACGACGCTTTCGAACGAGAATTGCAGCGTGAGCGTGAATACGATACAAATGCATTAAGCCAATTGGTTCGAACGAATGTACCTTTGTTGAATCCCCAACAAAAAAAAGTGTACGATACAGTGATGAAGGCAATTGATGATGGAAATGTCGGCATGATTTTTCTTAATGCGCCTGGTGGCACTGGCAAGACATTCCTCATATCATTGATTTTGGCTACAGTTCGTGCAAGATCAGAAATTGCTGTAGCAGTTGCTTCTTCTGGAATAGCAGCTACGCTGCTGGAAGGTTGCCGAACCGCTCATTCTGCATTAAAATTGCCATTAAACCTTCAAGCGATTGAAGAACCAACATGTAACATAGCGAAACATTCAGCAATGGCCAAAGTTTTGGTAGCAAGCAAAATTTTTATCTGGGACGAATGCACAATGTCGCATAAACGTGCGTTAGAAGCTCTGAATCGCACTATGAAAGATCTGCGTAATGACGCAAGATGTTTTGGGGGTGCATTGGTTTTACTCTCAGGCGATTTCCGGCATATACTACCAGTAATACCACGATCGACCACTGCCGTTGAGATCAATGCTTGCCTGAAATCATCACCATTGTGGCGTTATGTGAAGAAACTTCGGCTAACGACAAACATGCGAGTTGCATTGCTAAACGATCCATCTGCCGAAGTGTTTTCCAATCAACTGCTAACTATCGGTAATGGTCGTGTTCCTGTCGATGTATCGAATGGATTGATTTTATTCCCGTCAAATTTTTGCAATTTCGTCTCAACGAAAAAGGAGCTCATCAACAAAGTGTTTCCGAACATCATTGCTAACCACCAAAACTACGATTGGTTGAGTGAAAGAGCAATTTTAGCGGCAAAGAACAAGGATGTGGATCACTTAAGCTTCACAATTCAAAATCAAATCGTTGGGTCACTGCATTCCTTCAAATCTATCGACTGTGTAACAAACGAAGACGAAGCAACCATCTACCCAACTGAGTCCTTGAATTCATTGGGTGTGCCTGTCTTGCCGCCGCACAATTTATAATTGAAGGTTGGTTCAGTCGTAATCATGCTTCGCAATCTCAACCAACCAAAATTATGCAACGGAACGCGTTTAGCGGTCACAAAACTCATAGCAATGTGATTCACGCGAGACTACTAAAAGGAAAATTCAAAGGTGAAGAAATTCTCATTCCGAGAATTCCAATGATCCCAACCGATATGCCATTCGAGTTTAAGCGAATACAATTTCCAATTCGTCTCGCATTCGCCATGACAATTAATAAACCACAAGGCCAATCATTGAGTGTTTGTGGCCTGAATCAGGAAAATGAATGTTTTTCACACGGACAACTGTATGTCGCATGTTCCCGTGTCGGAAAACCATTTGCTTTGATCGTTTTCGCACCTGACAACAAAACGAAAAATATCGTTTATCATAGAGTGCTTAAATGAGGGGAAATACAATTCAATAAATGCAAAAATAATTTCATACGAGTAAGTACACATAAAGTACTGGCGACTAACAGCTAACTTGCAGTGAACGGACAGAAAAGAGTTTCTGACAATGAGCCATTGCAGTTTCTGCCACTTAATTTCTAATTCGTCTCTTTTAATTTTAGTATGCTCTAGGGTCATTCCAAGATACTTTGCCGTATTTGAATACGGTATCTGGTTGCCAAATATCTTAATGGGCAGTATTGATATATTTTTTGTGGTAAAGTTTATGTGAGTAGTTTTCGAATTATTTAAAGCGATTTTCCATTTTGTTATCCAAGTAGCTATTTCCTCAACAGCGTCCTGGAGTTGTAGAGTTGATTCAGTATCTGTACTCACAAGTCAGTATTGCTGTATCATCTGCAAAAGTTGCTATAATGGTATTTTTTGGTGTTGGTATATCAGATGTACGAGTATATAGTAGGAATAAGATAGGTCCTAGAATACCTTCTTGTGGAACTCCTGCTTTGATGGACTTGAGCTCAGAAAAGTCATTTTTACATTTGACATGGAAGAATCGATCAGACAAGTATGATTTTAGAATGCCGCAGTAGTCAAGTGGGAGTATAACCCTCAAGGCGTTTAAGAATGAGGCATTTAACAGATTCCTGAAAGGTGAAGACATGAGAGACATCCAACCGTAGTTCATTTAGCTGTCCATCGTGAAAATGGTCAACGTCTTTATTTTACCGCTGATAACGAACAGCAAAGAGCAGCGACACCACCATCCACAAAGGCGTACCAATCGATGGCTACACACAAATGTGTTCTCGACAGATTCTTTGGGACGTATTTACACAGTTCACCCCAACAATGATGAGTGTTTTTTTTTTACCGTTTATTCGTGGTCCAACATAATTTCAAAGTCTTAAAACAGTTGATAGACTATTGTGTGCAACATATCGTGTGGCGTTTTGGAAGATGACGCTACCCTTACCGATGCTGCAGTTTCATCTAATCCTCACCAACTAAGAACACAATTTGGAATAATTGTATCATCCTGTTTCCCATCAAATCGACTTGAACTATGCCTATACTATGAACTATGAAATTATCAAGATTTCATGAAGGAAGATATTTTTAACAGACTTCGCCGTAGTACGTCAAATCCATAGTTGCATAATTAAGCATTGAAGACATTTACTTAAAAATTGCAAACAAAGCATTGGCACAATTTGGATTGGTGTCACCAAATCGCTAAATGCATGATCTGTTTAACCGAGAATTGCAGCGTGAACGAGATTACGATTGCATCGTATCGGATGCATTTGCCCAAGCAAATATTCCAAACGTACGCGTTCAATTGCAAAACGATCCATCAGCAGCTGAATTTTCAAAGCAATTGTTGAGAATTGGGGATGGTACAATGCAAGTCGACAGGAATACAGATATGATAACACTACCAAACGATTTTCGCCGTTTCACTCAATTAAAAGAAAAACTAATTCATTGCGTGTTCCCAAACATAGCACAACAGGACAAAAATCATGATTGGTTATGCGAGCGAGCAATACTCAATGATCTTAACGAGGCTACTTTAAAAGAAAAACCAGGTCCATTATTCACATTCAAATCAGTGGATACCATCATGAATCAGGATGAGGTAGTGAATTATCCCACATAATTTTTAAACCCACTATATTTGCCACGAAAAAAATTGGAGCGCCAAAATTTTGTAAAGGCACAGGCTTGCCGTCAAAAGAATCTTGAGAAATGTGATACAAGCAAGAATTTGAATTGAAAATTCAAAGGCGAAGACGTTTTGATTCCTCCCATCCCAATGATTCCATCTCTTGTGCCATTTGAATTTAAGTGTCTTCAATTCTCTGTTCGCCTTGCATTCGCCGTTACCATCAATAAGTCGCAAGGACAATTTGTAGAAATGTGCGGTATAAATTTGGAAAATCCAGTTTTCTCGCATGGCCGCCTCTACGTTGCTTGCTGCCAAGTCGGAAAACCATCTGCACTATTTGATTACACGAGTGATGGTGAAAAAAAACGAAGAATGTTGTTTATCTAAAAGCATTGCAATAAATGTTTTAATTTTATTCCAATTGTTGGAAAAGTTTTTTGTTGCCTGGCGACGCGGGCGGGGGTTCGTCTGTATATATATATATATATATATATATATATATATATATATATATATATATATATATATATATATATATACATATATATATATATATATAAATATATATATATGTATATATATATATATATATATATATATATATATATATATATATATATGTATATATATATATACATACATATATATATATATATATATATATATATATATATGTGTGTGTGTGTGTGTGTGTGTGTGTGTGTGTGTGTGTGTGTATCCATCAGTGTATATATACATATATTCATATATAAATTGATCAAAAAATAACCGTTATTTTCAATTTTTTCATAAAGTATTTATTTATTCATTAACAACTATCTTGTCCCCTTCAAAGTAATTCCCCTCAGATATAATACATTTATGCCAGCGTTTTTACAAATCCTCGAAACACTTCTGAAACGCGTTTTTTGGTATCGCCAACAGCTCCTGTTTCGATTTTTCTTTTATCTCCTCAATCGTAGCAAAACGCTTTCCTTTCACCGGTGTCTTCAGTTTTGGAAGGAGGAAAAAGTCAGCGGGGGCCAAGTCCGGTGAATACGGTGGTTGAGGCATGATAACGGTTTTGTTTTTGGCCAAAAAATTACGCACAAGCATCGATGTGTGAGCCGGTGCGTTATCATGGTGCAAACTCCATGATTGGTTTTTCCACATTT
Organism: Clusia tigrina; assembly: GCA_920105625.2. Lineage (NCBI taxonomy): Eukaryota > Metazoa > Arthropoda > Insecta > Diptera > Clusiidae > Clusia > Clusia tigrina. The sequence continues at coordinate 369,921,312 of OV050030.1, forward strand.
CTGGGCGTGTCTGCCGAATTGCTTCTCGCAAACGGCGCATAACTTCAAGGTTCTATTCCTTGTTGACCGTACGACCTTGTGGCAAGAATTCATGATGCACCACGCCATTGCAATCAAAGAAAACTGTCAGCAAAACCTTTATGTTCGACCGAACTTGACTTGCTTTTTTCGGTCTTGGCTCATCTGGACGTTTCCATTGGGATGATTGGGCTTTGGTTTCAATATCATAGCCATACACCCACGATTCGTCACCAGTTATGATCTTTTTGAGGAAATCTGGATCGTCGTTGACGATGTTCAACAGCTCCTGAGCGATGTCCATGCGACGTTGTTTTTCCTCACAATTTAGCAATTTTGGAACAATCTTCGCTGCCGCACGTTTCATGCCTAAAACATCCGTAAAAATTGCTTGGCATGAGACGAACGGTATGCCAACATCATCAGCAACCTCTCTGATAGTGATTCGGCGATTATCCAAAATCATTTTCGTCCTGCGTCAATGTTTTCATCGGTTGTTGACGTGCTCGGGCGACCAGGACGAGCATCGTTATTGACATCTTCTCGGCCTTCCTTAAACTGGTTATACTACAATTGAACTTGTGTTCTGCTCATAGTAGACTCGCCAAAGGCCACAGTCAACATTTCAAATGTCCTTGCGCATATAATTTCATTTTTTACACAAAACTGAATACAGTTTCTTTGATCCATTTTGGCGAATAGTACAAAATCGAAGAGCACACCAAAACACGACTAACCTTTTTATCTGTCAAAAACAAACTGACAATCCAAAATGGTTGGTACTGCCAACATATATAACAGACATGTGTACCAACATAACAGAAAAAAAATGCGAACATCGAACATACGTAACTCACGAAAGGATTTACGTATATACAAAATTGACGCGATTAAGACTGGGACATAGTTTCCAGTATAGCAGAAACATGCCATTATGCTAACTATGCAGGACAAAGACAATGTCTGTTATATATTGCCAACATATATAACAGACATGTGTACCTACATAAAAAACAAAAAATGGGAACATCGCGCATACGTAACTCACGAAAAGATGAAAATAACGGTTATCTTTTGATCACACCTCGTATATATATATATATATATATATATATATATATATATATATATATAAATATATGTATATATATATATATATATATATATATATATATATATATATATATATATATATATATATATATATATATATATATATAAATATATATATATATATATATATATATATAATGTATGTTATATATGTCGGCAATACCAACCATTTTGGATTGTCAGTTTGTTTTTGACAGATAAAAAGGTTAGTCGTGTTTTGGTGTGCTCTTCGATTTTGTACTATTCGAAAAAAATGTATCAAAGAAACTGTATTCAGTTTTGTGTAAAAAATGAAATTAAATACGCAAGGACATTTGAAATGTTGAGTGTGGCTGTTGGCGAGTCTACTATGAGCAGAACACAAGTTCAATTGTGGTATAACCGGTTTAAGGAAGGCCGAGAAGATGTCAATGACGATGCTCGTCCTGGTCGCCCGAGCATGTCAACAACCGATGAAAACATTGACGCAGTGAAGAAAATGATTTTGGATAATCGTCGAATCACTATCAGAGAGGTTGCTGATGATGTTGGCATATCGTTCGGCTCATGCCAAGCAATTTTTACGGATGTTTTAGGCATGAAACGTGCGGCAGCGAAGATTGTTCCAAAATGGCGAAATTTTGAGCAAAAACAACGTCGCATGGACATCGCCCAGGAGCTGTTTTTGGCCAAAAACAAAACCGTTATCATGCCTCAACCACCGTATTCACCGGACTTGGCCCCCGCTGACTTTTTCCTCTTTCCAAAACTGAAGACACCGATGAAAGGAAAGCGTTTTGCTACGATTGAGGAGATAAAAGAAAAATCGAAACAGGATCTGTAGGCGATACCAAAAAAAGCGTTTCAGAAGTGTTTCGAAGATTGAATAAAATGCTGGCATAAGTGTATTATATCTGAGGGGAATTACTTTAAAGGGATGAAGAAATAAATACTTTTATTTTTGATCACACAATAACGGTTCTTTTTTGATCACACCTCGTATATATATATATATATATATATATATATATATATATATATATATATATATATATATATATATATATATATATATATATATATATATATATATATATATATATATATATATATATATATATATATATATATATATATATATATATATATATATATATATATATATATATATATATATATATATATATATATATATATATATATATATATATATATATATATATATATATATATATATATATATATATATATATATATATATATATATATATATATATATATATATATATATATATATATATATATATATATATATATATATATATATATATATATATATATATATATATATATATATATATATATATATATATATATATATATATATATATATATATATATATATATATATATATATATATATATATATATATATATATATATATATATATATATATATATATATATATATATATATATATATATATATATATATATATATATATATATATATATATATATATATATATATATATATATATATATATATATATATATATATATATATATATATATATATATATATATATATATATATATATATATATATATATATATATATATACGTTGTGACACGTCATCTTTGACGTTTTACAACATATATATATATATATATATATATATACCTTTTTCTTTTCTTTCTATCTCTTCTTCCGGTGGCCTTCTTTGATAGTTTAATTTTAAGGTGCTTGTTAAATAATCGCGAATCGAATTATTATCAAAAGATAATTACGATACGTGGAGTCTGCAGGTCGAGGCGCTGCTAATCAAAAATGATCTTTGGGAGTTCGTCAGCGGCGGATTTGTAATGCCAGTAGAGGATGTCGCAAGAAGTGCTTGGGTAAAACAGGATAAGAAAGCCAAAGCGGATCTAATCTTATCAATACAGCCTTCGGAGCTAAAACAAATACGTGGATGTGAGACTTCACGTGAAGTTTGGTTTAAGCTTGAGAGTATTTATGCTTCAAAGGGGCCTGCGCGTAAAGCGACATTATTGAAGCAACTTATGCTGCAGAAGCTGGATGAAGGTGGCGATGTAAAAGACCACATCGCACGTTTTATGGATGTAGTTGATAAGTTAGAAAGCATGAGCATTGATGTAAATGGCGATTTACTAACCATTATGTTGCTGTATAGCCTTCCATCAAGTTTTGAAAACTTTCGATGCGCAATCGAATCTCGTGATGAACTACCTACTGCCGAGGTTTTGAAAGTCAAAATTATAGAAGAGAGCGAGGCACGATTGCAAGCTTCTGGAAGTGTGATAGCAATGGTTGCTGGTGGTCGCACACGTGATCGTAAGTCTAATTTGGAACATGGGAAAATGGCTACGAAAGACATTAGATGTTTCAAGTGCGGTGCGATTGGACACAAGGCGAATGCTTGTTCTGCAAAGAAAATCAATAATGCAAAAGGTTACAAGCAGTCTCATCATGTTGACGAAACATACGCCGTATGCCATTCTGTAACTACTGGAATGACTGTTTCAACAAACACTAATCGTGCTTGGATTCTCGATAGTGGTTGCTCAGCGCATTTATGTGGAGATGAAAGTATTTTTAATTCAATATCCAAATCTCCAAAAGTTAAGTTAAATCTGGCAAGCCAAGCCTGTGCTGAGGTTCAAGGCACTGGCGTGGTGGAGCTGACAGTGGCTGGCGATAGTGGTAATCGTTGCATTCAATTTAAAAATACGCTTTTTGTACCTGATCTTCGAACTAATCTCATATCGGTAGCAAAAATTACGGACAAAGGTCATACTGTTACATTTTCGAAAGATAGTGCGTATGTTTGCGATGTGAATTGCAGAAAATCGCTTATAGCCGATCGTAGAGGCGATTTGTTTTATCTACGCGAGAGTAGACTGTCCAACAAACAGTTTAAAATACGAAATTTTTATTAAAGAAAAGGGCAAACTCGACTACTTGAAGTCATTTGGATCCAAAGTAATGGTTCTCGATAAGGATCCCGGCAAAAATAAGTTTGCACCGAGAGCAACCGAGGGAATATTTGTGGGGTATCCACACGACAAAAAGGGATATCGCATATGGATGCTAAGCTCACATAAAATAATATGTGCGAGTGATGTTAAATTCGTCGATGAGATTTGTGGGCAGCAAAGCATTTCAAACAAACTCTCTGAATCCCTGCTACCATGTAGTCCCACTACATCAAGCGATAGAAGTTTCGTTGAATTCTCTCCTCGTCCACCGAGAAACAACATGATTGCTGACAACAGAACTCCAGTGGTAGCAGTGAACAGCCAAGAAGATGAAGGTAGAGCTCCTGGTCGGCCAAAGATGTTGCGCACAGGGCGTAGAGGACGACCTCGAAAACTTTTTCGCGCTCGCACGTTGACTTCAGAAGAAAAACCTCCAGAGGAGCCTAAAGTTGAATCAGATGAGCTGGAGGACGATGTTTTTGCTGGCGTAGCCGAAATTAGTATACGAAGTGCAATGAACGGGCCTGCGTGCGAAGAATGGATGGATGCCATCGAGTCAGAAGTGGTGAGTCTTATTGAAAATGATACATGGGAGCTTGTAAATCGCCTATTGCATGAAATGTTGTTGGCTGTCGTTTCGTACTTACAAACAAATGTGGATTAGATGGCAATATTGAACGACGAAAGGCACGACTAGTAGCAAAAGCCTATAGCCAAAAACATGGTGTAGATTATCACCAAAAATTCGCAACAGTGGCCAGACTGGAAACTTTGCGATTAATGCTTGCTTTATCCGTACAGTTTGCACTCGCGATCTGGAAATTTGACGTTGTGACTGCTTACTTAAATGGTACATTAGAAGAAAAGATATTTATGAAAGTACCAGACATGCTGAGTGAGATGCTGGAGCGTATTGTTTTAAAACAAGGTAGAAGCACTGATATTGGTATACGAGCGAATAAAATGTTAAACGATTTTCGTGATGGTGGTAATGTTTGTGCACTTAAAAAGGCTCTGTACGGGCTCAAACAAGAAGGTGGTATAAGAAGTAAAAAGCGAAACTTGTAAGTATTGGGTTTAAGCCAATTATGAATGAGCCATGCTTATTTTATTGTCACGTAAATAACGAACTCACATTACTGTTGGTGTACGTCGACGATATTCTTATTGCATCACAAAATATAAAAGCTGTAAGAAAATTTAAAGATCAACTTTTGAAGGACTTTGCAATCAAGGATCTCGGTTTGGCAAATTTCTGCCTTGGTTTGGAAATAATCCAAAATGACGCCGTTATAAAATTAAAGCAATCAGGATATATAAAAGAATTGCTCAGAAGTTATGGCATGTCTGATTGCAATGCCGTGGCCACGCCTGCAGACATAAACACTCAATTTGATAATGCATTAAGCAAACCATGCGAAGGATGTGCCTACCGAGAGCTAATTGGTGCTTTGATGTATCTATCAGTGGACACGAGTCCTGATATTGCGAATATCATATCAAGATTGGCGCAGTTTTTGAATAACCCTCTTGATTGTCATTGGCAGGCTGCTAAAAGAGTTTTGCGGTATTTGGCTGGTTCGGCAAATAAAGGCTTAGAATATAAAAGGACGAATAATCCACTGCTTGCTTACACCGATGCTGATTGGGGTGGATGCGTTGTGGACCGTCGCTCTTATACAGGCTACGTGTTTATTCTCAGTGGAGCTGCTATAACCTGGAAATCGCAGAAGCAACGTACCGTAGCACTTTCTTCTACCGAAGCCGAGTACGTCAGATTAGCTAAAGCAGCGAAAGAGGCAATTTATTTGCGAAGTTTCTTAAATGAGCTTGACTTAAGTGATCTCGCTAGAATTACAATTTTTGTGGATAATCGAGGAGCACAGTGTTTGGCGAGTGATTCTGTATTTCATGCTCGCACGGTTGCCGCTAAGATGTTTGTATTGAAACATGTACCAACACAGCAAATGATTGCCGATATAATGGCTAAATCACTGCCGAGAGCAACTCATGAGAGATGTCTAACAGGACTTGGTTTCTGCACTTAAGACAACCTGCATATTGAGAGGGAGTGTTGAATAAAAGCTGTTTATCAATTACAATATGCATGTTGATCTGGTAACGTTGTGACACGTCATCTTTGACGTTTTACAACATATATATATATATATATATATACCTTTTTCTTTTCTTTCTATCTCTTCTTCCGGTGGACGGCATTCTTTGATAGTTTAATTTTAAGGTGCTTGTTAAATAAAATCTACAAAACAATATATATATATATATATATATATATATATATATATATATATATATATATATATATATTCATTATATATATATATATATATATATATATATATATATATATATATATATATATATATATATATATATATATATATATATATATATATATATATATATATATATATATATATATATTAGGGTGGGGCGATTTGAACATCTTAATGGGCGCTTCGAGTTTCTGATTCTTGGGATTGCACTATAGGTTAAACGATCGATTTCACTGGCCAAAAGTCAAATTTGGGACATTGTCTTATCACATCTTTTGTGTTAGAATCTTGTAAGAAACACATCAAAGCAAATAAAAATGCATTTGGTGTTTACAAAAACAATTTTACAGTAACATGACAAGCTGTCAAATGTGAATTTTTGAGGAGTCATTGAAAACGTGCTAATGTTGTGTCTTTACCTTTAAACATTAAAAGTGAAAATAAAACCAAAGTGTTAATATGAATAACGCATTAATAAGTAAGTATTCGATATTTTTTATCAAAAAATCTGTCTATATAGTTATTTTTGTGTATCAATCGTAACATATTCAATGTTACCTTAGATTGATGGCAGAAAATTTTAAATTTTGAGGTTATGCAAGCCTTTAAAGAGTAGGCAACGTTTGGCAATGGAAATGAAAATTGAAATTTGTTTGTCGATTCGTGCTGAATCTGGAAAATCTCATTTGGTTTTGCGGTTTTTTGCGTTTTTCTAATTCTATCACTTTTTCTAGGTAAACACATTTTCCAGAATATTGATTTATTTGAAGTCTGGATTAAACCACTAACCAAAGAAAAAAAGCAAGATGCAAAAAAAAACGCATGCAGCAACGAAAACGTTTACAACTTCCACAGGAAGTTATCGAAATGTTAAAATATCATAATCCAAACGAAGAATTCGAATCTGAAATACAGTCAAATTTAAATCAAAACGTTGAAGAAGAAGACGAAGTATACGATGACAGCGACGATTTTAATGAAGACGGACTTCAATCTTATGTAAATATTCTTAATAACTTAGACTTAGAAAATGAAGTAGATATAATTTAAATACTATATGCGTAATGATATTCAATAATTTACTGTATTAATCAAAAATAAAACCCATAATACATACGTATTAAATATATGAATGAACTCTTTTTTGTCCCCAAAGGGTTAAGGAACCTGTAATGCATTAGGGCCATAAACGGTTAATTTTTTTCTTCAATTTTGCTCCATTTTCCTTCCCAAAGCTGAAGAAAGTTATTCTGATTTAAATAAAATACTATTTTTAATTTTATGACTTTTGGCCAGTGAAATCGATCGTTTAACCTATAGTGGATTGTACTGAGCAAAAAAGTCCACTAGACCATACGTCTACGGTGAAAATCGAGCTTCCAGATTTTGACTTGCAGTTTTTTCTCAGACTTTATTTTTTTGGAAAATTTGCAAATTTTCTTGGGCTCATATTTCGTAAAGTATTTGAAATTTTGACTTATTTTCAAAAGTTATAGCTATTGTCTCGGGCTACAGTTTCCCTGAACATATATTACTTAGAAAAAACTTCGTTTTCATGGTCGAAAAGTCGAAAATGTAGAAAATTCACCACTTTTTGTCACGTTTTTTTGGATATTTTGGCCTATAACAGCCAAACCATTGAGATTTTCGATCCAATACTCAGACAAAAAATGTAGCCAAGACAATAGTTAAGAACTCTCTAGTACATCGCAAAAGCATTGGAACGCTCCTTCAGGCAGTTTTGGCCTTGTGAAGTGCAAATTTTTCGTGAAAATATTGATAAATTACCATTTTCACTTGTTCATAGCGCAAAATCATAAAAATGTTCTATTTCTTATTTTTTTCCACTTTTTTTATCCAAAAATATAATGTTTTTTTTTTGTTTTGTTCAATATTTATTTTGAAAATTATGAGAAATTCATTTAAAGTACAAAGTAATTGTATTGGTAGAGACAAGGTATGAATCAAGAAGAAAGCAATTATTGTTTTAAACGATTTCACATCAAAAATTCCAAAAAAGAGATAATATAATATTGAAACGTGATTGCATATCAGTGAAACGGGATTGCATTCTGTTAGGATCCCATCTGGAGAATGAGTGCCCCTGTGAGTCAAAATGCGAACTATTCGAATAAAAGCTTATTCAAGAACCATCTGTCGGTAATATCAAAAAGAATATTCTCGACTTCTATCGAAATGGATCGAAAATTCTAGAAAGTACGAGAATGGCGTAGAAGTTTCTACACCAACCATTCGAAAACTATAAAAGCGACAAGACTGTTCAAAGTCGAATACAGTAGATCAGAGACCGTAACAGTGTGTACAGCAGGCATTTTAATCGAAGCAGCAGTATTAGCAGTATTTGTAATTTTGCAAAGTGATGAAATTTATTATTAAATAAAGTGATGAAATTACTTATTAAATAAAGTGACTAATGGTTTGTGAAATAAAGTGCAAATAATAACTAAGTAAACTTTAAGCCTAATATTAAATGTGTAAATAGCAATAATTAAATAAAGCTAATTATTTTAATTTAACCAGCGATTGTTTGATTACTACACAATCCAGTGGTACGAGTCCGAGTACAGAGAGTTAGAAAAATTGTCAGGAGGGCAATTTTGGAACAGAGTAAATTGTCAAGAGGGCAATTACGTAACAATTGGTGTCAGAAGTGGGATTGTGTATCTGTGATAAACAATGGTTAAATTTGAAAAACTGAGATTGGAGCAGCTCAAGAAGGAGCTTGAGCGTTTAAATTTGCAAACACAAGGGCTTAAAGCGGAGCTGCAGGTGCGATTAAGAAGCGCTTTAGAGGAGCAGGGTATAGATGTCGATGAGCATGAATTCCAATGTGAAGAGGCAACGACATCTCGACACGAAGAAACACCGCAAGACACTAACACGGGTAACTTTGACATGAGTGCACTTATCGGGGTAATACAGATGCAGCTACAACAAAGTGCTCAAGCAGCCGAAGAGAGGATGCAACAGCAATTACAACAAAATACTCATGCAGCCGAAGAGAGGATGCAGCAGCAGTTACAGCAAAATGCTAAATCCATCGAAAAGAGTGTTGCATCCGTTGAAAAGAGTGTTGCATTCGTCGAAAAGAGTGTTAAAGAACAGTTGCAGAAGAGTGAAACACGACTCGCTCTATTAGCGGAACAAAACTCACAGCAGATGAAAGAAATGTCCGAAATGGTAGACAGGAAGGTTTGTGATATTCAGACACGGCAGGAATCGTTCGAAAAATGTGTAGAACAAAAATTCATTGCGAACGAGCAACAGCAAAACGAATTTAAGCAACAAATAGAGCAAAGAATTCACCTACTACAGGAAGGTGCATTGCCTGTGCCAGCTTTATCCTCAATAAAACTGAAGCCTATGATGGAACCACGACATTTAGCGTCTTCAGAATGCAGTTTGAGACTACCGCTAGCACAAATGGTTGGAGTGCTCGCGAAAAAGTGGCTGCATTAACAGTTTCGTTTGAAAGGTGCTGCCGCTGATGTGCTTCAAACTATCTCAGAAAGTGAGCGAGACTGCTATGAAAGCTTGATGAATGCCGTTCAGCGCAAGTATGGTAGTGAACACCGGAAGCAGATGTACCAAGTAGAGCTACGAACACGGGTACAGAAGAGTGGTGAGTCTCTACAACAGTTTGCGGCGGAAGTGGAACGGTTGGCTCATCTTGCCTACCCAGGAGAGATCACTGAGAGGTGTATGATGGACACCTTCTTATATGGCATTCGCGATGCGGAGATAAAGCGTTCTGCAATAACTAATCCGAAAGCTACATATATGGAGACAGTAGCTAGCGCTTTAACTTCAGAGACAGCAGCCTTGGTGTGCCAGCCAGTATACAGAGCCCGTCAGGTACAAGTCGAAAGCGGCCAAAGTTTCACGGGTAAATGTTTCACCTGCGAAGAGGTCGGACACATGGCCCGTAATTGCCAATCGAGACGGAAACGTTCTAGATCACGCTCACCGGTAAGACCTCCAAAGCAAGTCAGATTCCAAAATAGGGAATCAGAAAATGTTGAAAAGCCGTCGACAAACTAGATGGAGTCAGTCTCGAGGGGCTTGATCTGACTCCCACAACATGTAGCCCCAGAATCTTCGTTTCTCAGATGGCACGGAAAATCAACAGCCTAACTGTCGACAGCGTAGTAAATGGAAGAAAAATCGTGGTAACATTGGATACGGGTGCATCACATTCCATAATTAGAAGGGATCTCGTTCGGGGAATCGAGCCGCTTCAGGGAATAAGTTTGCGTACGGCAACTGGAGATGATGCACCGGTACTTGGAAAAGTTACACGGAAAATCACTATCGGTACCACAACAGTGAAGCACGAGTTTGTAGTTGCGGATATTGTGGACGAATTAATCTTAGGTGTGGATTTTATGATTCGGAATGGATTCACCCTAGATTTGAAATGCCGAATGTTGAAGTATGCGAACACCGAAATACCGTTATCCGTTGGTGAGGATAAGTATGGAGGTATCCGACAAGCCATTGTATCGCGGCGGACAAAAATCCCAGCAAAGTCAGAGGCAGTCATATGGGCCAAAATGGACGGAGATGTGGAGAAGAACAAGTTGTGGGTTGTGGAGACGGATGAAAAATTTGCACTGGATGACATCATCATTGGAAAAACCCTCGTAGAAGAACAGCAGAACATTATAGTGCCAGTAAGAGTGGTCAATCTTGCAAATTCCGCTAAAACCATAGAGAAAGGACAGATAATTGGAAATTGCCGGGCAATTTCGGCAATTGTAAACTGTGAAAGCCAGCCGCGAGACACAAAAATGAAAATACCAGCTGATAAAAAGGTACTCGACGATCTCACGAAAGAATGGAGCAAAGACTTATCCACAGAGCAGAGGAGGACTGCCAGCCAACTTTTGGCAAGACATTGGTCAGTATTTGCTGAAAAGGGTAAAAACGAAGGCAGAACAAAGATGGTGAAACACACAATCAACACTGGTGATGCCAAACCCATTCGTCAAGCGTCAAGAAGAGTACCTCTGGCAAAGAGAGAAGAGGTGAATGTATTGCTGAAGGAAATGCATCAGAACAACGTCATAGAGCCATCAGCGAGCCCCTGGAGTTCTCCAGTGGTATTAGTCAAGAAGAAAGATGGCTCCACACGTTTTTGTGTAGATTATCGTAAACTAAACGAGGTGACGAAGAAAGATAGTTATCCTTACCTCGCATCGAAGATAGTTATCCTTACCTCGCATCGACGATACGTTGGACACACTTTCCGGTTCAAATTGGTTCTCAACGCTGGATTTAGAAAGCGGATATTGGCAAGTGGCAGTAGACGAACAAGACAAGGAAAAGACAGCATTCAGTGCCGGTGATGGACTATGGCAATTTTTGGTGATGCCATTCGGACTGTGTAATGCTCCAGCTACATTTGAACGCCTAATGGAACATGTGCTAAAGGGTCTCCACTGGAAAACGTGTCTGGTGTACCTAGACGACATCATCGTTATGGGAAAGGACTTCGAGGACCACTTGAAGAATTTGGAAGAAGTATTGATGCGATTAGGAGCTTCAGGGTTGAAGCTGAGCGCAAAGAAATGCTCGTTCTTCAAGAAAGAAGTCAAGTACCTTGGACATAAAGTCAGACCTGAAGGAGTACACACAGATCCAGATAAGATAGACTCAGTAAGGGAGTGGCCAAGACCAACTAGTTTGCATGAGCTACGCAGCTTCTTGGGTCTTTGCACCTATTACAGACGCTTTGTTCCAAGCTTCGCAGACGTGGCTGGTAGTCTGCATGCATTAACGAGGAAAAATTGTCCTTTTGAGTGGAAAAGCGAACAAGAGAAGGCATTCAACAGATTGAAAGAGCTATTGTGTACAGCTCCGATCCTTGCGTATCCAATACCTGGCGAAAAATGTATTTTGGATACAGATGCAAGTGGATTCGGGATTGGAGGTGTCCTGTCGCAAGTTATTGACGGACATGAAAGAGTAATAGCCTACTTCAGCAAGATCTTATCAAAGCCAGAGCGAAATTACTGTGTAACACGGAGAGAACTTTTGGCGGTTATGCAGTGCGTGAAGCACTTTAACAAGTACTTATATGGACAAAAGTTCTTGTTGAGAACGGATCACGCTGCTCTGCGCTGGCTATTACAGTTCAAAAATCCCGAAGGTCAGCTTGCGAAATGGATTGAGAGACTCCAAAGCTACGATTTCACAATAGAACATCGCAGAGGCGGAAACCCCGGGAATGCTGATGCACTATCACGACGTCCTTGCAGTATGGAATGTAAGCACTGTTCTAAAGCTGAAGGGAAAGAAGGAGTAGTCGATGTGCGCTTAATGGCTGTTTTACCAGACGATGAATGGACAGCGGAAAAGATAAAAGAAGAACAACGAAATGACCCAGATTTGGTAAAAATCGTATCAAGTAAGAATGAAGGAAAACGGCCTGATTGGAACGAAATCTCGACTGAAAGCCCCATAACAAAAGCATATTGGGCTCAATGGAATAGCTTAAAGCTGCAAGATGGATGCCTATTCCGCCTGTGGGAGAGCGAAGATGGAAAAACCACGAAGAACTTGATTGTGGTACCCAAGGCAAGAATAAGCGAAATTCTCAAGGAATACCATAGTGGGCCAAGCGGAGGACATTTGGGAATAACAAAAACAGTCGAGAAAATTAAAACACGATTTTATTGGGTTGGTTGCCAGCAATCGGTAGTTGACTGGATTAGTGCTTGTGAAAAGTGTACAGCTGCCAAGGGACCGAGCCGTCGCAGTCAGGAGAAGATGCATTTATACAACGTGGGAGCGCCATTTGAGCGTATTGCAATGGACATAGCAGGTCCGTTTCCAATTAGTGATTCCGGCAACAAATATGTTCTCGTCGTAATCGACTATTTTAGTAAATGGCCAGAAGTATACCCCATTCCCGATCAAGAAGCTAAGACCGTTGCAGATGCATTTATCAATAATTGGGTCTGCAGATTCGGAGCTCCCCTCGAGTTGCACTCGGATCAAGGCAGAAATTTCGAGTCAACAATATTCAGGGAAATGAGTGAACTGATGGGCATACGCAAAACTCGTACAACCCCTTTGCACCCACAATCCGATGGAATGGTTGAAAAAGCAGATATTTTTTGTTGATGAATACCTAGAATTATGAAAAAATGGTTGCACCACTGGGTGCACTCCATAAAAGCTATGTTGATATTTAGTTATTGTTTTTTAGGTTGAAAATAAAAATATTGTTTATTGTATTAATACAGATTGCAATAAAAAGAGGATATTAAAAAAAAAATTTATATATATATATATATATATATATATATATATATATATATATATATATATATATATATATATATATATATATATAAATATATATATATATATATATATATATAAATATATATATATATATATATCTATATATATATGTATATATATATAGTAGGCATGAATGATAATATATAAGATTGCGCCAGTGCTGGTACGAAAATTTCCGCTCTCTGCGCAAATCGTCATAAGGCGCACACGAAATGAGGGAACAACCAAATTGCATACATTTTAGTGTGAGAAATGTGATAATTTGTGTTTAATATTAATTATTTTAATATTTATCGCATATTATGATATTTATATAAACATATTTCAATTGATTTGGCATTAAAAATTTTGTTATATTCAATAATTTGTTGGTTAAATTTGTGACGTGAAAGTTGTTATTTACTGTTTTGGTGCCATAATGGGAATATAAAATGAAATAATTATGGGAAATGAAATTCTTATATTAACATATTTATATTTATTAAATCACTACACAAATTAACTTTTTCTTTCTTGGTACATGAAAATCCGCTTAATCCGCTGCTTAAGTACTTTTTATCGAACGAGTTTTTCAATAATTTGTACTCGTTTACTTGCAAGTGCATTTGTTAAGTTATATATTATTAAAAATAATTAAAATACTTTTAATTCATAAATGATTGTTTTTGCACATGAATTGCTCATATAAAAACAATATTTTAAAGCGCCTTATGACGTCACAGCCAATCAGCTGTGCTGAGTTTTTGTCGAGGGAGGAATAGCGGACCTGCGCATGGCGTAATCTTCTATTTTATCATTCGTGTATAGTACGTAGGTAGGTAAGGCGGCCGCCCGAAGGGCGCACTTAGGCCAACATTAATCCTTTGTGATACCGCTTGAGACATCAGGTCCCATCCCTTTCAAAGGTCCAGTCATTTGGAGCTTTTAATAAAGCAGTTTATGGCAAATCTATTTTTTTTGAGATATCTCCCAAAGAGTCTAAGAAAGTGCGCCTCCTTGCGTTGGACATGTGCATAACAGGTGAGCAATGGACTGTTCCTCCTCCTCGTCCATGAAACTCCTGCAGAAGTCGTTAGAGGCGATCCCCATCCTACACCCGTGTGTGCCTAGAGTCAAGTATCCATTAAGGACACTAATCACGGAACCAATGCTTTGTCTATTTAGAGCCACTAGATCCTTTGAGCGTTTGACATTTATCTCTGGTCAGATTTGTCTAGCTAATAGCCTGAAGGATATTGTATATACTAAGAGCTTACATGTAGCAATAAAAATATCGAAGTTCGACTTATCTGGTTGAATCGGTATGGTAGTACCCTCACAGGCAATTTCCTCCTTGCAGTTCCCTGGAATATCTCTGTAACCGGGAACCGAGCACAGATGCAGACGGGTTTGCTTAGCTATCTCGTCTAAAGATTTGCGGCAGCTCTTGATGGCTTTTGAGGCGATAATAACCGAATCCAAGGAACGCAAAGCTGCTTCGCTGTCGGACAGAATGCAAATATCAAGTCCAGATACCTTCTTCTGCACTGCAGTGGTCGGGCATCCTAAAGGACATATTAATGTCCAAATCTTCTGAGAATACACCACCTCCCACCTTACTCCGTAACTTGGATCCATCTGTGTAGATTTGAACCCCTTCTAAATGAGGGGAGATCTTGCACATACCATTGAAGGTAATCATTGGTGTGATGTAGTCGAAAGAGTCAGGAATACCCTCAAAATGTCTTAAAATGGACGCATGACCTACATTCCTGGCAACCCATTGATGCGTAACTTTTAGCCTTATAGCTGAGTTTGCAGCCATTTTTTCGCCAAAAAGCCTAACAGGTAGCAGATTGAGCATTATGTCCAATGCTGCCGTTGGAGCCGTTCTAATGGCACTACTTATGAATACCTCTGCCGTTCTTTGTACCTTTGTTATCAGCCTATTGTATGTGGGATTACTTAGGGCTGTCCACCAAGCAAGCACCCCATAGAAAAGGACTGGTCGTACCACAGCTGTGTATATCCAATAGGCTGTAACCCCCTTTTTTTCCTATTACTCTTTTGCAAGAGTACAGAATTACCTGACCCTTCCTAATGCGTTCGCTTATATTAGCCTTCCAGTTTAGCTTCCTATCTAGGATCACGCCCAGATATTTAGCTTCCTCGACAAGGTTAATATCTACACCCATTAGTTTTGGAGCGACAAATTGAGGAGTTTTATACTTCCTAGTGAAAAGCACCAGCTTAGTCTCGGTCGGATTCACCCCCAACCCACAGTCAGTATTCCATTTAGAGAGAATGTTCAACATGTGTTGCATCAAGTTCCTCAAAGTAGATATGTATTTTCCCGAGCAACATAGCAACATCATCCGCATACGCAACCACCTTGCACCCTTCCCTCTCCACTCGAACAAGCAGCTGATTTACCGCAAGATTCCAGAGTAGGGGTGAAAGAACTCCACCTTGAGGTGTGCTTCTGCACACGGACTTCTTGGCCGACGCCGCCCCCAGCTGTGAATTGATTATCCTGCTACTAAGCATGTTTTCAATCCACCTGCTAGTGGCGGGTTCCAACTCCAAGTCTCACATCGCACCGATTATTGCGTCTGATTTGATGTTGTTAAAAGCTACCTCAATGTTCAGGAAAGCCACTAGGGAGAACTCCTTGTTATGCTGGGAGCACTCAATACTAGATACTAAGGAGTGTAAAGCGGTCTCAACCGATTTACCCTTGAATAAGGCATGCTGAGAGACTGACAGCTTCTGTCTGTCTATAGTGAGCCTTAGATGAATGTCTAACAACCTTTCCAGGATTTTTATACAGAAGGAGGACAGACTAATGGGTCTTAACTCCCCTGGAGCTGTGTGCGAGCTTTTGCCTGCCTTGGGTATAAAAATTACCCACACATGCTTCCATGAGTCTGGAATATACGCTAATTCAAGACAACTATTGTAGATGTTTGCAGCCACTCTTTTATAAGATTCTATGACTGCTGAATTTCAATTGGAGCTACACCATCTGGGACAGATGCTTTAAATAGTTTGAAGCTATGGATAGCCCATTGCAATTTTGGCTTCGTGAGTATGTCAGAGTTGACTTCAACTAAATTCGCGCTGGGCTTCGTTCTCCGAGGAATGGTGCTCGAGCAACCAGGGAAGTGAGTCTCTAGAAGAAGCTCTACAGTCTCATTACTATTTGAAGTCCAAGATCCATCCTCCCTCCTCAGATGACCAGGTACCAATAGAGCAGTTGATAGGATCTTCCTCAACCTGGACGTCTCAGAGATATCTTCTACGTCACCGCAAAAGTTTCTCCACGATAATCTTTGTGCCTTCCTAAGCTTACTTTTGAAGGCTCTGAGTGCTGCCTTCTATAAAGCCCAGTCTGCACTATCTCTAGACTTCTTTGTGCTGTTGAAAAGTCTCCTACAGTATTGTCTGAATCCCCTGATTTCCTCCCCCCACCACGTGGGTTTTTGTTTCCCCCTGGGTCTACTGAGGGGGCAAGAGACCAATAGAGCATTATTAAGAGCAACTGTTAGAACCTCCACAGAGTTATCAATTTCGGCACACGTGCTTGTGCTTGTGGGGTTCTGAGGTAGTAGTCTAGCTACAGTGACCTTGTAGAGGTCCCAGTTTGCCTTCCTGACATTTCTGAAAGTCTTAGGGCTAGGTATACTATCTAGAAGATCAAACTGAATTAACCTATGATCCGAAAAAGGAGTGTTCCTCTAGAACTCTCCAATTTGAGATCCGATGAAAAATTGATTCGGAGGCAAGGGTCAAAAGACTTCTTGCCTATTAGCAGTAATGAAAGTGGGTTCTGACCCCTGATTACATATAAGAAGGTTAGTCGTTACAATATATTCATATAATGACTCACCGCGCTTATTGACATCCGTGCTTCCCCAAATGTCGTGGTGCGCATTGGCATCGCATCCAATAATTACAGCCACCCGTTGAGCCTTTGCATCCACAACAAGCTTCTGGAGGTTGGCTTCTGGAAGGATTTCATGGTCATGCGCCTTATAGGCCGAGACCAGCCAGTACCGTCCCTTGCCAGTTTCCAGGCAGACGGCTGTTCGGCCTTTCCTGATCAGGCATCCTCTCGATGTCTTCGCAGTCGTCTTTACACGAATCATCCTCAGATGGAGACTCACAGTCTAAATTTGGTGGTGCACGACACCAGGGTTTCAATTTATCTAACGAGTAAACCGATGTAAATTTCTGTTGAGTGAGCTGCATTCCCTCAATATCCTCCACTAAATAGCGGTCGTTCCCAAGAACCTTGGCAATAATTACGCGACTCACCAGTTGACCGCATACCATTCTCCAGCACTACCAGATGGTTTTTTTTTTATCGAAACGCTCCTTCCACTTCTCACAGTTAGTTTGTATGAGATGTAAAGTATCAGTCTTTTCTCGTCAATTGGCTTGCTGTCGTTGCCATCTAATATTGCCGCCACCAGCTTGTTCTGATCTACATCGATCAATTTAAAATCGAATATGAATTCATCAGGTGTGAAACCCGTAGTGTTGCTTTTCTGTGAATTGAGGTTGCACTGCTGGTTTCGTAACTCACCATCCGATTCTTTGGCAGCCGTTCCTGCTACTCGAAGATAATTCAGGATCACTTGGTTTGCACGCTCAACCCGTTAGCGCGAGGAATTCTAACTGCTGTTTTTATATGTGGAATATTATTAGCCCTGCAATACTGCTCAAATTGTTTTGATGTGAAAGCAGTACCACGGTCTGTTACGATTCTCTTTGGTAATCCGAAGTAACAGCCAAGTTCGTTCAATAATTGTATTACCGGTTGACTTTTGGTGTGACGCACTGCTCTGACTGTCAGATATTTGCTAAATGCATCGCTAATTGCAATTATATACTCGTAAGCGGTTTTGCTATTAACGAATAGTTCTTCACAAATTTCCTAAAAAATTCAGTTAGTCCCAGAAAATGTCGGACCTCCGTTGGAGTTGTTGGTTTGGGGAAATTCTTTATTGCATGCACCTTGTGTTCTCCAGGTACAATACCACTACCACTCACCTTGTGTCCCAAAAAACAAATATTTGTGTCCAAAAAGTTACATTTATCAAGTCGCAATGATAGCTCACTTTTATCCTAAATTTCTAAAAATTGTTCTAGCTTTGCTAGACTTTCGTACACTGTTTTGCTTGCGATTACAACATCATCCAGGTAAGCGATTGCTGTGTTTGGCCTAGTCAGTTCTACTACCTTTGTCATCATACTCTGGAACACTGAGGGTGCATCTACCAATCCGAAAGGCATCCTGTTATATTCATAATGTCCATCGGTCGTTACAAATGCAGTATATTGTTTGGAACTCTCTTCCATTTCCACCTGGTGGTACCCCATCCGAAAATCTAGGGTGGTAAAATAAACATTACCTGATAACTGAGCGAATATCTCGTCAATGATAGGCATGGGAAACGGCTGCTTAATTGTAACTTTGTTAATCTGTCTGTAATCGACGTATAATATCGCACACTGTCTTCGAGCGAATGGAAGACGATATGGTTTGACGTTAAACGGAATAACTAATGTTAAACGTACAAGGTGTGATAAAAAAATAACCGTTATTTTCATCTTTTCGTGAGTTACGTATGTTCGATGTTCGCATTTTTTTTCTGTTATGTTGGTACACATGTCTGTTATAAATGTTGGCAATACCAACCATTTTGGATTGTCAGTTTGTTTTTGACAGATACCAAGGTTAGTCGTGTTTTGGTGTGCTCTTCGATTTTGTACTATTCGAAAAACTGGATCAAAGAAACTGTATTGAGTTTTGTGTAAAAAATGAAATTAAATGCGCAAGGACATTTGAAATGTTGACTGTGGCCTTTGGCGAGTCTACTATGAGCAGAACACAAGTTCAATTGTGGTATAACCGGTTTAAGGAAGGCCGAGAAAATGTCAATGACGATGCTCGTCCTGGTCGCCCGAGCACGTCAACAACCGATGAAAACATTGACGCAGTGAAGAAAATGATTTTGGATAATCGTCGAATCACTATCAGAGAGGTTGCTGATGATGTTGGCATATCGTTCGGCTCATGCCAAGCAATTTTTACGGATGTTTTAGGCATGAAACGTGCGGCAGCGAAGATTGTTCCAAAATGGCGAAATTTTGAGCAAAAACAACGTCGCATGGACATCGCTCAAGAGCTGTTTTTGGCCAAAAACAAAACCGTTATCATGCCTCAACCACCGTATTCACCGGACTTGGCCCCCGCTGACTTTTTCCTCTTTCCAAAACTGAAGACACCGATGAAAGGAAAGCGTTTTGCTACGATTGAGGAGATAAAAGAAAAATCGAAACAGGAACTGTTGGCGATACCAAA
The DNA here is from genome assembly GCA_920105625.2 of Clusia tigrina. Lineage (NCBI taxonomy): Eukaryota > Metazoa > Arthropoda > Insecta > Diptera > Clusiidae > Clusia > Clusia tigrina. The sequence continues at coordinate 369,941,401 of OV050030.1, forward strand.
AAAAGCGTTTCAGAAGTGTTTCGAGGATTGGAAAAAACGCTGGCATAAGTGTATTATATATATCTGAGGGGAATTACTTTGAAGGGGTTGTTGATGAATAAATAAATACTTTCTTTTTTGTTCAACAATAACGGTTATTTTTTTATCACACCTCGTATATTCATTTTTATCAAATTGCATCTTCCCACACCTGATGTTGCGGAAGTAAAACGATTTTGATATTTCGTGAGAATTGTTTTTAAATTTGCGACTTCAGTGTCCATCAAATTTTCCGAATGTCTCTCTGATATTTTCTTGAAGCCAATAATTATCAGCATCAAATACTAATTGCTTTCCATTGGAAAATAACACATCTCGACCTAACAGAATATCATGCGACATTATACTATCGTCCACCACTAACAAGTCTGAGTCACACTGATATCCATCAATTTCTATTATTGATTTAATTTTCAGCTTGCACATATAACAACCACCTCCAAAACCATTCAGCTGCACACAGCATTCCTCTTGCGAATCAATGTACGATCACTACCCGAATTCACAAATGCCGCTAACTCTAAGTTCTTTATTTTAACCATTTTTACTGTCCCCTTGTCTTTATTCACAACAATTTTGTTACAATTCTCACGCATAACCGATTGTTTACCATTCCATACACATTCGTTTAAATTATATCCCGTTTTAGTGCATTTCATGCATCTTTCACGTTTCTGTGGCTGTGGGCAATTTCTGGACAAGTGACCGCGCTCTCGACAATTTAAACATATTATACCACTATTATCTCTCTTCTTAAACTTTTGTTCGTTATTTTATTTTTCGGTTTGCACTTGCAATGGAGCTCGATTCTATTGCCTCACTTGTTGTTCACATTTCACAGAGTTATAAGCACAATAATTTGAAATCGCTCTTAAAAGTGCACCGGAAGTTGCATAACAATTTACCGATAAATTTTTTTCAAATCCGAATCGTTTATTCCATTAATAATATATATGATTAGAGATTGATCATCCAAATTACCACGGCGACCAATAGTCAACACTTTATAATAATACTCATAATATATATTTATATACGAGTATATATACTCGTATATATATATATATATATATATATATATATATATATATATATATACTAGCCGACCCGGGCAAACGTTGTTTTGCCTTCAAATTTTATTTTCACTGCAAGTCTGGTTCCGCTAATAAAATGAAATAAGTGTGTTTGAAAAAAATAAAATTTTGTTTATTTATTAACTTCTTTATCTTAATGCTAGCGGATAAACAATATTTTGAGTTTTTTGGGTAGGTGTGTAAACATAAAGATTTTTTGGCGTTCCAACTCTAGAGCAAGCAACATATAATTGGCCGTGCGAAAAACAGGAATTTTCTAAGTTCAAACCAGCAACACTTAGCGATTGGCCTTGAGCCTTATTGATGGTTATGGCGAAAGCAAGACGCACTGGAAACTGTAATCGCTTGAAATCGAATGGTAAATCGGTTGAAATCATAGGAATTCGTGGTATCAGCACTTCTTCTCCTTTACATTTGCCGCTGATGATTGTGGCTTCGATTAAATTTGGAGATAGTTTTTTAACTGCAAGTCTTGTTCCGTTGCACAATTTCGGTGGATCTAAGTTGCGAATGAGCATCACTGGTGAACCAAGTTTTAAAGTTAAGATGTGTGGTGGCATTCCAGAAGGTTCCAGAGAGTTAAGAAACTCTATTGGATAGTTAACAGCTTGGTTTTCAACTATAACTGTATCAATCGATTTGTACTTCACAACTTCACCGGGTAGCTTCAATTGAATTTGATGGTTTATTTTGTTGACATCATCATTCTTCGGAGCCAAAATTGCTCGTTCGCAAAGCCAATCATGGTTTTTGAAATTATTTGCAATATCGGGAAAAACTTTCTGCACAACATGTTGAATTGATGACTGCATTTGGCAAAAGTTTAGCGGAAAATATATTTCACGTGTAGTCGGTTCATACGGAAGTTTTCCATCGCCCATATCCAAAAGCTGTTTGACGAATATTTGTGCAGCAGCAACTTGAAGTAAATGCACACGCATATTTGTCGACAATGTAAGTTTTTTTACATGTCTCCAAAGATATGACGCTTTCAAACATGCATTGAGTTCATCTGCTGGTGTTGATTTTGGTATCACTGGCAAAGTTTGTCGAAAATCACCAGCAAGAAGCAATAGAGCTCCACCCATTGGTCGATCATTTTCTCGGAAATCTTTCAGAGAACGGTCAAGAGCTTCAAGAGATTTCTTGTGTGCCATAGTGCATTCATCCCATACAATAAGTGAGCTTGTTTTTAATATTGCAGCCATGCCAGTATTTTTTCCGATGTTACATGTTGGTGTTTCGGTATGGTTTACATTTAATGGAAGTTTAAAAGCTGAATGCGCTGTACGCCCACCATCGAGTAAAGTTGATGCGATTCCAGACGATGCTACAGCAAGTGCAATTTCATTTTTCGATCGAATCTCAGCGAGTATCAAATTGAGCAGAAATGTTTTTCCAGTGCCTCCAGGTGCGTCAAGGAAAATAATTCCACCTCTTTTGTTTGCTACGTGTTCCATAAATTTTTCAAAAACTATTTTTTGATCAGCAGTCAACAGTTGTTTCTGAGCATGGACAAAATGGCGCAATTCATCAAAATTATACTGCCGTTCACGTAGCAAATCTCTGTCGTGGACATTGTTTCGATCACGTCGCGGTGCTGGTAGTCCAAGCTGGCAAAGAATTTTGTTGTTGATCGAAATACATCTATCTTCAAGTAGTATGAGTGCTTCATTGAAAATGTCATCCGAAAACTGGATTTCCACATCAGGGTTCGTTGTACGTGCTTGTCTTAGTATATCGTCACTCATGCTTTCATTGTGTTTTTCCCAAAGATTTTTTGGATCTGAAGGCGCGCAAGTCGTTAAAATTATAGCAAACAGTGTGCGAATTTGTGGCGGAAGACACGTGAGAGCTGCTTCTGCCAATGTTATGTCCCAATGCTGATCGTTTTCAAGTAAGCCGAGTCGATAACATGCTTCTCTGTACGTTTCACATATTTCTTCATTAACCGTTTTCAAAGCTTGGAATGATGTTGGACCTTTGACTGTGTGAAGCAACATTCTTAAATAGTAACATTCAGCGTTATTTGGATGAACAGTATATACTCGACCCAAAGCATCAGATGCACGAACATCAGAATAATCTGGAATAACAGCGCCTTGCTTTCTCCTGCAAAACATTTTGCGTGTTGTGTTCCAAGTGAAATATTTTGGAACTTCATGATACAGCAATGTTTTTGCAAAATTATCAGCTTGACACAATTGAAAAAAAGCCGTAAGTGTTGTATTTTGTGGCTGTGCTGCTCGTTCTTCTGCATTTTCTTCGGTAAAGTAAACACGTTGACCGTTTTCTAAATGAACAGCAAGATGTTGAACAGTTGGATATCGTTCGTGAATACTGAAACAAAGAATTCTCCAGACAGCTTCATTACTACTGATGTAACGACCCATCTGAAATTGAGTGAGTTCATCGTTTCGACTTGAAAACCCGAAAACTGCCATGTCACTACCTTTGTTAACATATTTGCATATGTATTTAATGGATTTTACGGAGTTGCAATATTCCACATTGATATGAGCTTGAAAGGTTTTTGAAAGTATTGGGCTGTAGGGAACAATCCATCTGTTATCAATGTCAATATCAACGTTTCTTACTTTAATGGTGGTGGTAAATCCTCCATCTTCTGGTTTTCGTCGTCTGTATTTTGGATATCCATCCTCACCAGTTTGTGTTTCATTAATCAAATCGCGTGGATATCTTTTCGTGCATTTGCCGTCTTTCATGCAAGGTGAATTCATATTCAATGCTCCGCATGGGCCGTGAATCATGTTCTTGTATACAACGTCAAAAAGTATCGGATCTTCTTGTTGGTTCGGTAGTTCAGCAGATATAACACTATCGATTTGAGTTGGAACAATTTTTACTTTCAACCAAATTAAAATATGAGCATGTGGTAAGCCCCGTTTTTGCCATTCAATCGAATACATCCAGCATTGCACTTCGCCGTAAATACGATTTTTTATGATGAGATCCATGAGTTTCATTAGTTTTTGTTTGAAAACTCTAGCTGTCAGATCATGTCTGTGATGCGATGACTGATCAGGCGATAGCAAATCTTTGATTTCCGACCAAGCTGGATTGCACGTGAATGTGATGAAAAGATCTGGTCGCCCGTATCTTCGAACATACGTCAAAGCATCTTGAGCATACTCATGCATATGTCTTGGGCTTCCAGTGTACGAAGCTGGAAGTATACACATTTGACCAATGTTGGCAGCGTTTCCATCATTTGCAATTGCATCGCGCAAATGAATATAATGTACGACACGCAATTTGTTTTGGTTCAAACGAATGTACAGAAGCCGCTCGCTTTCAATTTTGGCGTACATATCAACAATGAACTGATGAAAGAGTTCACGGCATTTCAAAATGTGATTGGATTGTTGAGCTCTTATCATAATGCGATATGCATAATAATCCATACATGAAACCTGTTATACAAATAGTTTTGTTAAATAAATTGTTACCGATATAAGCAAACAAACTCATTTATATATTTAAAAAAATATGTACTTCAAAATAAAAAAACAAACCTTTTTAGTTGTTGCTGCACCTGTGACAGAGTTTATCTGCATGATGTTTAAATGGTATCCATCTTCACCTTGCCAAAATAATATTGGATACTGAAGAGCATCATACGATCGGTGTGTTTCAGAGACGCGTTGCAAATTTGTATTTCGTCTCTGAATTATGATGTCTCGCCGATTGAATTCCGTTCCAACCATAACGACTGCCACTTCGTTCATCATTGGAGCGTTAAAGCGTCGTTCATGCTCATCGGATGGTGTTTTATTGGCTCTTATAATGACTTTATAATCATCAGATGGCATTCGATCCAAGGTGACTTTGAATAGTTGAACCAAATGATTATGCTGGTGAAATAATCGTTGCAAATTAGAAATAATTTCACGTTTTGTTCCATTGATGGCAGCGCAACGTTGATTAACTTCTTCTTCTTCATCTCCTGTGAATTAAATTTGCAAAAACTTGGCATCTTCATCTAGCATTGGAAGAAGCGAACCGATTTGGTGGTAAACTTGTCCTTGCACTTTAAATGTTGGCATAAAACCTGGGAAAATATTTTTTTTGATGTATTTTTTATGTAAAAAACCAAAAAAGCAGACAAACCTGTATTGCTAACAATGTTTGTAGCTCCAAACGAAGTCATTTGAAAGCTCGAATTGTATTTCCGAATGCTTTTCAAAAAATGTTTGGACAATGCTGTGGTGCCAGAAACGTAGCTTTTAAGTGGTTCAGGTGGCTCAACAAGCGGTGACAACTGAACTTTACCATTGGAACAACACATGCCCGGTGATTCCTTTTTAAATTTCAATGCTCGGCAGTACAAACAAAGGGTGTTCATTGACCCAATCACAACATACGGATGATTACTGTAGTCATAGTTTTTGTCATAATTGAATGCCGCCAACTGCAAATCCATTCTTTGTCTCGATTGTGCATCTCTTGATGTACTTGCTCTGGTTCGAAGTTGTTCTAGCCGTGCTGTATGTTGTTCTGGTGTTTCTTCTGCTCTTGACTGTTGAACTCTAAGACGGCTTGATTCTAAACGCACTTCACGGTTTTCGTGCGTTTCGGCAGCTCTTGATGTACTTGCTCTGGTTCGAAGTTGTTCTAGCCGTGCTGTATATTGTTCTGGTGTTTCTTCTGCTCTTGACTGTTGAACTGTTAGACGGCTTGATTCTAAACGCACTTCACGGGTTTCCGGCGTTTCGGCTGCCCTTCTTTCTGTTTTGCGTTGTGCACCTGTTGTAAATCTTCCAATTGAAGCTCTTTTCGGTGGCATTTTTGATCAAAATTGTTGATATACACTTAAATATTAAAAGTAATATGCAAAATGATGCACAGTAGTTCGCTGTTTCTCCTTTTCTTACTTAGTGACCGTGCTGCTCCTCTAACTTATCTAAGTCATTTTTCTTCGTTATCTGTCTTCTCATGACAGCTTGTCTGTCACCTCGATTTGTTATCTACAAAACAGTGTTGCCCAAAAATACTAAATATTGCGCCATCTGTCGGACGAACTTCAAACTACACAGAAACACCCCTTACGCCCCATAGAGCATGTATATAAAGTTTGGTAAAAATCGGTCCAGTAGTTTTAGAGTCCATAGAGGACAAACATACAAACCTACTATTGTATTTTATATATACAGATATATATATATATATATATATATATATATATATATATATATATATATATATATATATATATATATATATATATATATATATATATATATATATATATATATATATATATATATATATATATATACGAGGTATGATCAAAAAATAACCGTTATATTCAATTTTTTCAAAAAGTATTTATTTATTCATCAACAACTATCTTGTCCCCTTCAAAGTAATTCCCCTCAGATATAATACACTTATGCCAGCGTTTTTTCCAATCCTCGAAACACTTCTGAAACGCTTTTTTTGATATCGCCAACAGCTCCTGTTTCGATTTTTCTTTTATCTCCTCAATCGTAGCAAAACGCTTTCCTTTCATCGGTGTCTTCAGTTTTGGAAAGTGGATAAAGTCAGCGGGGCCAAGTCCGGTGAATACGGTGGTTGAGACATGATAACGGTTTTGTTTTTGGCCAAAAAATTACGCACAAGCTTCGATGTGTGAGCTGGTGCGTTATCATGGTGCAAAATCCATGATTGGTTTTTCCACAATTCTGGGCGTTTCTGACGAATTGCTTCTCGCAAACGGCGCATAACTTCAAGGTAGTATTCCTTGTTGACCGTACGACCTTGTGGCAAGAATTCATGATGCACCACGCCAGTGCAATCAAAGAAAACTGTCAGCAAAACCTTTATGTTCGACCGAACTTGACGTGCTTTTTTCGGTTTTGGCTCATCTGGATGTTTCCATTGGGATGATTGGGCTTTGGTTTCAATGTCATAGCCATACACCCACGATTCGTCACCAGTTATGATCTTTTTGAGGAAATCTGGATCGTCGTTGACGATGTTCAACAGCTCCTGAGCGATGTCCATGCGACGTTGTTTTTGCTCAAAATTTAGCAATTTTGGAACAATCTTCGCTGCCGCACCTTTCATGCCTAAAACATCCGTAAAAATTGCTTGGCATGAGCCGAACGATATGCCAACATCATCAGCAACCTCTCTGATAGTGATTCGACGATTATCCAAAATCATTTTCTTCACTACGTGAATGTTTTCATCGGTTGTTGACGTGCTCGGGCGACCAGGACGAGCATCGTCATTGACATCTTCTCGGCCTTCCTTAAACCGGTTATACCACAATTGAACTTGTGTTCTGCTCATAGTAGACTCGCCAAAGGCCACAGTCAACATTGTCCTTGCGCATTTAATTTCATTTTTTACACAAAACTGAATACAGTTTCTTTGATCCATTTTTTCGAATAGTACAAAATCGAAGAGCACACCAAAACACGACTAACCTTTTTATCTGTCAAAACTGACAATCCAAAATGGTTGGTATTGCCAACATATATAACAGACATGTGTACCAACATAACAGAAAAAAAAATGCGAACATCGAACATACGTATCTCACGAAATTTGAAAATAACGGTTATTTTTTGATCACATATATATATATATATATATATATATATATACATATATATATATATATATATATATATATATATATATATATATATATATATATATATATAAATATAATATCTCGTCTTTCGTTTAGACCTCTTCGCATATTTATCAATTCCATGTGGATATCGGTCGGATTTTCTATTGACGGAAATTCACAAAATTGCACAAATTTTGCCACTGTACGAAAAATGCAACAATGCATCCAATCACAGTTTAGCCACTCCTTGCAATTTTTCCTGCACCGCGAATAAAACAAAGTTATCGTCCCAAACATATGTTTGCTTCATTGTTCAACTTTTGTCACAAATTGCACAGAACTTATAGTTTTTATAATGGGATCGAAATACGGTAAAATGGCAATCACACCATTTACATTTGCAAATGGATTACTAGCTCTCATTGCTTGCTGTGGAGCACCCATATTTTTGTTATTCACACTCATATTTGTACTTTGATAAGGCGGCAACGCCGATCACTGTTCTCGTGGAAACTGGGTCACTGGAGCATAATATGTCGGAAAATTTTGGTTTTTTTCGTAAAAAATTCTTTTATCGTTTGCTAACGGCGGTGCATTCGGCACAGAAGCACAGAAATTATTATTATTATTATTATTATTATTATTATTTATTGTTTAACTTATAATTATAAACTATAAGCTAATATATTGAAGCAATAGCATCGGGGCTTTCAGCTTAATTATTAGTGATAGGTAACAAAGTCTTAAGGTTTATAAAAAGTAAAAAAATTACATTGGGGAGAATAAAGATTTAAAAAATGTTTACAATGGAATTATGGGGAAATTTATGTTTGCATATACTTATTAAAAAATGTTGGAGAGATCACATTACGTTATATAGGTTGCAGGATTTAAGGAAAAAAATTACTTTTTTTATAGATTCTAAATTGGGTTGGGAAAGGGAAACAAGGGGATCGATGTTGGAGAAGATTTGTTTTCTGTTGTTTTCAACCTGAGGACATTCAGTTAAAAAGTGATAGATGGTAATTTGGGTTGAAGAGTTGCAGTGCTGACTCAGTAAAGATGGAGTTTTTGTCTATGATGTGGGAATGAGTCAATCTGGTATGCCCAAGTCTGAGGCCCTCAAATTTAACTAGATCAAGTATGTTAATGTCTGTGTGTTGAAACTTTAAAAAGCTGTTTATATTTGATTTGTCTTGGTTGAGGTCTTGATACCATTTTGAAGTGAGAGGCCACAAAAGTGTTTGTATTTTCCGGAAAACTGATTTGGCATATTTTTGTATATCATTATAATTATTATTTGAAGAAAGAAAAACGGAGGATTTGGCAGCAAGTTTTGCAGCTTTATCGGTAAATTCGTTTCCAGTGATTTGGACATGACCAGGGATCCAGATAAGTACTATTTTAGGAAAAATTTCTGTTAGTGCATCTCTTATAATTTTAGGATAGTAAGAGTTGTTATCCAGGTTGGAAATAGAATCTATTGCGGATAGTGAATCAGAAGAAGTAGCATATTTACCAGATTTATTTTTAGGTAAATGATGGCGTCATAAATAGCAATTATTTCGGCGGTAAAAACTGTAGAATAGTGATGGAGAAGTGACATTTTTATGATTGAATGTGATGATGTTATAAAACTGGTTGTATTATGTTCTTTTGATCCATCCGTATAGATAGTATAGTTTTGTAGTTGGTTAAGAATTTCAAGGAATTTTTGTTGATATACTAATGGAGGGGTTGAAGCTTTATTATATTTGCGGATGGAAGTGTTAAGAATGGTGGAAGAGAATGGAGAAGCCATGGTGGGTTTTTAGACGGAGTAGTTTTTATCGGTTGAAATGGTAAGTTGGAATTCTTGCATAGAATAATGGTTCTATGTATTACTGAGAATATTTTCGATTCTTTTCTTGATTTGGCTTCTTTAATTATAAGCGGCATCAGTGGAATGCCTAAACTTGAAAGAAATGATTTGCAAAGCTTAGTGGTGATGAAGTCTCTTCTGTTTTCAAAAGTTTTTGTGTTTGATTAAAAAAGGAGGTTATTTATTGGGGTTGTTCTGTAAGCAACGAATACTATTCGTAATGCTGAGTTCAACATTGTTTTTATTTTATTTGTAACTGATTTAGGAGAGAAGCCGTACATTAAAAGTCCGTTGTCAAATTTTGAAATCAAAAGTGCGTTTATTACTGATATAAGAGAGAGATTAAAAATTATGCCGAGTATTTTTAGGTTATCCATATTGTCGACTCTGAATTTGTTGGATTGAATGATACAAGAGTCGCTTAGTTTTCTACAGACGAGCAGGTGTTTGCATTTTGAAATGGAAAGCTCAGCTCCTGAATAGGTGCACCATGAAAATATATCATTGATAAAGTCACTGATGTCAAGCGTAATATCGTATTGTTTGTGCGATGAGATAATGTCACTTAGTTTGTTGTATGCAATAAGGAATAAAATTACAGAGAGAGGTGAGCCCTGTGGTATTCCATTGAAGAGGGAACGTGGTTTGGAATATTGGTTAGAGATTCTAACTTTGAGTTGCCTGTTTTTCATGAAGTTTATTATATAGTTTATAATGTTTTGTCCTAAATTCCATTCCATTAACTGTTCGATAATGGAGTGAATTCCGATTTTGTCGAATGCTTTTGCAAAGTCTAAAGATAATATTGATGCCTTTCTTTTTTGATAGCGAATCTGTTATCTGATAATCTAGATAAACTAGGGAATCAGTTACAGATTTGCCTTTCTTGAAACCCATTTGTCGACTATTGATTAGTTTTCCAGTAATGACAAACCATATAGCTAGTCGGTTAGCTTTTATTTTGTCTAGAACTTTTGAGCAGTATAAATTGAGAGATATAGGTATGTAAGATGAAATCATGGTTTTATCAGAGTTAGGTTTGAATATAGGTATAACAGTACTGATTTTGTAAATATGTGGTATGTGATTTTTAAATATGTTATTGTAAATTGTAAAAGTCTTAGTTTTGTGGATAGTGATACATTTTAGATCATAGGGTAAGATATCCTATCAAAGCCGGGGGTCTTACCTTTTAATTTATTAAGAGCTATCGATAATTCAAGAAAATTTATGTCATTTTCTATAACCAATGCTTTACTATTTGGTGTGTACGTAAAATTTTCAGCTGTTACATTTTGTTTTTCCTGGAAAAGGTTTGGGAAGTTGAGGTCTGCAGATGCCTCAGACCAGTGTTTGCAAAATTGTTCAGCAATAGCTTCTTTGTTTGTTATGAGTAGTTGGCTGGAAGTTTGAATGGAGTGAATATTATGGTAAGTTTTTAGTCCACAAAATTGTCTGATATTAGACCATGTCTTTATAGAAGGTGTGTTTGGGTTAATTTCTGGAGTAAATCCATAGTTTGATTCTTTTTTAGATATTTTTATTTGTCGCCGAAGAATGGCATTTGCCTTCTTAAAGTTGATGATGTTTTCTGTAGAGATGTTTCTTTTAAGTACACAATTTTCGCCACAATCTGTTTTTTTCATGTTTTAGCTCTTCTAATTTTCTGTTCCACCAGGGAACGTGGATCGTCTTCTAAATTCCATTCGGATTGAATAGCAAGTATAGGAGAGCGAAATGTAAGGTCAAGTGTGTAAAGGTGTTGTGTGTACTAAAATGGTTGGTAATCCGTTGTTGAGAATTATGTAGTTGGATTGATCTAAATATTTTGAGAGGGTATTACCTCTACGGTTGTTGCTGGGAGAGCCCCATTTACGATGCCAGCTATTGAAACCGCCAGTAATAAAACAGGGGAGTGAAGAGTTGCTTAAAGAGAGGACGTTTTGTAGATTCTGGAGTGAAAATTGCTTATTGGGTGGAATGTAGGAAGAAAAGACTATGATTTTATTTTTGAGTGGATTATTGGTGCGATTGAGTCAAAGTCGGTATTGATGTTCATTGTTTGATGTTGAATGGAATTGTGAATAAGTAGTGCAACTCCCCCAAAAGATTTCTGGGATGAGTTGAGCAGATAAATCTTAAAATTGATTGGAATAGGGATATTGGCGATGGAATGGAGATGAGTTTCTTGTAACGCTTTAATTTTGGAATTGTATTTTTTAATAAGTATTTGCAAATGATCATAGTTGTTAAAATATCCTTTCATGTTCCATTGTAGTAAAATTATAGTCAAAATGAAAGATTAAGTTAAATAAAAAGAATATTATATACTTATAAGTGCTTATAAAGCATTAGATATTTTAAGGTAACTTAAAATATATTAATGGTAATTTAATGATGCCTGCATCCATTGATCGTCTTCGTCACTGTTAGGGTTCTGTCAGATGTTGATGAGTTAGTGGAATTGTTTTTAGGTTTGTTGCTTTTTTTTCTTTAAGTTGGGACTTAAGCCAGTTTGAAGTATTTTTTGGATAAATTCTTAGTTTTGTTGCTGAATATTTTTGGGATTGTAAGTCTGTAAGTGAGTCGTGTGGCTGTGCTGGAGCTGATTGGTGGTGAGATATTTGTTTTGTTGTTGTTAACTAGCTTTATTGCAGTAAGTGAGTTGCTCTGTTGAGTTAAAGTTGGTTGATTGTTGTTGGAGGTTGATTGAAGAGTGAAAGAGTAAGAAGAATCCTGCTGGTATCGTTCATTATAGATTTTGTGTGCGGTTTTTAAGTCAGTTTTCTGAAGAGTTTTTATAGCTTGTAGCTCCTTGTGTTTAATGAAAATTGGACAGTTTTTACCAAATAAGTTATGCTGGTTATTGGGTATTTTATTGTCTTTACAGTTTATGCAAGATTTTGTATTTTCACATGTATCGTTAGTGTCAGGGTTACGTGTTCTGCATTGACACAGTTGAAGCAAAGTTTAATATTTCTGCAAAATTTTGTGATAACAGTTTTTGCATCTTAGGGGGAGGGGGATATAGGGTCGAACCGAAACCTTTTGGTGACCGATATTGATTTCGTCGGGAAGATTTATTTATGAAAAAGTTAATATGATGAGACCAGTTTCTTTAAAGGTTTCCCCTTCTTTTTTACACATTTTTTTGACTTCAGTTATATTTTGTAGTTTTAGTTCGAATAAGATTTCTTCTTCAGAAATTCCTCTCAATCCGTTGCAGTAAATAACACCTTTTGTAAAGTTCAGCGAGTTGTGTTCGGTGATTTCGATGGTTTAGCACCGTTAGCTTTATTAATTTACCCCTCTATTCACGCGAGCTGCCTCACTTGAGTTCTGTCTCTAGAGAGACACGAATTTTGTCACTCAATTTTGTTACATCTATTCAGAGCCAACTGTCTCAAGCGGAAAGCTCGTTAAATTCACCATTCAGTGGTGAAAAAGTTACGCTGTGTATTTTTCAGCTGATTCCTGAAGTTGGGCACATTGAATTTTAATTTAAAAAATGTCGGCACAAAATATGTAAGTATTTGCATTTACTTTTAGAAATTTGAAGAAAATTGTAATTATTTTTTATTTAAAACCGGGAGAAAGCAAAGGACCACGCAGCAGCAGCTGCAATTTTATGTCGCATTTAGCAAAAGGCACGCGGGGCTGCAGGCAAGAAATTTGCTTTTAAAATATTTATATAAATACATATATATATATATATATACACACACACACACATTTATATATATATATATATATATATATATATATATATATATACATATATATATATATATATATATATATATATATATATATATATATATATATATACATATATATATATATATATATATATATATATATATATATATATATATATATATATATATATATATATATATATATATATATATATAGATATATATTAATTTTTTATTGTTTGTGATTAAAATAAATTATTAAATAAAAAAATTTAATTTACATTTAAAAAATTAATGTATATCGCTGTGAGCTGCTATCGAGGTTGTCTCAATAAAAATCTCATGTGTCACTCAGAGAGCTTTCAGTTTTCTCTGTGAATAGCTCTGAGTCTCTACTGATACTCGGATGACACATGTGCCTGTGTTGAGTTTTGTGACTGAGTAAGAATAGAGGGGTTATTTCATTGGATTAAGTTTTTTGTTATAAGGAGAATTTTTCAGTCGCGAAGTTTCGTGCAAATGTCAATTTCACCACTACATATGTTGTCAACTGCTTTTTTTTTATTAAAAAAGGAGAAACATTGGTTAGGGTATCTTCACTATCTTTGCGGGTCATTATGAGGTATTTAGCACCAGGAGACATAATTTTTAATGATTTTGAATTGTCCATTGCAAATAATGGTTGTGCAGAATTAGTCTGCCTGGCGGCGTCCGGCGGTTCGTGCATTGTTGATAATTTTTTATGCTGCCAGTAGAGTATATGTTACCACGTGTGTAAAATAGTTACTTTTATTATTATTTATTTTTTTTTTAGAGTATTAATAATAAAATTTGTTTCGTTTTTTTTACCTTATTTTTTATTTCAATATGCACTTTTTTGTGCTGGAGACAAATTTAGTAAGTGAAGTTAGTTGTGATTACAAAATTTGACGACCGTACTCGATGAGAGATGATTGACGAATGACACAAATTATGTTGACACGCATACACAGGTTCGGTACCCGCATGCATCGATGTCACTGTATTTGCGCTGGTATATATTCAATAACGTTGAAAATCATTTAAAGAACCGATAATCGAATTATCTGATGTTAGTCTCTCTGGGAACGCGGTTGTATTGGAACGTGCCGGTGACGCACAGTGTCCCGTCTTCATATATTGCGTGGCTTAAAATAGTAAACGTCGTTCAATTTTAACGAAATTTCCTATACAACAATTTTTTTGTCTAATTAAGTAAAATATGAAAATTTTTTTACATCGGACTACTACCACTCCCACCGCCTATACAAATGAATATATTATTAAGGGCGGGCTGTCACGCCCACTTTTAGAAACATGCATATCTCCAAAAAAAGCAGTATATAGACAGAATTCGGCGCTAATTAAACCTTTTGCGAAATAACTTAATAAAATATTTATTTAATGGTCCTCTTAAAATTTAATGAAAAAATAACATAATACATCAATAATTGAGTAAACGTTATCCTCGGAGTCACAACTATCTGTTGATATGTTAGAAACAAAGTCTTCAAAGTCTTCTTCTTTGTCGCTAGAACTGTCCTGTATTATATAACTAACAATAAATAAATAAATATTTAAAAAATTGACGTAAAACTTAGAACAGTTTCTTCTATTTCTTTTAATTTTAACTTTGCACATGAGTGCAACCATGACTGCTGCTTCTTTTCAAAAAGAATTTTCCTTCTTTTACATATAGCCCATTCTCTAGAAAACAGTGACTCAATAAAATTTATTTCCTTTTTTAATATTTCCAAATTTAATACGGTGGAAACAGCATTTTTCACAAACTCTTCCAATTGCAAAAAGACTTCACGACGATTTCTGCATTTCACTTGCAACCACAACTCGAAAATTTGTCGTATTTTTACAGAGGTTTCCACTGAAATATGAAATAATTATGTATTAAAGTTGCTTTTTGTTGCAGCTACACTTTTGTTTGCTTGTTAATGCATACTTTTTGGAATTAGTAGACTAAATTTGCCAAATATATTTTTATATAATTTTATTTAAATCACTCCGAAAGCTTAATATAAAGTAACACATGTGCGACAAAAAATATGTTTTTAAAATAACGGTACCACGAACATGCCAAAGGCATAAGAAACATAAAAAGAGTGCTGCCATATTGTATATATTCACAGCTTTGAAAAACTATTATTTCATATGGATACTTTCATCTTATAGTGGGAAAATTTTATACTTAACTTGCGGGTAATGAAGAAACTCAAACACCTGAAAAAAAGTTTCATAAATAATCTGAAACTGTGAGGTTCGCCTGCTAGCCTCATATGCTAAATAATCTAAAAATTTTATTACTTTTGTTTCACTACAATTATTAGTTAGAAATGTACAAATACAATTAACGAATAGTAAATGTTAAATTTTTACAATTTTGGCCACACTCGTTACACTGTGTGACGTTGCGCTGCTTTCTCACATTCCAAAATTTGCAATAGCTTCCGTAACGTGACTGGGATTTACATCGACATGAGTTGCATCGTTTCGTACCACTCTCTCACGTTGAGATGGTGACGAAGAACTCATCGCAGCTCCTCCCTCACTCGGGCTTGTGAATTTTTCGCCCGTGTAGTAGTCGATCAGTAGTCTTTTTAATAGCATCGCTTTTTTGCTGTGTGCAGAGTCCAAACTCTCGCAGGTTTTCTCGTAGCTCTGGGATGGCCAGGGATGTTACAAATCATCATTGGAGAGGGGATAGAGCTACCAGATGATCCTGATTTTTGACCATTAATAACGTCTCTTTCTTTCAGAACTCGTTATCGTACACCTCGCAGACAACCGGATCCATTTTAAACGTCACGGACTCATATAAGTGTCTCTGCAATTGTTGAAACCTGCTAACTTTTCTGTTTAACTCTAACTCCTTTTCCGGACTTACTACAGCTTCATATCGTTCGCGTGGAATACCCCTAACGGTTTTCCGCGTAAATTCTCTAGAGAGTACAGGCAACTGCCCACGGCCTTCGCCAACCGGTACACTTCTGTACCTTCCGGCAGAAATGCGCGTTTATATTTCTCGCCAAATTGCTTTACGTAAAATTACGTTCTAAACTTTTTGCCCGGATTCAAAACTAAATTTTCGAGCCCGCTTGTTGTACAGGCGTCGAATCAGGATCCGATCCTCTCGCTGGTATACCACCTATTTCTCCTTCTTCCAAATCCCCCAAATTTTGTGCCAATTTATAATCCGTTAACTCCTTACGCGCATTCTATTTCTGAGAGATAATTATCCCAGTCTCTATAGTCACTCTGTATATTTGTCCGAATGGCGTTCAATATTGACTTATCCATGCTCTCAGAAGCATTACCTTCTGGGGAAGCCACTGCAGTCCTCATATGGCTTACAGGCTTCAATCAGTTTCCGAAACTCTTTACTCGAGAACTATTTTCCATTATCCGATAGGATCACTTCGATAATAGTATAAAAGTAAACCGATATGGTATAAGAGTAAACCATCAGTAACGCATTTCAGGATATTTGGTTCACCAGCCATTGTCCAAAAGGCAAAGAGGTAACGCTTGTTGGATATTCAGAGCAGTCGAAAGCATATCATTTAGTCGATAAAAGCACGAAGATATCGTCGTCAGCAGAGATGTCATATTTTTCGAAAATATTGAAACGTGATAGCACAGTGAAATGTTATTGCATACTTTCAGGATCCCATCTGAGATTGAGAATGAGTGCCCCCTGTGAGTCAAGATGCGAACTATTCGAATAAAAGCTTATTCAAGAACCATCTGTCGGTAATGTCAAAAATAATATTCTCGACTTCTGTCGAAGTGGATAGAAACTTCTAGCAACTTCCAGAACAACGTGGAATTTTCTACTCCAACCATTCGAAAACTATAAAAACGACAAGACCCTTCAAAGTCGAACGCAGTAGATCAGAGACCGTAACAGTGTGTACATCAGGCATTTTAATCGAAGCAGCAGTATTAGCAGTATTTGTAATTGTGTAAAGTGATGAAATTAATTAGTAAATAAAGTGATTCATGAGTTGTGAAATAAAGTGCAAATTGTAACTAAGTAAACTTTAAGCCTAATATTAAATGTGTAAATTGCAATAGTTAAATAAAGCTAATTATTTTAATTTAACCAGCGATTGTTTGATTACTACACAATCCAGTTAGAGAAATTGTCAGGAGGGCAATTTTGTAATAGAGTAAATTGTCAAGAGGGCAATTTCGTAACAATATATTGGAAAAAGCCAATGTAAAATTCGTACATTTCGACACTGAATGGCTTGAGCCGCAACAACAATTAGAAGATGAACTGTATCACAACCAACAAACAAAAATTGAAGAAGCAGATGAAGCAGATGTTATGAGTGACTCTGCAGATGATGTGCTTGTCAATAACCCAAAAAGAGCAGGCAGAAGACCAAGGATTGTTAGGACGGGCAAAACAGCAAGTCCGAGAAAACGTTTCAACACAGTGAGTGCACTAAATATTGCACAGCAGAATATTGCTGTACCAGTGTCAGTGACTGAAGCATTAAATGACTGAAGCACTAAACAATCAATAATGGTTGGCATCAATGGAGGAGGAGTACAAGGCACTAATTAAATATCAAACTTGGTCGCTAGTGGAGCTCCCAAAAGGCCATTAGGCAATTGGATATCGTTGGGTTTTCAACTTAAAGAGAAACAAATATGGTGAAATAGAGCGCTTTAAATCACGTTTAGTAGCAAAAGGCTGTAACCAGCAACAAGGTGTGAACTACAACGAAACATTTTCTCCCGTAGTTCGGTACGGTACTATCCGTATGATTATTGTATTGGCAGTTGAGTATGAGCTACATCTATATCAGATGGACTTTTCTACAGCATAACTGAATGGCGAACTTAAAGAGACGGTGTACATGCGGCAGTCCGACGGTTTAGAGATGAGCATCCTTATTATATGCTAAAGCTACACAAAACGCTCTATGGTTTGAAGGAAAGTAGCCGCGAGTGGAATAAAAAACTTGACAGTGTACTACGCAGGGATTTATACCAGGTGAGGCAGATCCATGTGTTTACGCTAGAAACGGTGAAAATCACTACAATATTATTGCCGTATACGTTGATGATATTTTATTCGCAAGCTCTTCCAGACAGGAACTGGATCAAATCAAGGCACAAATTGCTGAGCATTTTGATGTGGTAGACGGTGACGCGTTGACTCACTTTCTTGGTATGGAAGTTGACCGAAATGGCGGTGCAGGTGCTGTAACTGTGTATCAGGACCAATACATTGAAAATCTCTTAAAACAGTACGGTATGGAAAACTGCAGTAAAGGTTCAAATTTTCCAGTAAGTTGTAAGAACGAGTCTTGCAGAAAGGTAAATGCAACCAAATGCCAGTCTATGGTTGGTGCTCTCATGTATTTAGGTTTATGAACAAGGCCAGACATACTAAATTCGGTCACAAAACTAGTTTAGCGTAACATTGACCCACACAGCGAGCACAAGGCAGGGTTA
Organism: Clusia tigrina; assembly: GCA_920105625.2. Taxonomy (NCBI): domain Eukaryota; kingdom Metazoa; phylum Arthropoda; class Insecta; order Diptera; family Clusiidae; genus Clusia; species Clusia tigrina. The sequence goes on from OV050030.1 coordinate 369,960,202, forward strand.
AAACCACATTTTACGCTACCTAAAGCAAACGGCATCTTATATGTTGCACTACCAAAAGTCACAAATGCCAGTCGAAGGATATGCCGATGCCGATTGGGCTGGTGATGATACCGATAGAAAAAAGCGAAATGTGTTTTTCCGTGGCAATCGCAAAAGCAAAGCATCGTTTCTCTTAGCAGCACTGAGGCTGAATATGTCGTGTAGTGTATAAAAAGCATAATGTAGTATATACACACAAACGCCAACACCATACGCGGCGTAGGCACATGCAATGTGAGCGGAGACGCAACATAAGTACATCGAACTCTCATATTAGAATGTCCACGTTATGAAGCGCGAATAGCGCACGTTTTTGATTACGCTGCATTCTAATGTTCAATGCCCTTGAACGAATGTACGCCGGCATTGACCGTGATACTTTCCGCTGACATTGCAAAAGCCCTCTTTATGTATTAAGAACCATATTATATACTAAGTCTTAGCACATAAGAAATTAAGGTATAAATAGCGATAAGGTTTTATCAATAAATCAGATTCGATCTGGAAACAAAGCTTATCGCTTCTCATTTAATATTTGGCTGTACTCTTGAAGTCGCCGAATTAAATCGTGCGCTAGCTCTCGCACCGTTATACAAATCTTTGAGCCCATCATTACAGTCGTTATCTACAGCAGCTAAAGAAGCCGAGTATCTACGAAAACTTCTGAGTGAACTGGGGTTTAAAATGAGTAATCCGATGATGATCCACAGCGACAACCAGAGAGCGCAACATCTTGTTCGAAATCCCACATACCATGCGGGGAGTAAACATGTTGATGTCAGGTACTATCTTATAGATATGTTTAAAGCTAACAAAAAAAACTTCAATTATGTATATACCATTGATATGATTGCCGATATATCACCTAAAAATTTACGAAAAATAAAACATGAAGAATTTGTAAAAGAAATGGGTATTTACTAATTATGGAATGTAAAATAGTGAATTTTATTTTGGTATGTTTTTATTTGAATTAAAATGTATTTAGAATAATTATTTTGTTATACATTTAAAACAGAGATGTATCCTGCATTCAGGAGGAGTGTAAAAATACAACGCATGATATTTCTCAGTGTACATACGAGTATACAGTTAATTATGCCTGCATTACTTCTTAAATTTAAGTTTGCATTACTTCTTAATAAAGCGGTTCTATAGATAAGACGTGAGTCGTTTTTTTTATCTTCGAGCACTAACAACCACATTAATTTGTCTTCTCTATTATTGTTGTACTGGTATATGAACTATGCAATTTGATCAGCCTTTTTGTATAAGCACCGAACTAGCAATCACAATCCTTGACAGAACATAAATGGTTGCATACTTTTAGGGTAGACTATATTGGTCTTTTTCACAACAAATACCCATACGTGAAGGCATGCTGTAGAATCTTCTCGAAACCTCTTTGTTGTGAATATTCTGGTACGTTCTGGTTCAGAACAGTGTACGTCGTAAATTTCAACAGTAACAGTAGCAGTATTAAAAAGTAATAAAATGACTAAATAAATAAATAAGTGATGTGCAAAATTATTTCAAAGTAAACTTTAAAGCCTAAGATTAAGAGTGTGAATTGCAATAAAGCTAACTGTTCCAATTTAACCAAACGATTGTTGAATGGGTAAAAGACCGATGGATAGTGAGTCACCTCTAAGGCAAAGTGATGGTGCTTGGTCAAAAACAGATGAAGAAAAATGCAACTCATTTGCAGCGCACCTCAGGTCAGTCTTCCAACCCAATCTGTGACCCGCAACAACAATAGCATTCAGAATGGTTTAGTAACAACGCCAGCAGTACCAATTCATTTTAAACCAAAAGAAGTCAAACGCCTGTGTACAACGAGTCGCAACCCAAACAAAGCACCTGGATGTGACTGAATTACCAACAAAATGGTAAGTGAATTGTAGCAAATAGCTCTGATGCATCTTACACATATTTTTAATGCAATACTCCGTCTGGGCCAGTTACCTACAACATGGAAAATATCCGAAATAAAAATGATACCAAAACCAGGAAAATACCCTACTCAAGTAACTTCATATCGGCCCATTGTTCTCGTGGCAACCCTCTCTAAATTGCTCGAGCGGTTATTGCTGGAAAAACTAACCTCAAAGCTCAAGTTAATTATTTCTCATAATCAATTTTGGGTTCCGCAAACATCATGGAACTAATATTCGCACAGGCTTCTGGAGTCATATTTAACAAATTCGAAATTCAGAGTTAAATATAAAGAATTCCAAACAGCAGACTTTGAAATTATGGCTGAAGTGCTTGGCCCTATGCTATACACTTTGTATATTTCTGATTTGCCAACCTCAACTTTTGCGGATGACACAGCTACCATGAGCACTCACCAAAATCCGCGGATTGCTTCACGGGATTTAGAAGAACATTTAAAGAAAATAGAAAGTTGGCTAGCCGATTGGCGCATCACGGTAAGCGAGCAAAAAAGTGTACATGTGACATTTACCGTCAACCCCCGGTCTTGTCAGGCAGTCTCCTTAAATAGCATTGAAATCCCGCAAGCATCAGAGATCAAATACTTGTGAGTCCAATTCGACCGACGCCTCACTTGGAGAAAGCATATAGAAGCGAAGAAAATCCAAATGAAACTTAGGGCAAGTTCCTTGTACTGGCTTATCAACAAAAAATCGAAGCTGAGACTGCAATATAAAGCGCTTATATAACTTCTTACTGGCCTGAATGCAAGGATTGTATATATGGCTTAAAATATTTGAGCTGTCTCATAGTCGTTTAAAAGGCAAAGAACTTTGTTTCGACTGCAAAAGAAACTTTATAACTAAGTCAAATTGAAGTTAAGCCAAACATTTAATTTGAATTAAAATTAAATTTTAGAACCTAAGTAGGAAATATCGCTTAAATTTTTTAAGGAGCATGTAATCGCAATTTAAAAAAATTCTTATGAAGGCGAGAAAGCAGTTTATTTTCTTACGAAATTTTTGTTCCAAAGCCATCATCTTTATCGATCTGAACAGTTGTGTATGAAACCCATCAAGAATTTTCAAAATTTGTTGTTAAAAAAATATACAAATCTGACTCTTATAAATTTTTTTTTTAGTTTTTGGATTGATTTTGAATAATAATTGTTATTAAAGTTTGATATGGCGTTACAGTGTTATTAATCTCAATTATTTCACCTCTTTTTGGTTTCATAACAAATGGTATTTAAAGGTCATTTAGCGAGAATTTGTAAATTGATTTCAGTTAATATGTGTATTTCAGTAAAGCCGTGAGAGATGTCCAAAAAATTCGATAGCCAACAGGAATTTCGTGCATGCATTTTCGTGTTTTTTCCATTGGCATACTTACTAATATACCTTAAATTTTTTAATATGTTGATTGTTAATAGATCAAATCATTGGATTATTTCAAGTAAAAAAAAAGTGTTGATTGATAATTCAACTTTTATAAAAGATGTATATTTACCAGCAGCTCTCTAAAGAAAAAGTCAAATGCTAGTTACTGTTTCGTAGGTTTCAATTTTTACTTTTAACTAATCGCTGCTTTTAAGTTACAACTGTTGTTCTGTTGTTTTTTTATGGTCGTGGTCTGACTACCAGAATATTTGAGAATGGGCCAACACCATGTGCGATTCAATTTTCTTCTCATATTCCGTTAATTATTAAGTTTTCGACACCTGTTTTTTTTAGCTCTATTAATACCGTTTACCTTTAAAAAAGGTAAAAAAGGTATTCTTTTGAGAGGGGTTGCAATTTCCAGAAGGAGGCGTGTGGGTATATAGATATGATCAGAATGACTTCCTAAACAATGTTTATTTTGTCTGTCCGTATGTCCGTCCGTGGCCACTTTTTTCTACACCGTTAGAGCTATCTTAATAAAACTTTGCCAAAGTATAGTATGGACAGAGATACAGAACCAGATTATTATATGGACCGATTTGGACAAAGACCTCGCCTACCTCCTTTAAAATGACTATAACTTCTGTCCAATTGATGGAATAGTGACGCAATTATGTGGATGTGGGTCCTACTAAACACTATGCAAAATGAGGGCGGTATATATTAACTACCAGACCCACTATTAACAAATATTCATAACTTAAGATCTATGCGAGATTTATGGGGGGAATTGAGATATTATAAAGCTAACTGCAGAAATGAAATTGATCAGAGAAAAGGCACGCCCACTTTTGATAAGCGTAACTTTCGGGTCTAAAATTAAAATTAGCCTACCGATACTCGCATTGATGATATCGGAATAAAAATTGGAGGAAATGTAAATGGGCTCCATAATAGTGAGAGTGCAAAATATGGAGATCATATTATTATTACTGCCATGCCCACAATTAACCGAAATTCATTGAAGATTTACCAACGAAATTTCACAAGAAGGTTGCGGGTACCAACATTAAACACCACACATTATTTTTACAGCCACGCCCTCTATCGACATATTATTATACCTTACAACCTATACAATAAGTTTGTGGGAAATTTTATTTTAGTACGTACATATATTGACACTACAAAGCCATACACAAGAAATGTGGTCGATCTGATAAGGGCCACGCCTCCCTCTAATATCAATTCAATGTACCCTACCAAAAATTACCGTAGATATGCTCCTAATTATGATTTATCAAGAAAACATCCCCATTGTTGAACTCGCACGCACAAGGAAAGGTAAAGGATATTTCGAAGTCGGTCTAACCCGACTTCAGACTTCTTTATTCGTTTTAATTTTCCTTTTGATCATCGAAATAAAATATTCATTACATAATAGGAATATATCTGCAGGAGCAATCGTATATATGTATATGGATATAAGTTGGATTTCATAACATATTTCATTGTAGATTAAAAAAGATTTTTGCAATTGAAATAAATTGAGAAGCCATGTGCTCGTCTCGTGACAAATTCAACTTGAAATGATTAATATCATTCTTGAGCATTTGGTGTGGTTGATTTGACCCTGAAATCGGCTTTATTTAGTTTTTATGCCACTTAACTTTCCTTCTTTTGTTATTTGTGATTGCTGCCATGCACGAACTTTGCATGTCTCCTACTTATTCAAGCAATTACAAAACGGTTCTATTTTCCCTTCTCTGTGGATACTCGTTGAAAAAATATATATTTATCGTATTTTCCGTGAAATTTCGTTAATCGTTGCATAGATGGAAACACATTTAATAAATACAAATTAGTTACTAAAATTCCGTCGGCTATTAGCTGGAAAATGTTTTGAAAATGTATTTATGTGAAGGAGTCACTGCTTCCAACTACTGCAGTATTAAGTAATTGGATAGAGGTAATTTATGCAGATAATTAGGCAATTGGTTTGTGATAGGCTTATTGTATGCTTTCAAATATATTATACAGAATATAATATTTTTTTTATACGCTTAATACACATGATATTAGAAAATCAATTCAATTACCCAAATAAACGCAAAAACAGCGACAATGCGAGAGTTAACGTTTTGAGAGCATGCCAGATCGCGCCATTTTGTTTTTGAATTGCAGGAGCTTTGAATTCTTATTAGAAATATGTATATTAAATATTTCCGTGCTCAGCAAAGTGAGAGGTGTCGAATGGCAAGGAATCGTAAGCATTCGTCACCGTTGCATGTGGCACGACGACCAAAAGCGGCAACATGAAAACAAAAGTTCCGCAACAAAGGTTCATTGAGTTGCTAACTAACCGTATACACATCTACACAGACGCAGGCGCAATGCCGCATTCACCTATACGCGAAGTTCGGGCCCTGGTACTTTCTATTTTTGTTGGATCGCAAATAGACTCAAGTAAATTGGTAAGCACCCTAAAACTGGCAGCAATTGAGTTCCGCAGCTTACGATATCCAATATATGTCCGGAATTTTCAATTCCTTGCAAGCATTCGTAGAAAAGCTTGTTTGAACTTGCTAGTTAATTTTACTATATTCATTTTGTTGAAGTAAGTAGTCTAAATCACTAAGGCAAGTCAGTAGGTGATTTGATATATGAATCGTTCATGTAATGTCAGGAGGCAGTAATCGTGTATGTATTGCAAATATTGGAAGGAAGGAAATCTGTGAATTTTACGCCAATTTCTTTGAACTCAACAGTCTCCCATTCCGAGAAGGTTGGTTTGTTCGTTTTATCCAAATAGGTTATATTCCACAAAGCCCTGGTAACTCAATACTCTTTTTGGAACCTTTTTATTATACTCACCACAAACTCCGCAAACAATACACAATATCTATGTCTGAGCTATGCTTTGAGTATTATTATTGCGGCGTGTCTGTTATTGAGCTCCGGGGACTAATTTCAGTTGCTATCACATTCCAATCATATTCCTTCACCATCAGGCGCGTACCAAATTGGATTACGGCACTGTGCCTTCTTGTTTTGGTATGCGGGTGTTTCCAATGAACATACAAGCGGGAGTTTGGTATTAAATGTTGTGGCGTGTGTTTGGCGGAAATGAAAGGGAAAATCATGGAAAGCTTGTGTAAAAGAAATCAGTCAGCAATTTAAATGAGGGGGTTAACTATTTACGATATCGTTGGCAACGATATGCTTTGTAGGTCTACAGTGTAAAAACAATATAAACAGTAGGGACTGAGTTCATTCACAAATCAGTCTACCCGAAGCAAGCGAACTTAATGAACGTGGTTATTAAATGGGAGACCTACTTTGGTCGATTAACATTTGTACAAATTGAAAATTAGGCCGATTTATAAACTTTCTGAAACTAAAGCGCATATTCGAGTATATGGGCTCACTACTTTCCAATATTGGTTTAATTGATTTAAAGGAGAAACGCGCAGACTTCACCTGAAATCGCACATTTCAATGATAAAATACGCGTATGCGTGACTGCCTTCATTAATAATTTCGTAATTAAATTTTCGGTTCAGTGTTGCCAGTATCGGAAATAATTGATACGAGTGAGTAGTCCTTCTCTGCTAAAAAAATCTTATTGCTCATTTGGATTTTGCGAACTGTGGATGCATGGCTCTATCGATTGGGAATCGTCGCCGTTCCCAGACGTCATTAACTTGGGCTGCGCAGAAACAATCTTCATTATCCTATAGCCACATCATTAATCAGCAGGGACCTAATTGTCCAATGCGAAAACAGAATTCGTTCATTGATGCCGGGCACGTCAATTCAAATTGTGAACGTAGCTACTTGTCTCGAGGTCTATCCGTGGATAGATTTCAAGGGCTATCATTTCGCCAGAGATTAATAGTTCCTGCTGGACAGTATCAGAAAAGATATCAGTTTCAAAAATATACATCCACGGATCCAGAGTCCAAGATTATCACGATTTCAAAGCCAAATGGTAATAGTAGAAACAGCAAATCTTGCTCTGCTACTCAAGACAATATCAATACCGGCAAAATTGTTTCTGATACAGGTAGAATAAAAGTAAAAATAAAGGAGAAAAACTTTACGGCGTGGTCCTCATCATCATGTCTGCTAAACTCCCTGGATAATGACAGGAAAAAGCCTATCAATTTATCTGGAAATGAATTGAACAATAATGAGTGAGTTCTTTTTTAAATAATTTAAGTACACAGTTTATCAGAGAATTGAAGGGAATTGAATTATAGCAATACACATTTAATAGATTCAAATGTAAATAAAAAAATTTTATAATAAATCTTGAAGCTACATATTTACGTGCACTATATAATGTTTAATTGATAGTGAAGTTGAGAATATCAAAATATTTAAATCAAATCACAAAAGTTATGAAAGAGTATTCAAGTACGATGTAAACGTGAGGGTGATCAATAAGCTACTTGATGATGTGCAATAAACTACATATAGTGAGTCCCAAGGAAAAGAGCAGACTATAAAAACGTATTTGAACTTCTTAAAAAGCAAAGTTATATTTTTATGAATATTACTGCGGCCAACTCATGCTGTTAGTAAATTTTTGCAATGGTTGTGGTGATAGAAGATCGTTTTTAAAAACTATCCATGGTAAGTAGTAGTATGGAGAAAATATGTATGACTGTCACATCTACCACCGAATTGTTTGCAAATCTTTTGAGCAAGAACCAAACAGCATTATAAAATGTTTGCAAGTCATAAGGGGAGCGCAAAAGATCCATATCAAGGCAATATCACAAATTTTTTTCGAATTAGTGGTGGAAAGTAAGCATTGAATGGAAATTTCTATAAAATATGCGCGCTCGTAATCATTTGTGGAGTAGGAGCAAGGGTCTAGCGGTAAACGAATTCCATATATCAACCTAGTATGTGAGTACCACCACTGCTTTAAAAATGTGTGGTCCAAAACCATGGAAATGGAAATGCTTTTAGGCTGCCACTTTATTTTTAATGCTCTTGTATAGAAGAATAACTTATCAATTGTAACTGTATTCATTTTGGAATAGCTGTGGTTACGAAAACTTCAATTAACACGGGACTTCCTAATCCTTCCTCCTTTAGTTTATTGTTGGTTAGATGTAGCACAATTTTCCTAATAACTGTCATTTCTATGACGCTTGTTTCGTGTTTCTCTATCCTCGTTTGCAATATGGGGTTTATCGAAGATTTCTCTTATTTGCATGACTATATAAATCGAAAGCTTAACTTATTACAATGGTTTAAACCCCTCCATACCGATATCTTATAAAAAGAAGTTCTGTCGAATGGTAATAAACAAAAATGTATCTGATATCACCCTATGTAGCTTCAGCCTTATCTGGAGCATTTTTATACGCGTCAAGCGGCTCCCATGCTCATAATTTCGTACCATTTGTGGAAACGTGTGTGTCTGTCATAGAATTCAATTATTTAGGTTTTACCAAAAAGTATTGTATTTGGCATAGTTTTGTTCGAGCATGCTTTACAATCTTAACATGAATGAATTAATATATTTTTGCTATTACGAATAGGGCAAATAAAACAAAAATAAAATTCGTAGTTGCCATCACAATAGGGTAAATATAGTTCACCCGTAAATTTGGATGTCATGCAAACTCATCATGCAAATGGAGGCTCTACAAAATGCTATTATTTTGTGATTAGATAGAATGCAAAATTGAACGTACTAAATTGTTTTTCTTGTTATTGTAATAGGTCATTGCTCTCCTTTTCGAAGTAGCATTGTACTTTAAATGGGTACAATGAAACATCTGCTGGTATGCGCATAGCAAATGGTGGGTGGTAAAATTATACACCTGGTTGTGACGAAAATCTAAAGTAAAATTTTTAATTTAAATATAGTATGTTTTAAATCAAATTAGAACCACAATATCAAATTTTAACTCGTTGTCTATTTGCAGCGATACGAAGACGACATCGAGTATAAGAGGGGAAGTCAATAAAATAAATCTCAACATAGTCCTTTCTCAAACCATAAAAGCCACAACTGAAGCTGAAGTTGCTCAAAGTGATATAGACAGTTCCTCGGAAGGCGCTGATTCAGTTGTAAGTATATATGACTATGTTTACCGCGGTGTAAGACATGTTCAATTCTGTGGGACATGTTCAAATATGCTGTTGAATACTTTTCAGTTAATGCTGTATTCCATTTGCAAATTCAGAAAACTTAAAACTTTCTATATCTATCAATCAAGTGCCACAAATTCAAAACCAAATCGGCAAACCTTGAAAATTCCTTAACCTTCAAGTAACTCATCCAAAAGAAAATACTGACAAAAACTAAATTGATCAAGTCTTGGAATGCTATAAATAAATTCTGCGTAAGCTAAAGAAGGTATGTATGGCACTGAGGACATACGAAAATGGTGAATCTCATGAATATGATCGGTTATAGTTCAATTAATTAAAATTGTGAAGATAAATATGTATTGGTACCTAGTACAAATATGTATATATCTGCAAACTTCTTTCACGGTGCTCCATTTGCACAACTGTGCCTTCAAGCAATATATATACTAAGAGTGCAGGAACCAAGGTGATCAATGACACAACATTGCATCATAAAATATCCATATTTATTATCGGATTCACTTTCATCCATCATTTGATGTGTGTATTTTGACAAACAGTATTTCCCTTTTGTTCCAGGAATATTTTCACTAATATTTAATACTTTTTCATACTTTTATTATGCTTGCTCTCCTTCCCACGCTTACCATGAATACTCTCATACTAATAGCAAAGAACAAATAGAACAGACACTTGATATGAATGGATTTGTGCGACTTCTGCTAGGGGGAATGTTTTAAAATTGATGTATGTAGTGGTCAAAATACAGTGCACCCCCCTTAACTCTAACTATCGTTGTTGCTCAATTCACTTAACTTCTCAAAATAACTCGAAACATACAATTTCTTTGATAATTTCTCACTGTGAATGAACCCTCAAGGTCCACAAATCGAAATATTGCAGTTGCGTTTAAGTAAAAAAATTAATTCAACAAACAAAAAATTTTTGTTTCGTCATTATTAAAGAAAGAAACACTACCTCTGTTTAATTAAAAGCATAAAGCCGTTAACTTAATTCTTTTAGCTGCATTTTTGACCTATTTTGAATATTTTTCTGTTGTTATTTGGGGCATACTGAAAAAAGGTTTAATTCCTTTATGACCTTCAATTTCTTAAGTTTCGTTTCCCCTATGATCCTAATTCTTCTAAGTTTGGTGTCCCTATGTTCTTTTATTCTTTCATGACCATAGTTAAATATGCACGCAGAGGGGTAATACTGGGGCACTCGAACCCCATTTTAATATAAAAAAAATTTATTAATTATTTTAGTTATTAGTAATATAACATTATGCCAACAACCAAACAATTATGAGTCTTCACTTATGATTACCATGGTGCATTTACCGTGAAAAAAAGTGAAAGAAGAAAGCAATTGCACCAGTTTTTATATGAAGAATAGTTATAATATATTAAATGAACTTGTTAACATTTCAGCTTTCAACTCCAAATTAAATATTATAACTTTTCATACCCTCTACCTTTAAAAAAGGTAAATAGGGTATACTAATTTTGTGCTTTTGAGAGGGGTTGCAATTTAAAGAAGGAGGCGTGTTAGGTATGGACATATATATACAGATATGATCAGAATCACTTTCTAAGCAATTTTTATTTTGTCCGTCCGTCCGTTTGTGACCACTTTTTTCTACACCATTAGAGCTATCTTAATGAAATTGCAAAAGTATAGTCTGGACAAAGATACAGAACCAGATTGCTCCATGGGCCGATTTGGACAAAGACCACGCCTACCTCCCATAAAAGGAAGTTTTTTCACCTTTTTTAAAATGACTATAACTTCGGTCTGATTGATGGAATCGTGACGCAATTTGGCAGTTATGGAGATGTGGGTCCTACTAAACACTGTGCAAAAAGTGGGCGATATATAATAACTGCACGCACACTAGTAACAAATATTAATAACTGAAAATCTGGTAGAGATTTACGGATGAAATTTTACGGGAAGGAACATGTGGACAATATAAAGCGATCTGCAACAAATGGGGTTGATCAGGGAAAAGACATGCCCACTTTTGATATAAGGAAGTTTCGGGTCTAAAATTAAAATTAGCCTACCTATGCTCGTATTGATGCCACCGGAATAAAAATTTGCAGAAATATTCATGGGGTCATTGATAGTGTGCGTGCAGAATATGGAGATCATAATAGAACTGCCATAGCCACAATTAGCCAAAATTCATTACTGAGATTTATCAACGAAATGTCACAGAAATGTTGCGGGTATAAACATTAAATACCATAGGAAAAATGGCTGTGTTATTTCTACAGCCACGCCCACTATTGACATATTATTATAACTTACGACCTATACCATATTTTTGGACGAAATTATATATTAGTACGTATATGGACCCTACATAGTCATATGCAAGAATAGGGGTCGATAAGAGAAAGGATTCGCCTCCCACCCATATAATGAACTTTGGGGAGCCCATTTAAAAGCAACTACCCTATGTATGCTTCTAGTGATGATATATGAATACAAATTGGTAGCTGTATACATTGGATCTGTACTAGCATGCATTCCAAATATGGGCAGATTATTACTACTGCCACGCCCACAATCAACCAAAAATCATTACTATGGTCCTATTGGGGTTGAGGTTGAGGTTCCTAAAGGTTGCGGGTACCAACATTAAACACCACACAAAAAATGGGCGTGTTATTTTCACAGCCACGCCCCTTATTGACATTTTTTATAACTTGCGACTTATACAATATTTTTGGGCGAAATTGGTAGCAGGATGTATCAGTTCCGAAAAAGCATGCATGCAAAATATGGGCACATTATTACTACTGGCACGCCCACAATTAACTAGTACTCATTTTTGGGGCCTTATGCAAGGCTCGTCAACGAAACAAGCTTCAGAGTGATAGTATCAAACACAAACCAAAAATAAGAAAATTAGAGATGCACTTTATGAGCTACGCCCTGTATAGATAGGTTCTTAAAACAATAGACCTATATCAAAATTAAAATTAAAAAAAAGTTTATTGCCTTTATAAAGTCATACAAAAGAAATATGGTGGTCCATATAAAAGACGGTTTATCTGGTTTTTGAAAATATTTTTTTAAGCACGCGTCCTTTATTCTTATCTTCTGATGGCATTCAAAGGGTACTATTATATACTCGTATGTCAAATTGAGTTAGCAGATTCAGTTCAGTATTTCTATAGCAAGAAATTACATGATGGTAAATTCACTTTTGAAATCATTGTATATACATATAGAGATATCCATTTAATAGTACTTTATAGAAATAAATCTTTTCCGTCAGGATTACTAAAAATAGAACTACAAAATATTTTAAGTACCGATTGTTCTGTCAATAAGAGAATTGCTCTATTAGGAAATTTTAGTATATGCCGTCGCAGTGACTGTGACCAAGTAGAAGACATCCTAACGGTAAACGGCTTATTATCTCTTCTATGTAGAGATAAGAGTACCACTTCAGGAAGTACTCAAATAGACTGGGCTTTCTCTTATATGGACAGTAATTCAATCAAGGCGAAAGCTTACGAAACGATTTACAGTTACCATGATGCAGTTTGTGTTACAATTTCATCATAATAGGGTTCTTTATTTTTGCTGCATTCTTTAATTATTTAATGTATGCTAACTTAGTTGATTTAGGTGTAGTAATAGGTACAATTAATTAGGTTCCTCGGGAGAGCTTGTAACTCCTAGAGGATGCGCCCCCAGGTAGCGTATAGGGAAAAGCCTCTCATATATTGGAGGTAGGAGCTGTATCAACTACCTCCCGCGGACCAATAAGCAGTAGAATTCATACTTTCAAACCTTTACTATCAAAAATTTTTAACTAATTTTGTGCCGTAGAGCTTTTTTTTTATAAATACCATAATGGTCTATAAATAACATATGGAAATGTGAAGTATAACTTCAGTACCAAGTTAACTATATTCATAACTCGAAATCTCTTCAAAATATATCTACAAATGTGTCTATAGTATTATAGAATTCTAACATCTCATTTCTCGGTCTAACATTTCAACCGACATGGAGAAAAAATTGTGTTGATCCCATATCGCCCTGGGTTTGATCCGGTATGTTTTTTTAAAATATTGAAATGACCATAGTCATGAGGTTCTTGTCTAGACAAAATGTTTATCTGTAATGCGCTTCTAGCAGCACATGTTTTCACGAATGTATGTAGCAGGGATATTCCTATTATGGCCCTCATAGCAGCGGTTGGAGAGTTTCGCATGGCACCGGTGATTGCCGGCAAGCCTTCCTTTGAAAGCTTGTAAGTATTTTCTTACTGGATTCTTGGGTTGTCTTGGGCCACTTAGGTAATGATTGGTTTAACCATCATTACATACATACACATGACCCCGGGAAGTGCACCTGAAGCAGGTATTCTAAAGTCTCCCTCCGATTCATTGAACCAATCTGGTATTCTTAAAGTTGCAACACCATTCTAGTGTACCCTGCGTAAAGCTTTATGGAGTCTAGCGCTCTCTGGCGTTTCGACTATGCTTGGATCTTCTTAGTTATTTGTTGTAATTTGTCAGAGCGACCTTATACGAGTAGTCGTCCCACACCTTCGTGCGTTTACAACGATTGAACAGTTTTCTTATCTTTTTATCTGCAAGCATCCCATTCCACCATGGGACCTTACGAGTCTTACGACCTTGTTGTTGTGCGCTATCGCTGACTTTTTCTGTGCCTTTGTTGCTCTTTAATATGAGACTGTGGGTTTTGAACGCAGTGCTTTCATGATATGCTGAAATTATTGTATCATTTAGTCGATACACCGCCTCCTCCAGTTCACCGACAGAACTTATACTTGTAAGCAGCGAATCGGTTCTTGATTCTAATAATTCCATATATAGTCTCCAATTTGTTTTTTTTTGGAATTAATACTTCATTCTTTAAATCGAATCTTAGATGTAAATGATGTAACAGAGAGGGCTCGTCAGATACATGCCAGTTTCTAACAAACTTGGCGATGTGAGGACTGGTCAGAGTTAGGTCTAATACCTCTTCTCTAAACGCCACCACCACCACACACAGATGGAATGAAACCATATTATCCTGTAACTTGCTCTCGCCAACAAACAAAAAACTTTGTACGACTCCGCATCGGACACACCAAATGCTCAAACGAGCATTTGCTACGTGGGGAACCGTTACCTAACTGTCAATTCTGTGGGGAATCAATATCCTCGTTACACCTGCTAAATAACTGCCTCAACTTCCAAAAAACCCGTAAAAATATATTCCATAACCAGATTCCAAGTGATTCTCTAAAAGATACATCAAAGAATAACATAACAAAGATCAATAAATTCTTAAAAGAATGCCACATCCAAAATTATATTTAAATACCTAAATAAGTAAATATGTAAAATAATATATTAAAATCGAGTTGAAGGCCCTGGTAGCTATGACTCTTCTTCTTAAATTAGTTATAATAATTTATTATTGTGATTAATCCTTTTAAATTAAATTAAACGCGTTAATAAAGGTTGGCCTTGTACCCTTATTACATATGTTGACATTTTTACTTAATTGAAAACTTAAGAGAGACTCACCTCTATTGTTTATGTCCGAGCTTCCCCAGATATAATGGTGCGCGTTTGCATCACAAACAATCACAATTATTCCCTGCATCTCCACGGGAGGTATAATGTTGGAGTCACCTGGAAAGTAGGCGGACGCACGCACAATTTCCTGCGCTTCCTTCTCTGATGAGACTTCTACAAGGATAGCTACTAGATCCTGACTAGCAAATTCTGAAATGAGAAAATAGTTAGTATTAAAATCAATCATAATCGCCTCTGGGCCGCGAAGAGTGATGTTAAACCAACCTGCATCCTTTATTTGTAAGACCTTTGATTTGGCCCCCAATTATCCATGGCTCTTGTATTATGGCTTCGTCAGCGAATCTCTTGCACAGGGTGGCCGACGCTCCTTTAGCATGGTGTAAGTTCGCCTGTAGCACTTTAAGAGTGCTCATTTGCGGCGGCTTTCCGATCCTTGTTTTTATGGTCTCTTTGGCCCCCAGTATGCTTGGCTTTTGTTTTGTCATGCTGAGGCGCTTCCGCGGCTGCGATTTCTCTTTGTCGTTCTAGCACGGCTTTGCTAGTCTACGGTTTGTTACCCTCCGCTTCGTTGGACCTTGTTGTTGTGCGCTATCGCTGACTTTTTCGTCGCCTTTGTTGCTTTTTAATATGAGACGCACATGTCTATAGCGATAGGCAAACTTCCGCTTGCACTGTGACAGTTTGTTCAGTGATTCGTCATCCACCGCAATAACCAGGTGAAGCAACGGACCTTCGGTCGACCTCTGAATCACCTTCCAATTCTTCGCTGTCATTGTATTCTGAGCCCCAATGGTCCCAAGCATTTTCTTATTTGAGAGCTCGGTGCTCTGTGGGAAGTAACCTCTGACAACATACGTTTTTGGAAACTTTGATTCCTCAACGAGCGTCATTTTCAAACAACATGGTGAATGGCGGCTTTATTAAATCGGTCGGAACAATTCCTAGCCGAATAATGTTGAAGTGTCTCTTCTCTGATTATGTCATTTTTATAAAGTAATTTTTTATGGTCAGATTATTTAGGTCTGAACCAATCACCGTGCACCCAGACTTCTCAGAGGTCACGTTATTGTTACGGTGTCAGAAGGGTCCATTAACTCATGACCTGATTCCATATTTTGTGGTGGTCTGCGTCGTCCACCCGGTGGTATCGATTCAAACGTGTATAGAATCATTAGGAATATAGCTAGAGTAGATTTGAGTTGGGTCCCTAGATTCGGCCTGTTCTTTATCTTATTGACCCCATTTATAGAATACCATTTATACATTATTATTCACACGACATTGTGTCTTTTGCATCTTACATAGAGTCTAGTAGGGTCCACATCTATACAACTTCAGACTGCGTCACTGTACCATCAATTGGACTGAAGTTAAAGTCATTTGAAAAAGTTGTTCAAATCTTATATATAAAACTACCTTCGAATAGATAATGTAAAAAACATTGAAAAACATTTTAAAAAAAGCTAAAGCGAAATTAAATAAAATTACGCTCTCGCTTATGTACGAGCAAGAGAGAACGTACGAATCACAGAACACAGAGAAGCGATACCTAAACCAAAGAAGAATAAGAAAATACATTCAATTCCCTCCATATTTATTTAACGTTTCGACCATTTTTTTTGGTCACACGTATAGTGTATGTGAATTTATTGTGTTTGTTGTAAAAATATTCCATATTCCTGTAGTGAAAATTATAGGCAGTCTTCAAAATATACTCCTAAATTTAATAGTAAAAAATCAAGTGGTTAATTTACTAGTTCAAAACTTATCTATACGTTCACCAGTTACTGACTTATGCGGGACTTCATTGCTGTGTATACTAAATTTTTCCTTTCTTGTCAATTTAATAAAAAAGGAAGTAAAGACAAACATTGGAATTTGAAGAAAAACAGTTCTTTTTATAATTTCAACCACTTTTTGTAGTTCCTCATTTTAGAGATAAATCTTCAAGTTAACACGGGTTTTAAAATATCCGCAAAGTGTTCGCAAAGAAAAGTGGAAATGCGGCACCATGAATTAACATGCTGAATTAATACACTCCTCATTTATGCACAAAAATTATTTTACATGTCGAATACACATTATTATATTATGTATATATGAATTTTACATATAATATGAGTTTGACTAGTATTTTAATAAGTTGGTTTCCTTGCTGGGATGTTGTCTAAAAAAGCGAAAATTCGGAGAAAAAATCAGAAGAAACCAGGGCTACGTTTAAATTAAACTTTTAGGGGGTCACTTTATTTGTATTTTAAAACGAACTGCGAAACTTCTAAAAAGAAAAGGTTATAATAAATAAAAAACAAGTTGTTAACAAGTTCTTTTAATAAATTATAACTATTCATATGTAGAATCTGATCCAATTGCTTTCAATTTACACTTCTGTTCACTGTAAATACACCATAGTAATCATAAGTTGTAGAATAATAATTGATTAGTTTTTTGCCATAATATTATACTACTAATAACTAAAATAATTAATAACGAGTATAGAAATCTGAAGTCGGGTTAGACGGACTACGAAATACCCTTTACCTTTTCTTGTGCGTGCGAGTTCAACAATTGGGATGTTTTCTTCATAAATCATCATTAGGAGCATATTCACGGTAATTTTTGGTAGAGTACCTTGAAATGATTATATCGACCCCTTTTCTTGTGTATGCCTTTGTAGTGTCAATATAACCACAAATATAAAATTTCGTCCAAAAATATTATATAGGTCGTAAGTTATAATAATATGTCAATAGTGGGCGTGGCTGCGTGGTGTTTAATGTTAGTACCTGCAACCTTCCTGTGAAATTTCGTTGATAATAGGAACACAGTAATGATTTTTGGCTAATTGTGGGCGTGGCAGTTCTATTATGATCTCCATATTCTGCACACACACTATTATTGACCCTATGTATATTTCTGCAAATTTTTACTCCGCTGGCATCAATACGAGCATCGGTAGGCTAATTTTAATTTTAGACCCGAAAGTTCCCTATATCAAAAGTGGGCGTGTCTTTTATCTGCTCAGCCCCATTTGTTGCAGATAACTTTGTAATGCCCACATGTTCCTTCCCGTTAAATTTTGTCCGTAAACCTCTACCAGATCTTCAGTTATTAATATTTGTTAATAGTGAGCGTGGCAGTTAACATATACCGCCCACTTTTTGCACAGTGCTTAGGGGAACCCACATCTCCATAACTGCCAAATAACGTCACGATCCCGTCAATTGGACCGAAGTTATAGTCATTTTAAAAATGGTGAAAAAATACAGGCCCATATAGCAATCTGGTTCTGTATCTTTGTCCAGACTATACTTCTGCAATTTCATTAAGATAGCGCTAACGGTGTAGAAAAAAAGTGGCCACAGACGGACGGACAAAATAAAAATTGCTTAGAAAGTGATTCTGATCATATCTGTATATATATGTCCGTACCTACCATGCCTCCTTCTCGAAATTGCAACCCCTCTCAAAAGCACAAAGTTAGTATACCCTATTTTCCTTTTTTAAAGGTAAAGGGTATAAAAATTCATTTATATTAAACTGGGGTCCGACTGCCCCAGTAATACCCCAAGCGTGTTTAAATATACATGGCCATGAACGAATGAAAGTGCACAGGGGACAGTAAAAAAATTAGAATTTGGAAGAGAAGGAGACAAAGATTAAGAAATTGCCGGTCAAAAGAGAATTCAACGTTTTTACAGTATTCTCACATATAACAACAGTTTCAATAATCTCAGAAAAATCTTCAAAATAGGTCAAAAATGCAGCTAAAAGAATTAAGTTAACGGCTTTATGCTTTTAATTAAACAGAGGTAGTGTTTCTTTCTTTAATAATGAAGAAAACTATTTTTTATTTTGTCGAATTAATTTTTTTACTTAAACGCAACTGGAATGTTTCGACTTGTGGAACTTGAGGTTTCATTGACAATGAGAAATTATCAACAGAATTTTGGGTTTTCAGTTATGTTGGGAAGTTAAATGAATTGAGGAATAACGATAGTTAGAGTTAAGGGGGTGCCCTGTATTTTTACCACTACTTAAATCAATTTTAAACCCTCCTCTCAGTAGCAGAACTCGCACAAATACATTCATATCAACTCTCTATTCTTGTATGTTCTTTGGCTAGAGAGTGAAAAATAATTTATACACACAATCGTATAAATGTGCGTAAGTTATTGGAAAAATAGTTATGCAAGAGTTTTTTTTTTGTCATTTCAATACTTCGAACAAATCGTTTGGCTACGTTTGAA
Source organism: Clusia tigrina (assembly GCA_920105625.2). NCBI lineage: Eukaryota > Metazoa > Arthropoda > Insecta > Diptera > Clusiidae > Clusia > Clusia tigrina. The sequence continues at coordinate 369,979,504 of OV050030.1, forward strand.
ATTGTTTAAAGTTAATTAGAAGTGGGTACATTTTTTGTGGTGTTGAATATGTATGTGGATAATGAAAATATAATTATTTATTTTACCATTATTTTTGAGAATCATGACAAGAGAAATTTGTCTTAATCAACAATCTACTAACGCCAGGAGGCCAGCTGCTGCCAGAGTAGAAGAAAGTGAAGTACAGCGCATCCAGCGAACTTAAGATGATCGAGAACGCAGTGCGTGGTCACGTTCTCGGTTACAAGAAGCAGGGAGCACTGATAATCGAGCACGTATAAATTTCAATCGTGCTGCATTCAACTATAATAGTCAAGTGAATTATAGTTCACACAAACCAGTGACCATTGGTTCAATGAACAAAGTTTGTGAACATTGCAAGGCACTCAAATTCAGCACTGAAACACCAGGATTGTGCTGTGCAAATGGGAAAGTCAAATTGCCGGCATTGAATTGCCCACCAGTGCCATTCCTTGATTTCTGAAACGTCACCAGAATCGAACCATTTCTCGAAGAATATTCAGACATACAATTCATGTTTTCAAATGACTTCGTTTGGTGCAACAAATATTATCAAGAGATAATTTCATGCCAACATTGTATTTAAGTTAATCAAAGAAATAAACGACAATTGCAATGTTTACAAAAATTTCAACTTGACATCTTTTGATATCAAGATTCAAGGTCAGGTGTACCACAGAATCGGATCGTTATTGCCATTTGCAGATAGTTCTCATTTTTTCTCAGTTTTTGAAAATTTATTTTCTTGGAAATTCCAATGATGAAATTAATCAATGGTGTTCTATTTCTCCGAACGTACGAAGAGAAATAGTTGTTGTCTTACAAGATTATTTTCATCAGCACAACGAATGGGTGACTTTGTTAAAAACGGCATTGGACAGAATCCCGTCGGATAATCATAGAATTGTCATAAAAGCTGAAAAAACGCCCGGTGGACAGCACTCGAGAAGATACAATGTACTAACAATAGACGATGTAGCAGTGGTAATCGTTGGAGAAGAATTTAATGCACGCAATATCGTCCTTCATAATTGGGTCTGATTTCGACGTTTCTGGTTCCTGTTCCTGATTGAATAAATCACATTTTACGATGTTTTTTTCTCAGTCTTCTTTGGCAAGAGTATGGCTTGGATATTTGGTAGGACCCCACCATCAGCAATGGTAACGCCCGACAACGGTTTATTCAACTCTTCGTCGTTGCGGAGGGCCAGTTGCAAATGACGGGGAATGATTCTTTTCTTCTTGTTGTCACGAGCAGCATTTCCATACATAGTGATAATGGCAGATGAAGTTGACGTGTTACAAAGTATGATACACAAGTTAGAGATTTACTGCAATAAGTGGAATATGGAGGTGAATTTGGATAAATCAGCGATAATGGTCTTTAGACAGGGCGGGAAATTATCGTGTAGGGACAAATGGCAATTTAAAGATTTAAATATCGCGATTACAAATGAGTATTGTTATCTGGGTGTACTACTGACCCCTAAAATGAACTTTCAAAAACATCTTATTAAACATAACATTTCAGCAAAAACTAGTATAAATTCAGCTTGGACAAGCTTGTTTTCTAAAAAATATATAAATCTCAGCTCGAAATGGCAAATGTTTCAAGCTGTATGCCGTGCCACTCAAAGTTATGCCGCTCAAGTATGGGGTTACACTATTTTTGAAGACGTTGATAAACTACAATTTTATTTGTTAAAAAAATATTAAGGCTACCGGAATGTTCGCCTACTTATGCCATAATGTTGGAATCGAATTTGGAAAGTGGACACATTTCTACTCCAGCGTTACATCTAAATTACAATATTTGAGTACAGCAACAACAGACAACCACACAATCTGACACTGAAAGTTCTGTGAAAAAACATATTCTGGGCTGAGTCACTAAATAAAATAGGAATAGATTTCAATTTAAGATGGGATGATAGAGATCTAAACCCAAATATTTGGAAAATGAAAAGAGATACGCTTATAATGATGAGAAATAACAAAATTCGAGATAGTATGTGGGAACGGTCCCAAAGAAGTGAAGGGAGAATATATAAATATTTAGATCTCAAAATAGGTCAAACTTATTTCAGTGATAAAGTTGGTAGGTATAAAATCTCGGTAAAATTTAAAGCAAGATGCAATCTTTTGAAATTAAATGGTATATATAATAAAAATTGTACACTCTGCAATCTAAATGAGTTAGAAAACGTTGAACATTTTATTGGGAGATGCCCCATCTTAACAACATTCCGCGTTGCAAATTTCCAAAAAGCAACTGACACATCATGATATAGTGAATGTGTTGAACGGAAAAAATGATGATTCTTGGAAAAAGCTGGTTTCTTACATAACTGGTGCTCTGAAGTATAGAGAATTAATTGTAAATGAATTTACATGATATGGAAAAATAGATCGCATATTCCGGCAGACGACCTTTAAGGCCATTGCCGTATATTCTTTATTTACTATTTACTATTGTAATTAATAAATAAATAATAATAAATAATAAACACTAATTCGTCCTTCATCGTAGAAATGGTCAACTTCTCTGAACTTCATCGCTCTTATGACGCTTTGCAATATCCGATTTTGTTTTCACAAGGGGAAGACGGCTATTAAATTGACATTAAGTTGGTCAATCCGTCCATCTTGAAAATGGTCAACGCGTTTATTTTACCGCTGGAAACGCACAGCAAAGAGAAGCGACACCACCATCCAGAACATTAACCGATCTTTTTAAATTGTGTGCACCAGATACATTCGTCAGCATGTTATACTCGGAAGTAACGCATTATTATACTTAGGATAAACCGACAAAAAATGTTTCAAAGGCGTAAGCAAGGAAAACCAATCCATGGCTACCCAAATGTGTTCTCGACAGATGCTTTGGGACGTTCACCCCAACAATGCTGAGTGTTTTTTTACCGTTTATTGTTGGTTAATGTTCATGGTCCAATATCATTTCAAAGTCTTAAGAGAGTTGATAGACTATTGTGTGCAACATATCGTGTGGGAGGGTACCCTTGCCGATGCTGCAGTTTCATCTTCTCCTCACCAAATAAGAACACAATTTGGAATAATTCCCATCAAATCCAATTGAACGATGGAGAAATTATCAAGATTTGATGACGGCAGATATTTTGAACATACTTCTCCGCAGTATGTCAAATCCATACTTGCATAATGATGCATTGATCATGATTGAAGACATTTACTTAAAAATTGCAAACAAAGCATTGGCACAACTTGGCTTGGTGTCACCAAATCGCTAAATGCATGATCTGTTTAACCGGATGCATTTGCCCAAGCAAATATTCCAAACATACGCGTTCAATTGCAAAACGATCCATCAGCAGCTGAATTTTCAAAGCAATTGTTGAGAATTGGGGATGGTACAATGCAAGTCGACAGGAATACAGATATGATAACACTACCAAACGATTTTTGCCGTTTCACTCAATTAAAAGAAGAACTGATTCATTGCGTGTTCCCAAACATAGCACAACAGGACAAAAATCATGATTGGTTATGCGAGCGAGCAATACTGTCCGAAATGAACAAAGATGTCAATGATCTTAACGAGGCTACTTTAAAAGAAAAACCAGGTCCATTATTCACATTCAAATCAGTGGATACCATCATGAATCAGGATGAGGTGGTGAATTATCCCACATAATTTTTAAACCCACTATATTTGCCACGAAAAATATTGGAGCGCCGATTATTCTGCTTTTCAACATCAACCGACCAAAATTTTGTAAAGGCACAGGCTTGCCGTCAAAAGACTCTTGAGAAATGTGATAGAAGCAAGAATTTGAATTGAAAATTGAAAGGCGAAGACGTTTTGATTCCTCCCATCCCAATGATTCCATCTCTTGTGCCATTTGAATTTAAGTGTCTTCAATTCTCTGTTCGCCTTGCATTCGCCGTTACCATCAATAAGTCGCAAGGACAATCTGTAGAAATGTGCGGTATAAATTTGGAAAATCCAGTTTTCTCGCATGGCCAACTCTACGTTGCTTGCTCCCAAGTCGGAAAACCATCTGCACTATTTGATTACACGAGTGATGGTGAAAAAAAACGAAGAATGTTGTTTATCTAAAAGCATTGCAATAAATGTTTTAATTTTATTCCAATTGTTGGAAAAGTTTTTTGTTGCCTGGCGACGCGGGCGGGGGTTCGTCTGTATATATATATATATATATATATATATATATATATATATATATATATATATATATATATATATATATATATATATATATATATATATATATATATATATATATATATATATATATATATATATATATATATATATATATATATATATATATATATATATATATATTCGTATATGTGTGTATCCATCAGTGTATATATATATATATATATATATATATATATATATTCATATATAAATTGATCAAAAAATAACCGTTATTTAAATTTTTTCAAAAAGTATTTAATTATTCATCAACAACTATCTTGTCCCCTTTAAAGTAATTCCCCTCAGATATAATACACTTATGCCAGCGTTTTTTTCAATCCTCGAAACACTTCTGAAACGCTTTTTTTGGTATCGTCAACAGCTCCTGTTTCGATTTTTCTTTTATCTCCTCAATCGTAGCAAACGCTTTCCTTTCATCGGTGTCTTCAGTTTTGGAAAGAGGAAAAAGTCAGCGGGCACCAAGTCCGGTGAATACGGTGGTTGAGGCATGATAACGGTTTTGTTTTTGGCCAAAAAATTACGCACAAGCATCGATGTGTGAGCTTGTGCGTTATCATGGTGCAAAATCCATGATTGGTTTTTGCACAATTCTGGGCGTTTCTGACGAATTGCTTCTCGCAAACGGCGCATAACTTCAAGGTAGTATTCCTTGTTGACCGTACGCCCTTGTGGCAAGAATTCATGATGCACCACGCCATTGCAATCAAAGAAAACTGTCAGCAAAACCTTTATGTTCGACCGAACTTGACTTGCTTTTTTCGGTCTTGGCTCATCTGGACGTTTCCATTGGAATGATTGGGCTTTGGTTTCAATGTCATAGCCATACACCCACGATTCGTCACCAGTTATGATCTTTTTGAGGAAATCTGGAACGATGTTCAACAGCTCCTCAGCGATGTCCATGCGACGTTGTTTTTGCTCAAAATTTAGCAATTTTGGAACAATCTTCGCTGCCGCACGTTTCATGCCTAAAACATCCGTAAAAATTGCTTGGCATGAGCCGAACGATATGCCAACATCATCAGCAACCTCTCTGATAGTGATTCGACGATTATCCAAAATCATTTTCTTCACTGCGTCAATGTTTTCATCGGTTGTTGACGTGCTCGGGCGACCAGGACGAGGATCGTCATTGATATCTTCTCGGCCTTCCTTAAACCGGTTATACCACAATTGAACTTGTGTTCTGCTCATAGTAGACTCGCCAAAGGCCTCAGTCAACATTTCAAATGTCCTTGCGCATTTAATTTCATTTTTTACACAAAACTGAATACAGTTTCTTTGATCCATTTTTTCGAATAGTACAAAATCGAAGAGCACACCAAAACACGACTAACCTTTTTATCTGTCAAAAACAAACTGATAATCCAAAATGGTTGGTACTGCCAACATATATAACAGACATGTGTACCAACATAACAGAAAAAAAATGCGAACATCGAACATACGTAACTCACGAAAAGATGTACGTATATACAAAATTGACGCGATTAAGACTGGGACATAGTTTCCAGTATAGAAGAAACATGCCATTATGCTAACTATGCAGGACAAAGACAATCTCAATCCAACTTATTTTAGAAAAATGCCATATCATCAAAAAAGCGGCTCAACCAATGATCAATCTTTGCTGTATCTGACTTATTCTCTAATTCCACAAAGAAAACATGTACATTGTTCTGAACATCTTAAAATTATGTGACGTGATATATCAAATTTAAGTTACAGCACAATTTTAGGCCGAAATCCTATAGTAGCTTAGTCTTAAGTATATTTATTTAATAACCTCTTAAAAATAATAATAATCGTTGATTTTTAGTTTGGTTTAAGGTGTTAGCAAGAAACTTCCAGTATAAATAATGTAAAACCATTCTTAATATGCATGTTGAAATCCACTTTAACATTTTATTTGCAATATTTACATTTATTGAATGGAAAAATTATGCTTTGAAGGAGCTTGGATCTACAAGGAAAGTAATTTTTTTTAATTTTATATATATTTTATATTTCGAATTAATATATTTCATTGCTACAGTAGTGCCGCATACGAAGAAGTGCCATAAAACCATTCTACTGTAATTAACAGTTTTTTTCAAAACCCCACCAAAACAATTCTCACTTATTCTAGTCACTTCCTTTATCATTAGTATATGCAGTGTGGAATTCTGAATGTATGTGTGAACATATGTAAATAATTCTTATATTAAATAAAAGTATAATGTATTAATAATTTGTGTGTTATAAATTTATTTTAATATTGTGATATATTTTATTTTTTATTATTTTTTGTTACATTTTATTATTATTATATAGTTTTATTAATTAATTAAATTTATTTAATCAACTTATACAAATTGGTTTTTAATATTAATAAATATAATTGTATTGCAATGGATGTAATAGGCCTGCAGTGGAACCGAGCATCCAGATGAAAAATTTATTCGGTAACGCACCACTGCATACCCCCTGGGGGTGTGGAAAGTGCAAAATTAATAATAAAATTATTTACTTTAAAAAAACTTGTTATTTATTTCAAATAGTTTTCGATTTTCTATACAGGCTGAATATATCTCATGCTTTTTTCCCACGTCATCTTGCATAACTGCCATCCAATTAGCAAACAGTTTGAAAAGATTAAGAATAATTAAGAATACAAGTATTCATTATATACAATTTTTTAATGTAATGGATTTTACATTTTTTGCATATTTTCTCAGTCCAGAGTCCCCCATGCTTGGAAATAATATAATTGAATGCGTTTCACGCCCGCGAGTATTTGCTTTAACACATCCACTATTTGTAACATTACTAATAATATTTTCTACAATACGAAATAATATTTTCAATAAAATATTTTTTTGTTTTTAAACCAGCAAAAAATTGTAAACAAAAACAGCTGTTTTTATTCACCACTGGTATACGTGTACAAACAACACAATAAATTCACATACACTATGCGTGTGACAAAAAAAAATGGTCGAAACGGTAAATAAAAATGGAGGGAATTGAATGTCTTTTCTTATTCTTCTTTGGTTTAGATGACGCAATTAAAGCAGTGTTTTTTTCTCCCTCTACTCTATTATACAATGTTGATACTTTTGTTTCTGCGTTTTTCTACCTTGACAGGATTGTTCGATGGGCATTTGACAATACTTTGTCTCTAAATCCTCTGAAGTCGTACGTCCTCCCCATATCGAAGCATATTATAAATTTTGATGACACTCCTCCAGTGCAGCTGGATGGTGTTCAGTTGGTGTTTGTGTCGCTTGTATCCAGCTTGGGCTTTACTATAAATTCCCGCATAACATATGTTGAGTAGTCAGGAAGGTTTATTACACACTTCGTAATTTAAGAATGTCAGCAGATTTCACACCCGTTGACACCCGGCGTCGCTTTGTTATACAGCTTATACTTCCTATAATAACGTATTCTGAGTTGGTCTACAGCAAGCTGGAGTCTCATTCGCAACACAAATTGGAAATGGCATTCAATAATGCTACGCGGTTTGTATATGGCTTGTGTAGATTTGATAGTGTATCGAGTTGTAACAGGTTTATTCTTGGGTGCAGTCTTGATTCTTACTTGATGGCCAGAAACTCCGTTTTTTTGTGGAAGTTGATGCACTCTAAGTCTGCTTTGTATCTCTATGAGAAACTACAGTTCAGTCAATCTGCTAGAAATCTAGCGTTGATTGTTCCTGAATTTCATTATCGTAGTTCTACACTATATTTTTTTATTAACCCCATTCGACTATGGAATTCATTACCAAAATCCATTCAATCCTCCTCGGGGAGCCGCTTCTGGCACTTTGTCTTCACATATTTTTCAATATTAGTGTTATTTTGGAGTGTGTTACCGATTGTCTGTTCAAGTTTTTGTATTTTCTTCCCTTTTAACTCGTTCTTTCTCTACTCTATAACTGCCTGCCAGCTTCACTACTTTCAATTGTAATTCCAATTGCCTTATGTATCTATCTGTTATTACTGTATGCTTCTTCTGTTTTTCTCACATATATCACATTAACTTAATATTATTTATTTTATTTATTTACTTAATTTAATTCTTACTTAATTTAAGAATAATGTAATTTTATACTGTTAATGAACCTTATAGACCTCACATGGACAATTTAAAACTCAATAAACTCAAACTCAAACACTTCCTCAACGATGTGACCTTTCATCAGCAGTTTTTTTTCGATTCCTATAATGTTACTGATGCTGCTGCTGGACTCTCTCTCTCTTAGTTTTCTCGTTTACTCCTGTCCAAATAGCTTCCTATTGACTCCTCAGATCTTTATTAAAGAACAATAAGAAGAACGACACTCGATTTCCCGCTTTATTTTTTGACATTTCACCGATTTTTTTGGTCACACGTATAGTGTAAGTGAATTTATTGTTTGTTGTACACATATTGCATATGTGAGTTGTCTGTATTTGTGTAAAGTGGTGCATAATAAAACACCTGATTTTCCTTACAATTTGTTGCAGGACTAAAATTTTATTATTTGCCTTTATGTTCTGAACTTGTAATTTTTACTGCTATATTTCTGTGACCTACACATTTTCTTTATAAAGTGAATGACACTACCGAAATTCCTGTTCGTATTTACATGTGTTAAAAAAAACATCTAAATCTTAAAATTTTTGAAGATCGGAAAAAAAATTATATTATATCGGTGGTACCATATCTCCGATTACGGTTGCTGGAAAGACGCAAAAGTAGCAAATGAGTCAAAACACATTAGAGATTCAACTGGTGTTTTTTTACTTTTACTTTTTAGCTGAATTACATTAACAGGTAGCCTCCAGGTGAAATCAACCAGTGCATTTTCCACACCACCCCAGACGTATTTATCTTGGCGCATTACCAATTTTTTTTGCGCGTATTTGGTCCCCGCTGCGGCCTATAATAAGTCAAAACTTTTCAGTTTTATAGAAATCGAAATAAGAATGAACTACGTGTATTATACCTATGCAATAAATCGAAAATTAAAACTTTTATATCAATTTCATCACTTTTATAATAGTATGTGTTCTTTCTGCTACAAGGCGCCAAAAACGAATTTTTCAATTATGACGATTCCCAAATGTCAATATCAAGTGAAGGTGGGAATAGATAGAAAAAGATGCATCCCCTAAAAAACTAAGTCAAATGACTTAAAATCGTGGTGAATCTGCTGAAATGGAGGAAAAGCACACATACTACTACATACACTAACCCAAGGGTAAAAACTACGAAAGAGACCATCTGGCTACAATGTCATTCTTCTGTTTCTGTTATCATAAAACCATATATGAAAAAGCTACTCTCAAATGAGCATGTGAACCAGAGAATACAGATAATATAAAGTATTTTTCGCTGCCAGCGTCCGTAGCGGATACACCACGATTTTGAGTTGATTCACCACGATTATAAGTGGATTCACCACGATTTCGAGCAGAGAACACAGAGAAAAGAAACTTAAACGTCAAACGGCAACACGAATCCACTCAAAACAGTGGTGTGTCCGCTACGGACGCTGGTAGCGAAAAAGACTTTCTTTTCTCTTTTTTTTCGAGCGGATTCATGTACAACGTCCGTCTGCTTTATTTCGCTGCTTTGCCGTTTGACTTTTAAGTTCCTTTTCTCTATATTCTCTGATGTGAACTAAATTCTTTATGATTATATTTGTGTTTGCTGAGCACTGCTAATAGTCTCCACAGCACATACATATCTCGTTTACATTTGCACTTTTTCTTTGTAATTTCTAATGTTGAAAATCCAAATATTTTGTATATCATTCTATTAAAAAAATCTATTTGTTTAATTTGTTCTATACTACAAACCAACCAGCCATCGGGACCGTTAAATATATTAGAAAGCAATAATACTCAGCTGGCAATTGCCTCTGCGGTAGCCCAACGGCGTGCTCAGTTTCAATCTTCTCGCAACAACACTACAAATTATACAACTACGCCCTCGACAGTATCTAGTGCCCAGCACTGCAACTTTAGTGCATCTCCATCGCTGACAGTACAACGTCGTCCACCGCTGGTGCGTGCTATGTCCGCACCTGTACGCACCATTGATGACAGCAAAGGACACACTGCAGCCACTAAGCGAAAATCCAGGCGCCGCAAACTTGTTTCCCATGCTGAAAGCAAACTCAACGAAAACAAGGCCATAAACTTGGTATTGAACAATAGCTTTAATGGTGGCAAAAAAGTTTTGGCCAGAGCACGGTCGATGGTAGCTCCAGATGTAGTCACCTTAGTATCTCTTATAAGCTCTGAAGGAAGCGACTCAGAGAGAGAGGATAATTCAGCTGCCACCGTTTCTGACAACCCAAGCCCAGCAAGAGGCGCACCATTGTTAAGAAAAACTGGAAAATCAGGTAAAATTGTTTTTTGTTTTCATTATAAACTTCACAAAACAGAAACGATCTCCGAATATATATGATTATATCTCTCAATTTTACCAACAACATGGATAATATATATTTCATTTTAGTATCCTTCCAAGAAAATTATCCTCCTAATTTTCAACTGAGGACAAAAGAGTATACTCAGATGTTCCGCAGAGGCTCTGTAGTCGCTCGTATATGGACTAACCGACCGCCAACAGCACCAGATATGTCAATACATGTAAATGATTCCAACTGCATCAACACAATGGCTTCCGGAGCTAACAACGACTGCACAACCTCCTACAGCTCAGAAAACAATGAAAAAATATTAAATGAGACCATAGAGGAAACCAAAGGGACAACTAGCAACGAGTATTCACCATCCGAATATGTATTTCCACAGTATGTACACAGCATTAAGGAACGAGAGTGTTGGAAATTATATCAGAAAATGTCAGAGAAAGGCATTAACGTGACATACGATACCATATTGCGCGGTATGCTAACGCCGACTGAGTTTCGGCAATTGCAAAAGCAACGAGAAATTGAGGAAGCCAAGACTCGTGAATTGGAAGACGCTGCAAGTGAAAAAGAGATTGTTAAGCCGTCAGCAGTTGAAAGATTATCAAAAGTGTTATTGCAAAAATGAATATAGTGGACTAGATGCAGCTTTCTGGAAGTCGAAATAGTGAAATAAATTATTATAATTTCAGATTATTTTACGAGTAGCAATTGAATATTATCACAAAGTAGTTAAGTTCAAGTACCACTTGTTAATGTAGCACATAAAGTGCCTCCTTTTGCAAATGCTGCTAAGCACTTGCCAAGTCAGTGAAGGGGGAGGCGTAATGAATCACGTATCACACAATTATATAAGAGTAGTTTTCCTTGATTTTAGCCAAAATACAATAAAGTTGCCTAGGATAAATATATTGTGTTAGTCTCTTTAAATTTACAGCTTCGTTAACATGGGTTACTCAGGCAAGTCACTAAAAGAATCCCAAACACAAATTTAAGTAAAACATTAAAGACGTGATAAAAAAATGCCTTGAGTAAGCGAGTCGTCAGATGTATTGCTATTCTGAAAGAGCAATGCCACTACCCAATGTGTTGCCTTCTTAAACTGAATTAAGGTAACAGTATTATTTCCTATGCATCAGCTCTTGACAGTTGAAGAATCATTGTGTCATATCCTTATGAAATTTTTTTTTATTATAAATTTATTTAATTTTTTCAATCCTTTTATAATAAGACTAAAAAAATTGCTCAAATCTTAAGTCTAATAACAAAATTTAACCCTCAATTAAAGTAAGACATTTAAATATTGAAGGGCTATAAACGGCCTTATGGTTTAATAACTGTGTTGAGTTCTAAATTCGATTTTTATTTTTAATTAAATTGGAAATCACAATTCTATTATAATCACATTAATTTATTTATTTATTTATTTATTTATTCATACTTGTGTTAAAATTAAAATTTTAATACAATAAGACTTACAGCTATGACATCTATGGTCTTAAGCTAACATTAATTTATTACTTTCACTAATTTTATTATAATTACATAAATTTATTACTTCCAATACAAACGCTTAAATAATGAGTCCATTTCTGGTTCGTGTCTCAACAGCAAAAGAAAGAAGTCTACAGTTTGTCAAGAAAGTGTTTTGATAAGGTAAAAAAATCGTGCATTTGATTTCTCCCCTACATAACATAGTACTTCTTTATTGTTTTGATACATTTTTTTGATTCATTACTTTTAATCATTGTATTTACTAATGAATAGTAACAAAAAAAAGATAAATATTTAACTTAAGATACTAACAATACAACAAAAACAAAAATTTGCTGTCAAGAAAGTGTTTTTACAATTCTCTGTGGAACTAATTTGGAACTAATTTAGCTGCGCAATACTTTTACCGTTATGAGATTCATGCTTCATTATGCTTTGTTGTTCTTTGCTCATCGACTGCAGCATTTTTAGCAAAATTATTGTGAATTTAAGATGCCCTGGTATAAGAACGTCATTTGATATGACTCAGTTGGTTTACTATAACCACCACATCCGAAAAAGTGTCCAAGAATTATCCGAGATGTTTGCTTTGACCAGCTAACTATTTATAATATTCTAAATCGCGTAAAAAAGGAAGATAGTCTGGTACCAAAACCTTCGTATTTCCGTGCGCACAAAATTTCTGATAGAACAGAACGCATTTTGGTAACGTAAGTAGTCGAAGATCTGCAGATATCTACGAGAACCCTTTCAAGTCAACTCAAAGAAGAGTGTGATCTTGCGGTTACCTACGAAACAGTAAGGCAGCTCCTGATAAAGTACCAGTATATGTCAAAAGTTGCACAAAGAAACCAATACTTTCAACACAATACATTAAAAAGTGATTGTCATTCGCTAGAATGTACTTTGTCAAACCGAATAACTATTGGGATGACGCTATATTTTGTTCATTAAATTAAATGGATTAAAAAAATCAATCAAAACTATAAAGAAGTACTATATTATGTAAGGAGAAAATCTAATTGATGATATTTTTACCTTGTCAAAACACTTTGTTGACAAACTGTATATCAAAATTTTATATTCCAAACCAAATTAAAGAATAAACTGTTATATACATGCATACATATCGGCTGGGATAGGTCATTTATCTTAATATATATTGCAAAGCAAACAAATCAGCAGAGAAGATAATAGTGTGAAACAAAAAACTGAAAGTACAGTGGCGATTAAAACTAAAATAGCAGTGAATATGAAAATTAATAACATTAGTAATAAATATATCAGCTAGATATCGAACATTCTCGCACCTCGATGAGGCCAGCCGCCCTTATTAAGATTAAAATTGTGTTTGGAGGATTATTTCATTGATGAAAGATCTTCTTGGCCGACAGATATAGCAACCTCTAGAGTTGGCAGCGGACACAATTTAGCCAGGTCGTTTCAGTACAGGTCGTTTCAGTACTTCGTTCTGCATTTTTAGAGTAACCACTCTCACAAGTCCATCGCTACCTGGGTGAACCTCAAGGATTCGACCAAGGGGCCAATGATTTGGAGGAAGGAATTCATCCTTGATGATAACTAATTCATTAATTTTGACGTTGAGAAAAATACTCGCTGCTCCAATTACGCCAACTCTGCTGCGTGATATGCTGGCAATTCTGCCAACGATCAGCTAAACCAATTTTCGATATCTCAGGTCGAGCCAATAAAGAATCGCCTGTCAAAAAATTTCCAGGAGTCAGCACTAATAAATCGTCCGGGTCATCAGATATTGGGCACAGCAGACAAGAGTTGAGGCATGATTCGGTTTGTGATAGTAGCGACTTCTTCAAATGTGAGCACCCGATCACCGATGGCCCTCCTTAGCTGAAATTTCAAGGATTTGACTCCAGCTTCCCATAATCCGTCAAAATGTGGGGCGGACGAAGGTATAAAATGCCAGGTTATTTCCTGTTGCATCAGTACCGGTGCGATTCTCGTGCCAGTATATTCTCAGTAGGCACGTTTATCATATTGTAGCATATTCGCGCACACGAAGTTCGTGCTACAATTACTATAAATGTCACGACAGAGGCCTCGCCTCGATGGAGTGCACCGATAAAAGCATCGGCTGACAATTCTCCAAAGGGCTCTACATGTATCGCTTTAGTGGCCAAACATACGAATATTGCCACATAGTGCTTCATGTCAGTACGTCCGCGTCCTCGAGATGGCGAAATGCTTATTGGACCGGCATAATCTACGCCAACTGTTGAAAACTCTCTTACGGTTTACTCGTACAGCAGGTAAAGTACCCATCTTCTGTTCAAAAACCTTAAACCTTACCATAATTCACCATGTAACTGTGAATTATGGTACATACGATTTTACGACCCTTCATAATAAAGAATGATTTTCTAGTATGGCTTAATGTGAGAGACACGCTTCCATCCAATGTCACTAGATGACAGTGATTTATCACCAAATCGACAAATTAGCCCTTTTGTGGTAAGATATATGGATGACGTTTATTTGTTGAAAGCAAAGCATGTCTGAGTCGACCCCCTCGGATGACTTGTTCCTGTTCATCAAATAATGGGCTCAACGAAAGTAAAATGCTCTCCTTATGCCACTATTTTATCGTGCATAACATCTTGAATTCCAATGTCTTGTACAATGCGAATAATGGATAGCACACGTTCATGTAGCTCACCAGCGGTGAGAAGGGAGTTAGTACGTTTAGAGATTGATACCCGACAACTTTTTCCCAACCGCTTGCAGAAACCCACTACGCGTACCAACCGTGTGTATGTTGAGAATCGCTCCACAATCTCTAATGGTGTTTGGATGGTGGAAATAGCATGACTTCGAACGGTTTTCAATTCTTCGTTGAATGCCAAAACCAAAGTGTTATCCTTCCCAGGATATTCAGGCCAATTTTCTTCCTTTTCGCTTAGCCATTGTGGCCCACACCATCTGAGATTGCATGTTTATAAGCTATGTGGCTGGACTCGACGACTGGAATGATCAGCTGGGTTATGTTAAGAAGCTATGTGGCGCCACTGGCTAGTTTCAGACACTTGAAGAAGTTGATCGACTCTGTTACCGACAAACACTTTCCATTTGCTTGCTGCGCCTCGGATCCAGGTGAGCACAATCTTTGAATCGGTCCAAACGGTTGTTTCCTGGAAGTAAACATTTAACTGACAATTTTGTTTCAAATACCTGAATATTTTTACTGCTAACATAGCAGCATATAATTCGGCTCTTGGAATTGTTAGTTGCGGTTTGATGCGTGACACCTTACACCTTGCCAATAGCAGCTTCACTTCGTAATGGTTTTCTTTTCGCTGACCACGTCAATAACCAGCTGCTCCATAGGCTGCAGACGACGCATCAGAAAAGATATGTAGTTGTGTGTTTTTCGACACGTTGCTGGTGATGCAACGAGGTATGCGCACGTCAGCTATGCACGGTAGACCATCAACAAATTTTGTCCAAAAACGCGCTTGGTCCCAGCCTAGATATGTGTGTCAGACACAAGTACTGGTGACAACCAACCCTTAGGGTCGAAAACTCGAGCACTAGCCGATAGCACCTTCCTCTTCGTTGGATCGCTTACAAGTAGTTCGAAGCTGACTCGAAACTCATCATCAACAGGGTTCCAATATAATCCCAAGGTTTTGTTAGTCTCCTCTGAATTTAAATGAGACAAGGTTTTTATCTGACGTTGCTCCATAGGTATGTTCTTTAATAACTCGGGGCAGTTTCTGGCCCAGTTAAGCAATTGGAAAGTACCACGATTCAACATGTCGATGGTTTGACGTTGAAGCTCCTTTGCCACCTGCACCGAATCAGCGCCTGACAATGTGTCGTCAACATACATTTGGTGGTTTATAACCTTCTCTGCTAGTGGATAATATGCTGCCTCATCAATCGCCGGTTGTTGCATTGTTCGAAATGACCTGACCAACATGATCATCACACCACAAAATGCGATGAAAATTTGCATTTTCTTCACTGACGTCGACGCACTTATACATCTTTTCCACGTCGGCCAGAAATACATATTTTAGCATTCACCAAGTAAGTATTGCTGTTAGGTCTGTATGTAGATTTGGGTCCACTGCCAGGATGTCATTTAGGGATTTTCCTTTGCTGATATGCAGAGACCAATAAAAAACAACTCGGACCTTCGTGGTCGATTATGATTCTTTCACCACGGTATGGTGTGGAAGGTAACAGTGGGGCACTCCGATCGATGCTTCTTTTTCCGTTAGTCTCATCATTTGTCTCAATTTCAGATATTCGTGAATGGTGTGGTTATACACAGCCTTCAAATCAGAGTTTGGCGATAAACGCCTCTGTAACTGCTGAAATCTTTTCAATGCAGGCTCGTAGGACCCAATGCACAACTTGGAGTCCATGTGCGACAATAATGGCAACCTCACAGCGTAATTGCCATTATCCAAATGACGGTGCGAGCATTCTTCGGACCATTTTTCTGACTCCGACGATATATGTTCCGAGTAGGTTATGTCTTCCAATTTATGCAATGAGAACTCCAGCTCTTCTGAGGGTTTATCTGATTCAACTGTAATATTATGAAT
Organism: Clusia tigrina; assembly: GCA_920105625.2. NCBI lineage: Eukaryota > Metazoa > Arthropoda > Insecta > Diptera > Clusiidae > Clusia > Clusia tigrina. The sequence continues at coordinate 369,996,248 of OV050030.1, forward strand.
GTTTTATCTGATACAACTGTGATATTATTATTATTATTAATTTACGTTCTACATTAAGGCAAAACCTTGTAAAATTGTCCCAACAACATGACGTGATACAATTTAGTACAATAATCCGGACATTATTTAACTTATACTATAAAATACAATAACTTATAGAGTACAAAAAAAATGTATAGCTTTAAATTTGTTATTAGTCACAAAAGGATACATACATAAACAGTGTACGCAGTCAAATACAACTCACAGTGCAACTCAATTCAGCACATAAATTCAATGCCACTGAAAGTACTAATTAAGCTCAATTTTAAATTGATTAGCATTGCCAATACCTTGTATCCGTACAGGCAGTGAATTCGAAAGTCGTACTGCATTATCGAAAAATTGACGATCAGACATAAGTGAGGAATGTCTGAACGGGACAGACCAATTAGAACGGCCAGAGCGAGCAAATTTAAGGCGCCTAAACAAATATGGAGGCTCCTGAGTGCAAATAATCTTATGCAACAATAGAATACTTCGAGTGTTAAGAAGCTGATCGAATGTGATATGAAAAAGTTCTGTGGCGCGTCCAAACACATGATCACCTTAAACCATAAATGTGCCTCGTTATAGTAGTAACACATTGAGTTTTCGTTTATTTGCCGTATCAGAATTCCCAAATATTTCACAACCATACAACATAGTTGGGAGAAGATAGGACTAGGAGGATAGGCTAGTACTATTCTAATCCTGAGAGGAGTAAAATATTGCGTAGCCCATAGGGATAGCAGCATACCATAGACTTTACCAACCGTTACTGCAATATGATTACTCCACGATAGAGTACAATCAAATGTGACTCCCAAATTTTTAATCATATTTACATAATTAATTGCCGACGAATGCTTAAATATCCCAGGGAGACCTGGGATTACGAGGTGTTTCTTGTAGACCACCAAACAATTCCTTCCAGCCCATACGTATATATTATTCAGGTCTTTATTAATTTTGGCGACACAGTCAACAACTTCGTTCGGTGTGCAACTGATGTAAATTTGAACGTCATCAGCACACATTTGAATTTTACAATGATGTAAGATAGTCGGCAGGTCATTTATGTATAAGCAAAAGAAGAAAGGACCCAAAATGGAGCCATGTGGAACACCTCGAGCCACAGAAAAAAAATTAGATACCACAACAGTACTGCTACACGTTTGGTGAATCGCCTGCGTCCTATCTGTGAGGTACGATTTTAATAACTTTACCGCAGTGGGCGAGAAGTTTTAATTTTCAATAGTTTTGTACATAAAATATCATGGTTAACAAAGTAAAACGCTTTAGAATGGTCCAACAGTGCCAAGAAACACATCCTATCAGAATCAAGTGCCACCCGAATATCTGCCACTACATCAATTAGGGCCGTTATGCAGCTCCGCCTTGGTGTAAAACCAGATTGTCTTTCAGCGATAGAAAAATTTCCTCATTTATTTAGCAATAAGTAATTCAAATACTTCAGACAAATATGGGAAAATAGCAATTGGTCGGTAGTCATTGTCTAATAATAATTTTTGCTACCTTCCAACATGTTGGAAATGTTGATGTCAATATCGCTGTATTAAAAATATGGGTAATGACCGAAAGCAGCCCATGAAGAAATGCCTTAATGGGATGAATTTCATCAGTACCACAAGCATTTAACTTTACACTCAGAGCATGATAATACCTAAGTTTGCCTGTTCTAATTCAACTCGATACTTTTTCATGAATGCCATCAGGATCTGGAATTCGCTGCCTCCAGCTGTGAGAGGCGTGGGAGGGATTAGTGAGTTTAAGCATTTAGTGCTCCAGTACTTTTGTCGACAGCTACCATAGAGCTCTCTAAATTTTTACCCTTGAAAATAACCAAATATCTATTTTATTATTCTTTTCTGTCTGTATTCTTTTATTTATTATTGTATTCATTTATTTATTTATTTATTTATTATTTATTATTTATTACTTATATACTTATTCATTTTTTTATTTTTTTATTTATCTATTTAATTAGTTGCTAATTTAATTTAATATATATATATATATATATATATATATATATATATATATATATATATATATATATATATATATATATATATATTAATAACTGATATATATTTATATATTAAAAGACTTTGTCTTATGTTATAACTTTAAACAATAAATTGAAATTGAAATTGAAATTGAAAACACTCCAACACATCCGACTCTTCTACACCACCAAAATCGCAGCTGTTTCACTAACTTTTGCATTACACGGTCTTCTGACATCTTCAATGCAGAACGCAGCTTAGCAACGATGCTCTCCTTCTGCTTCTCAAATCCGCATTGTAATTGCTTCATAACCAAAAATAATAGAAACAAAGATTACGCAAAGCAGAGTAAAAAAACTTTTCGTTCTGCGCATCTACATATGTCACAATAGCATGGTTGCAAAGAGAAATGTCAAAAAAATACCTATCCGCATTAGCCTCGTTTCACACAAACGGCGATGATAAATATACACAAAACCGCACAAAACTCACAACAACGGCGAAAAGTGTGTATGTTCATACCAAGAGCTTCACACGATCAGACAATCTATGAATGCGGCTGAAAAACAAAACAAAAAAAAACAAAAATGCCAAATCCAAATAAAGAATACTGCACAATTGCGGAAACTTTGAACCGTCCAGCGATTTTGTTGTTTATTTTGACAATTCTGCTTGCATCTTTTTCGTTTTTTTTTTAATTTCTTTGGAAAATTGATTTTTTGGCACTTGCAGAAGAAATTTGTATACCTACTTACTTACATATGAGACTGCAAAAAGTTCAAATTGAATTATTATTGCCTTAATGCAAAGTGTGTGTACGTATATCTACGCTCCATTGTATAAGAAATCCATTTCATATAGAGTCGGACTGCGGCGCCTTAAATTAAAATATTGTTTTGGTTTTGGGACTTTGTTGTGCAGTTTTGTGTATATTTATCATCGCCGTCTCGCGCCGTTGCCGTGGTGTGAAACGAGGCTTATGTATTTTTTGCTATGTTGACGTCACAGCCCAGCGACGAAATGTCAAACTCAGAAAGAAAATTATAACGGACCTGCGCAATGCGTAATCTTCTTCTCTATCATTCTTGTGCGGGTTTATTTGCTTGTTGCTCATTTCAAATTGCTACTGTTTAATCATTGTAACCAGTATTGCCGTTCTTAAATTGGCAAGCGAAGTGAAATGCGCTGAAAAAGTGAAGTTTCAGGTTTTTCGTTAACTGGCGAAAACTTTCCTTTTTAGAGAATATCTTTTTTAGAACTTTATATTTTTAAAGATTATATTCTTTAGAACCTACTTTGTTGTAGAAAATGTACTCTTTAGAACTTGTCCCTTGTCGAAAATACTTACTCGTATATTCTTTAAAACCTACCTTGTAGAAAATTTACTCTTTAGAACTTACTTTACTTAAGCAATAATTTGAGAAAAATAAAAAAGTACTACTAGTACTTCGAAAAACTAATATAATTCAATTATATAGAAGTAGCCTGATTCCCTCGAAAATCGAAGTGTTTTCGCTAAACGGGAAGTGCGGAAGTGTTCGACTTAAAAATGAAGTGAAACACTTCAATCGAAGTGAAAACGGCAACACTGGTTGTAACAGATAAAAACAAATATTTTCATGCTCTACATCCAGCAGTCATTAGCAGCAAAAAAGGAGCAGCACACTGCTGACATTTGTACAATTAAAAAAAATATATTTGTCTGTCAATTTTGCATTTGCCTGCTTTTCAGATTCAGATACCAGGCGAACAGTTAATTCTGTCGAGTTGTTCCTACCTCTCTTTCCCTCTGCTATGCTGGATAATTTTCAGTAAAACCAACTGAGTTGTGTTGCTGTTGAGAAGAACTTCTGTTGTTGTTATTGTTGTAGTCAGCTGTGGTCTTCGAAATGATATCGCTATTGGTGTAGTTAGCTAGAATTTGTTGTTGTTGTTGTGAAATTCGAATTCCTGCCAATTGGAAGTATAAAGAATCCGAGCACAAAGTAAAACACGGGGAATCACTGCGAGTCACTACAAATGGTGTTGCCAGTCGCTACAACAAGCAAGATGGCTACATTCATTTAAAGAAAGGCAATCGTCACAGAAAAAGGAGTTAAAAAGTCCGTGCTCCTTGAATTAGACTTGGGTAGTGAACGACCGAACGAACTGACTGATCTGTTTCACTGAACTGAACTAACTGAACTAGTTCAGATCTGTTACACATAATAGTTCAACCAAAGACAATATATTATTAAGGCATTATTATTTAACTCAACGCCCGAAGTGTATCGGCAATGCAAGAGCAAAACCTGTAGACACACCAAAGACAATATACAGAAAGACCTTTCATTGCTCTCTTGAGTGAGACTCCACACACACGGTTGCCACTGGCAAACCTTTTTTATTCTACCAAAATTTGACCAAAAAGCTACCAAAAGTTACCATTTTTGAATTTTATTGATAAAAACTTTAAAAAATTCAGTACATATATATTTTTATATTATATATAATTATAATCACTTATTCATATATTAAAAACAAAATAACATAACAAAAACATAAACATAACATTACTTCAGGTATTCTACTTCACATTTTAACGAAATAAGAAAAAAAATTATTTAATATAATCTTTAGCTGACCAAACATAATGTTGGTCTTTGGAACCAGCCAATTCTTTTGCCAACATTATGTTGTTTAATGTTTCATATTCTAATTTATTTCTAAGTTTGGTTTTAATTAAACTTAAATCAAAAAAATTTTCTTTCAGCGGCTGCTGAGCTATGAGGAAGGCACATTAAATTAAATATAAAATCAGTCAATTCCTTAAATATATATTCATTAAGCCCATTTTTTTTTAAACTTATATTTTCCCAAAAAGAAGTAATATCATCGTTTTGATTGAGATCATTTGATAACAAAGTAAGAAGACTCCATTGAGTAAATTCAAAAAGTTATCAAAATCAAAATGAAGTTACCAAGTTACCAAAGCAAAAAAAAGTTACCAGTTTTGGTAGAAAATTACCAAAGTGGCAACCGTGTCCACACATTGAAGTGTATGGCAACCACATTGGAAAAATCATCGACAATTTCACGAAGCAGTCGTGAATATGTATCAATCAGAGAACACAGAGAAAGGAAAGCCTTTTTCGCTGACAGCGTCGGTAGAGGACGATTTTGAGTGGATTCAGCACGACTCTGAGTGGATTCACCACGATTTTGAGTGGAAACGTGAACAGCGTCCGTCTGCTTTATTTCGCTGCTTTGCCGTTTGACTTTTAAGTTTCCTTTCTCTAGTGTTCTCTGTTACAATCGTCAGCCACACACATTGCCATGTCATGAGAAAGCATAATGTGTGTATATTAGAACACTTGACAACATAAAATATATATGAATGCAAGTTAAGATAAATCTTTATTCGCAAAGCCAATGGCTAATATAAACAAATAGCATCATAAAGATGCATAAAAGTAAATTCATATAAGAAGATGAGCATCAGAAAGTTCTTGATTGATGCCGTATCTCATTTCATGATGGAATAAATATAAAAAAACCAATGAGTGTTCGAACTCACGGTTAACACATTTTTGTTACACGGTACCTGTTCGATTTCTATGAACACATTAGTAAATGTTACATTGGATAATAAACAAAAATAGTTTATTGATTTAAATTTTTATTTATTTTTATTTTTATAAATTTTTTATAATTTATAAATGTTAAGTTTTCAACACAGATAAAATTGGTCTGTGATAGCTGAAATATGAGACATTAACTTTAGATTCGATCCTATCTAAATAACGTGAGAAAACAGCGTCAATTGTAGTTATCATTTTTTTTTGCATAGAATTTCCTATTACTTATTTTTAACACAGAATATACCGGACAGGTTTTGCTATTTGCTCGTGCCGATGTCTGTGAAGGAAATAAAAAACCAATGAGTGTTCGAACTCACGGGCGATGTGTTAACACCTTTTTGTTTGCATAGAATTTCCTATTACTTAACGGAAATATCTGGCTGAGGCCTACAAATCCTGGGCTAACGAGGAATCCTGCCACACGGCTAGACTAACTTGGGCAAGCATGGACAAAAACAGAACCAATCAACTTCTTCGACGATCGCGTATCACTGTCGACAACTGTGTCGGTTTTGACCGGCCACTGCATAATGGGACAGCACGCAGAAAGACTGGGCCTACCCTCAAATGACTTTTGCCGAGGCTGTGGCTTCGAGGAGGAGGACGAGACGGTTTTCCACCTCTTATGCCACTGCCCATCCTTGAGCAGAAGAAGAATTCGCACCTTTGGTGCCCCATTTCTTACAAGCCTGACAGAGCTGTCATCCATTAATATTAGGGACATAGCCAGGTTCATCAAAGTATCAGGATGGTTTCCTGAAACATGACGGGGGAGTCGTGCCTTTCCAGGCGCTGTCCTTGCGCTGACTATCACCATCCCAAGTATGGGAACCTTTTTAGTCAGTGCTTGAACGGCGCCACACCGTGGTATCACAATGGGCCATTATGTGTGCTCAAGTGTGCTTTTGGCAAACTGGGCGGCCACTCCTACCTACCTACCTACCTATTACTTCTTTTTAACAGAGAATATACCGGACAGGTTTTGCTATTTGCTCGTGCCGATGTCTGTGAAGGAAATATTTCTCATGAATTTGTTGTTGCGCTCGCTGATTCGAATCAATTCCAGACTTGATTCATAAAATCTTGATTCGCAGAAAATCTTCGTTTTCGCAGTCGCAGAAAATCTTCGTTTTCGCAGTCGCAGAAAAAATGACTCTGTGTGTTGTTTGCATGTATTGACTTTGTAGATTTAGTCCCTACACGCCGCTATAGATGTTAACTGAAGATTCAAGCAAGGCTTTGTCTTATTTCGTTCTCACGCTAATAGTGAAGACATCAGCAGCTTCCTGCTGATGCAATTCCTAATCTAATGATAAAATAATTGTTTCTCGTGATGAAATAGTTTATATTAAAAAACTATAAAAGGACAGAGGGTTGATTGAAACACTCAGTTGGATTTTAGCAGGCAACAGTTTGTAGTTGACATCTAAGAGTTTGAGCGGTTGTAGTAACTTCAAAGTGGTTCTTAAGAGTTCTCGTTTAACTTCGCAATCATTGTGATTATAATAAAAAGTTTTTTTTAAAAACGCAAAATCCAGCGAAAAACTATTAATTTGCATAGCAAATATTTTACTTTTGAATGTTTTATTTACATTTATGAAATAGCAGTGTAATATTTGTTCCGGCTATAAATATATCAAGTATATTTTTATACCCTTTAGCATTAAAAAAGGTAAATAGTGTATACTAATTTTGTGCTTTTGAGAGGGGTTGCAATTTCAAGAAGGAGGCGTGGTAGGTATGGACATATGTATATATACAGATATTATCAGAATCACTTTCTAAGCAATTTTTATTTTGTCCGTCTGTCCGTCTGTGGCCACTTTTTTTCTACACCGTTAGAGCTATCTTAATGAAATTTTGCAAAAGTATAGTCTGGACAAAGATACAGAACCAGATTGCTATATGAGCCGATTTGGACAAAGACCACGCCTACCTCCCACATATTGAACTTTTTTCACCTTTTTTAAAATAACTATAACTTCGGTTAAATTGACGGAATCGTCCCGTTATTTGGCAGTTATGGAGATATGGGTCGTACTAAACACTAAAAAAGTGGGTGGTATATATTACCTGCCGCGCCCACTATTAAAACAAATATTAATAACTTATGATCTGCTAGAGATTTACGGACGAAATTTTACGGGAAGGAACATGTGGACATTATAAAGCGATCTGTAACAAATGGGGCTGATCAGAGAAAAGACACGCCCACTTTTGATATAAGGAAGTTTCGGGTCAAAAATTAAAATTATCCTACCTATGCTCGTATTGATGCCAGCGCAATAAAAATTTGCAGAAATATTCATGGGGTCCATAATAGTGCACGAGTATGTGCAGAATATGGAGATCATAATACAACTGCCACGCCCACAATTAGCCAAAAATCGTTACTGTGTTCCTATTAAAGTTCTCAGGAAGGTTGCGGGTATAAACATTAAACACCACAGGAAAAATGGGCGTGTTATTTCTTCAGCCACGCCCACTATTGACATATTATTATTACTTACGACCTATACAATATTTTTGGACGAAATTATATATTAGTACGTATATGGACCCTACAAAGCCATATACAAGATTCGGGCCCGATCAGATGAAGGATACGCCTCCCGCCCATTTAATGAACTTTGGGAACCCCACTTAAAGACCATTACCCTATCTATGCTTCTAGTGTTGATATATGAATATAAAGTGGTAGATGTATACACTGAGTCTGTAGTAACATCTATTCCAAATATGGGCAGAAATTTCACAAGAATGTTGCTGGTACAAACATTAAACACCACTGGAAAAATGGGTTTATTATTTACACAGCCACGTCCACTATTGACATATTTTTGTAACTTACGATCTATACAATATTTTTGCACTAAATTTTATATTAGTAGTTATATTGAAACTACAAAGCCATACCAATACGGTAGATATAATCAATTCAAGGTATCCTACCGAAAATTACCGAAGATATGCTCCGAATGATGATTTATGAAGAAAACATCCCCATTGTTGAACTCGCACGCACAAGAAAAGGCAAAGAGTATTTCGAAGTGTGTCTAACCCGACTTAAGACTTCTATACTCGTTTTATTCTTTAGTTGATATATTATTATTATTAAATATTAACTTAAAATTAAAATTTAAAGCTAATTTTGAATATAGCTATGGCATCATGGGCCTTAAGCATAACTTAAAAGTTTACGGTTTTTTGTTTATATTTGGTTGTACAGGTTGGTAATTTTTAGAAATTTTGTGATTTTAGTTACATTGTCTAGATTTGGTATAGATATTAATGTTAGAGGATTAGTATTTTGGAATATTAATGTTCTTGAGTTATTAAATTTGGGGCAGTTTGAAAGGAGGTGAGGAATTGTTATTGAAATTGAAAGGTTGCAAAATGGACAGGACTGGGAGTTATTATTGTTCATTAAGTGTTGATGGGTTATTTTTGTATGTCCGAGTCTTAAGCGTTCAAATTTGATTATGTCGTTCCTGGATAGGTTTTTGTTGTTTAAGTAGTGTATATCACTTCCAGTTATTTTTTGTGGGTTTATTTGCTTGTACCAATCTGAGGTTAAGTCCCATAGATGCATATGTTTGTTTTTAAATTTGTGTTTTATGTAATATTTTATGTCTTTTTCATTGTAATTGTTTGTTAAAATGAGTGGAGCTTTATTAGCGCTTTTGGCTGTCTGGTCAGCGTATTCGTTGCCTACGATTGACACATGCCCTGGAATCCAAACTAATTTTATTTTGGGAAAGTTGTCCAAAAGGGCATTTCGGATAAGGCGCGGGTAGTATTCATAATTGCTTATGTTGGAAATGGCTTCTAGTGATGAAAGTGAGTCTGTGCAAATGGCAGAAAAACAATTTTGTTTTATAGCATATTGTATCGCTTCGTGAATAGCAATAATTTCGGCACTAAATATTGAACTGTAAGGTGGTAGGTTTGCTATCTTAATGGTTTGATTTATAGAAGTAACACCGAAACTGATTTGCGTGTCTGTCTTCGAGCCGTCAGTATAAATAAAGGAGTAATTGGAGAGGTTTTCTTTAATGTCTTGAAATAAGGTACGAAATATTACTGGATTTGTGTTCGATTTGGTAAATTTTCGCAATGAGTCATCGATTATAGTTGAATTGAAAGTCCATGGTGGATTAGGGTTATCAATTAGATAAAGAGGGGATGTTGGTATGTCGAGTTCCTTTGCTTTTATTATAATTCTGTTGATTGCTGTTGTATCTTTTTGCGAATTGTTTGTGGTTTGGTTTGTAGTGACAATATCGTGAAGTGGGCTATTGTTGCATCTAAATAGTGTTTTAAAAAGTTTCGTTGTTTCTAAATCTCTTTGGTTTTCAATGGTTAGGAGGTTAGCTTCAAATAATAAATTGTGTATTGGTGTTGATCGGAAAGCGCCCAGAGCTGTCCTTACTGCTGAGTTAAATGTTGCTTTAATCTTGTTAAGTGTTGTTTTTGGGGAATATCCATAAAGGTAAATTCCATAACTTATTTTAGTGATAATAAGAGATTTAATTGCGTTTATTATGCAGTATGTATTGCAGTTAAGTTTATTGCTGGAAATACATTTTATTATATTTAATTTTTTTGCAAGCGATGTGTTCAGGTATTCTATATGTGAGTTCCATCTATAACGTTTATTAATAATTATCCCTAGAATTCGTAGGTCATCAACTTCTTCGAATTGGAAGTTATTGGTATGTATTAGGCAGGAGCAGTTATGTTTCCGGCATATATGCAAATTTTTGGATTTCGTTGTGGAAAGAATCGCTCCTGAGTAGTCGCACCAAGTGGCAATATCTTGAAAAAGGCTGTTTAGATTAATAGTTGGGTTTTTTTTTCTATTTAAATTTATTATTATGTGAAAGTCGTCTGCGTATGCGCAGAAATTTATTTCTTTGTGCATTGAAATTATTGTACAGAGTTTATTGTAAGCTATTAGAAAAAGGATGACGGAAATTGGAGATCCTTGAGGTATTCCGTTGTCTAATGGTCTAGTATCTGAGAGGGTCTTTCCAACTCTGACGATTATCTTTCTCTTGGTCATAAAATTTAAAATGTACTTTATTATATTTGTTCCCAATTGCCAGTCATGTAGTTGATCTATGATGGAGTGGATTCCTATCTTATCAAACGCTTTTTCAAAATCTAGTGAGATTATGGAAGTATGTTTTTTATCGGATAAGGAATTAGTAATGTGGTAGTCTACGTAAAGTAGGGTGTCAGATACCGATTTTCCTCTATTAAATCCCATTTGATGGCTATCTATTAGTTTGTCTGAAACAAACCACCATAGCCTTGGCGATTATTTTGTCTAGCAGTTTGGATAAACAGGGGTTTAATGAAATAGGTCTGTATGACTTTAACATAGTTTTATTTGAAGTGGGTTTTAAAATTGGAATAATTAAGCTAGTTTTGAAGGATTGTGGAATAAAATTTTTCAAAATATTGTTGTAATGGTTTAGTAAGCGGTATTTTGTTTCGTTGGGGAGATTTTTAATCATTGGATAGGATATCCTATCCAGTCCAGGGGTGTGGCCTTTAAGTTTAGATAGTGCTGAGTTTAATTCAAGGAATGTTATGTCTGTTTCAATTTTGAGTGCTTTAGGTGATGGGGCGGTGTACAATGTTGAGTTAAGTGTTGAATTTTTGTTATTTTGAAAATTAATGGGGAAATTATCGTTGGAAGAGTTGTTGGACCAAAAGTTGCTGAACTCGTTTGCTATGGTTTTTTGATTTATTATAGCAGGATGAGGAGGGTTAACTGAGTTTATGCAATGGATACCATGTGAAGATTTATACCCTGAGTATCTTCTTATATTACTCCAGATTTTGTCCACAGAGGTTGATGGATTAATTTCTGATGTAAAGTCGTTTACTGATTTTGATTTAGCAGCTTTGATTTCTCGTTTGAGAGTAGCGTTTGCTGTTTTGAATTTGAGTAGATTTTCTTGTATAGCGTTCCTGTTGAATGCATTCCAATATTTGTTTTTCTCTTTTTTAAGTCTTTCAAGTTGTTTGTTCCACCATGGGACGGTGCGTTTAGTGGTATAAGGCAATGATTGTGGGATTGATGCGTGGGCAGATTGTAAAATAATTTTATTTATATTTGTGGTTTCTTTATTGATGTTGGTGCTCGGGGGATACTGTATGTTTAGGAGATTTGCTGTGTTTGTGAATTGTGACCAGTCTGCTAGCTTGATTTTGAATTTCGGTTTGTTGATTGTTGTGTTATTGCTGGTTTTAGAGAAAATAGATATTATAATTGGGAAATGGTCACTTCCTGAAAGGTCATTTTGAATATTCCATTTAGATTGGATCGCTATACATGGAGAGGCAAAGGTAAGGTCTATGTGACTGAAAGTATTATGTGTCGTGAAGTGTGTTGGTGATCCGTTATTGAGCAGTATAAAGTTTGATTGATTTAAAAAGCTATTAATTATATTGCCTTTGCGGTTGTTGCTTGGGGAACCCCATGAGGAGTGCCAGCTATTGAAATCTCCTGTTATTAGAGCAGGATTGTTTGAAAAGTTGAAAACGTTGTTTAAGTTGTTTAAATTGAATCTATTTTGGGGTGGTATATGGGCGGATACTATTGTAAATTTGAGCTGGGAATGAACCTCACAAGCTATTGCGTCAAAGTCATTGTTTAGTTGGATTTGTTGGTGTTGTAAAGAATTATGTATAAGTAGCAGAACGCCGCCATACGACGTTGTGGAAGTATTTAGTGAGTAGAGGGAGTAGTTAATTGGAATAGGTATATTTTTTGTGGAATGAATATGAGACTCTTGAATTGAGATTATCTTGGGGTTGTGTCGTTTTATTAGTATTAAAAGTTCGTTATAGTTATTGGTGTAGCCTTTGATATTCCATTGTATAATTGTTAGTGACATAATAGAAGAAAAGTTGTAAATTTTTTGTTAAAAGTTAAGAGTAATTTATACTGTTATTTGCTATGTTTTGGATAAAATGTTAGAAGTTTTAGTTTGTATATTTATATTTATGTGTTAGAGATAAATAATATATTTTTTATTTTTTTTATTTTTTTTTTTTGTTTTTAGTAGTTTAATGGGTCCGGGTCGATATTGGAAATCCCGTCCATTGACATTGTTTCAGAAGAGTCGTCATGAGAAAATTGTGATGATTGTCGTTGCTGTGTTGACTTTATTTTTTTTGTTTTCTTCTTGAGTTCGGATTGTAATCTTTTAGAGATGTTCCTAGGAAATAATTTTAATTTTGTTTCGGATAATTGGTCAATAGCTGGTTTATTTGGTGTTTGTTGCGAATGTGGATTTGTATCAAAATCTGTTAGTATGACGTCATAGCTTATTGGTTTTCTTACTGGAATGGTTTGTGTGGTATGTACGTTGTTGGTGTTATTACGAACAGTGTTAGCATATGATGGACCTTTGTGTTGATTTCGTTCTCTGTAGGTTGCTATTGCGTTTTTTCTGTCTATTTTGTTGAGTGTAATGATTGCTTGGATTTCTTTTTCTTTGATAAATATGGGGCATTTTTTATCAAAAGTATTGTGGTTGCATGTTTCGCTTTGATTTTCCTTGCAGTTAATACAGCATTTTGCTTCTTTGCATTCTTCATTTAGTTCGCTATTGATGTGGTTTTTATTGGCACAGTTGGGGCAAATTTTTTCTTTTTTGCATATTTTGCCTATGTGTCCATAGCGTTGGCAGTTGTTGCAACGAAGCGGGAGAGGTATATATGGTCGGGTTCTGACTCTTTCGTATCCAATTGCGATTTCGGTAGGGAGAGTTGAAGTGGAAAATGTGAGTATGATTAAACCGGTTTCTTGTAGTTCATTATTTGTTGTTTTCTTTAGTATTTTATTTACCTCAGAAACGTTTTGGCTGCTTAGCTCTTTTAATATTTCATTAACTGTTATACCTCGGAGATCGTTGGAATAAATTACTCCTTTTGAGTAGCGTTGCCATCATATCTCTTTAAAAGAGGACATGTTCTCTTTTTTTCTCGAGATCTTTTTTTCTCTTTTTTGAAAATTGAAAGTCCTCTTTTTTTTGTTGGATCTCATTTATTTAAACCTTTATTTTGTTTAACTTTTTGAAATAATTAGTAGATGTATGATGTTTTTTATTTACTTTATGAGGAAAACTTAATATATTCATTATAAAATTTATTATATTTATTATTAACTAATTTGTATTTTATGTTATTACTTTTTCAACAAATGTTTTAAAACAAAAAAATGGAATATGCAATATTTTAAAAATTTTTATTTTATGTTTTTACTTTACAATAAATGTTATTGAATTAAAAAAGTCCTCTTTTTGTTCTCTTTTTTTTGTCAAGAGTTCTCTTATTTTTTCCTAGACTTCTGGTAACCCTACTTTTGAGTAATTGAGCGATGAGTGTTCTGTAACCTCGATTTGGATTGACGGGGATAATGCCGTGAGTTGTATAAGTTTATTTGCTTGTTTCTGATCTTTGGTTTTAATAAGTATATTCCCGTTTCTTAATTTTTTGCACATTTCAACTTCACTACCTGCCGTGTAGTCTATCACTTTTTTAATTAAGAATGGTGAAACGTTTGATAGTGTGTCAGAACTGTTTTTTCTAGTCATCACTATATATTTAGGTCCGATAGTGTTATTTTTAAGAGTTTTTGATTTATCAAAATCAATCAGGGGTTGTATGTTGGTTTTTAACCTGGGTGGGAGACCCGGTGGATCGAACATTTTTAAATACAATCGGGGTTAAGCCCCTAATCCAGAAAGATGTAAAATAATAGTCGTTTAATTTATAATGTCCAGAATTTATATAAATGAGAGAAAGTAAATAACGATTAGATTCAGTGTGTTGGCCCTCAAAAGCACGAGGTTTGTAAGTCCGTTTATTTAACTGTGGTTGATAGAGCACGACCGATCAGTGTGGGTGATAACACAAGACTGTAGTTGATATATTAATAAAGTGCAATTAATAGGGTATACTAGCTTTGTGCTTTTGAGAGGGATTGGAATTTCAAGAAGGAGGCGTGGTAGGTATGGACATATATATACAGATATGATCAGAATCACTTTCTAAGCAATTTTAATTTTGTCCGTCCGTCTGTCCGTCTGTCCTTCTGAGGCCACTTTTTTTCTACACCGTTAGAGCTATCTTAATGAAATTTTGCAAAAGTATAGTCTGGACAAAGATACAGAACCAGATTGCTATATGAGCGGATTTGGACAAAGACCACGCCTACCTCCCACATATTGAACTTTTTTCACCTTTTTTAAAATAACTATAACTTCGGTTAAATTGACGGAATCGTGCCGTTATTTGGCAGTTATGGAGATATGGGTCGTACTAAACACTAAAAAAGTGGGTGGTATATATTACCTGCCGCGCCCACTATTAAAACAAATATTAATAACTTATGATCTGGTAGAGATTTACGGACGAAATTTTACGGGAAGGAACATGTGGACATTATAAAGCGATCTGTAACAAATGGGGCTGATCAGAGAAAAGACACGCCCACTTTTGATATAAGGAAGTTTCGGGTCTAAAATTAAAATTATCCTACCTATGCTCGTATTGATGCCAGCGCAATAAAAATTTGCAGAAATATTCATGGGGTCCATAATAGTGCACGAGTATGTGCAGAATATGGAGATCATAATACAACTGCCACGCCCACAATTAGCCAAAAATCGTTACTGTGTTCCTATTAAAGTTCTCAGGAAGGTTGCGGGTATAAACATTAAACACCACAGGAAAAATGGGCGTGTTATTTCTTCAGCCACGCCCACTATTGACATATTATTATTACTTACGACCTATACAATATTTTTGGACGAAATTATATATTAGTACGTATATGGACCCTACAAAGCCATATACAAGATTCGGGCCCGATCAGATGAAGGATACGCCTCTCGCCCATTTAATGAACTTTGGGAACCCCACTTAAAGACCATTACCCTATCTATGCTTCTAGTGTTGATATATGAATATAAAGTGGTAGATGTATACACTGAGTCTGTAGTAACATGTATTCCAAATATGGGCAGATTACTACTGCCACGCCCAAAATTAGCCAAAAATCGTTACTAGGTTCCTATTAAATATTTATTAACGAAATTTCACAAGAATGTTGCTGGTACAAACATTAAACACCACTGGAAAAATGGGTTTATTATTTCTACAGCCACGTCCACTATTGACATATTTTTGTAACTTACGATCTATACAATATTTTTGCACTAAATTTTATATTAGTAGTTATATTGACACTACAAAGCCATACCAATACGGTAGATATAATCAATTCAAGGTATCCTACCGAAAATTACCGAAGATATGCTCCTAATGATGATTTATGAAGAAAACATCCCCATTGTTGAACTCGCACGCACAAGAAAAGGCAAAGAGTATTTCGAAGTGTGTCTAACCCGACTTAAGACTTCTGTACTCGTTTTATTCTTTAGTTGATATATTAATAAAGTGCAATTAATGCATTGTTTAAAGGAAATTTTTTATTTTAAAATATTGTAGTTCCATAACCAAAATTTGTAGAGACTCTTTTCCACAGCACCACTGAGGTAGACTAAGTAGCGCGTTTTTTTATGTGGTCTCCCCAATAGGCCCAATCCACATGTGTGTCCAATTGTACACCGTCCATTGCATGTAACTGTCCCATAATCGCCATCAATAAATTTGGTTCAATGAATCCAGTTAATAATTTAATAAACCAACATCAATAACAGTTTTGCCATCAAAAAACACCTCCAAGAACAAAATACCAGTTTCAAAAGGAAACATGCAATTGAATGATTAAAAGATTTGAAATATTTGATACAAAGCATATCGATAACAGAAATGATTACAAAGTCAAATTACACGTATTGCAAAATCTCTAGGTAATTCAAATTAGGTTCGGTAATTTTTCATTTGGAGTTATACTTTATAGCATATAGTTTATATTCAATTAAAATAAAAACTACAGAAAGTTTAATAAAAATACGGTTATTGGTGGTGGTTACCATATCTATGAATACCGAGAATGGGATATTTGCAAAGCCAGATGCAATGATCATGTACACTCATGTGGAGACCATATACAAAAAATTCTCAATGATGGTGTGGAAAAGAGTCTATTTTCTCTATTTATATAACTTTTTATTTAATTTTTTTTCCAAATGCCTTTTATTATATACATATCTTCTTCGATGTCTAAATTGCAATTTTTGTTTATCTGAATATAAAAATATTAATAAAATGATCTTAAAGTTAAGTATTCATCAGAGCGTACCAGATCCCGGCCGTAGAAAATCCTAAAATAAATAATAAATCAGTTAATGTTACAATTTTTAACTTTTAGCTTTTTTATAAATTTTCTTTACATTATTTAATCTCTTATTTTACAATCATTTTTGTCCCATGTGCATGGCCGTAGCGCTTGGCGGCAGCACATGGCGCCAGCGAATAGCGCCAACGACATGTAACACGTGTCTTGCAAACTGCTCGAGTATCGAGAACTAGCACCATCTACCGACCTTATGCGTAGCGTATGCGCTGCTAGCGCTGTCGCAGTATATTTCGTACAATGCTTGCTACTCCTGCGACAGCGCACGGCTCCAACAACTGACGATACGTGTTTTACAAATTCCTCGGGTACCGAGAGCAACCACCGTCTACCAAGCCTACACGTATCAGAAGGACCGCAGACGCTCTCGCATCATATGCTGACACGTGCATTGCCAACTTATATGTAGAGCAAAAATTAGACTGCTATTAATTATGTAAGTTAAATATTGTACTGGTACGGGATACTCACTGCTTAGTTGGGCATCAGATTGGCATAATCGACACAGAATCCGGCGCTTCACAATTAAATCTATATTCGGATTGCTTAGAATTAAATTTATTCATTTACTAATTTAGTTGCTTTACAAACACAAGTGTTATTAATTAAATTCCTTAACTCAGCAATTTGCACCAAAACTTTTTAATTTATACGCCTTGCTTTATATTTAATATTTAATTTGACTAATCAATTGCTCTAGAATTTAATTCACAGCAAATCTTTTAATCAGGTCCCATGTTTATTTTATACTTTGGGCTCAAACTTTAAAACAGTTCTCACAATCTTTCTATTTAGCAGATTCCACCGTTAATATTTTAATTGAACATTCAATCTTTAATTTTTAGCTTTCACAATAATTCTTTTACATAGTTAGTATTAAAATATCTGCACGTTATCACACCACCAATACTCCACTCCGAGGCCAAAACTCAAACTAAACTAAATCTTCATCGCAACATTTCAGGTAAGCTACGCTGGCGCAGACCGTTGTGGCTGGAGCTGCCAAGCACATTTTGCACACGATTCCACAGCCAGACGCTTGGCTTGCACTTTTTGCCAAGCTTTCCTCCGAAACTGCCGCCGACTGCACCCGGCCCTCCAAACCACCGTAAGCGTATCAGCGGTTTTTACAATGCGCCCGTGGCCGATAACCAAGGGCATGTTCACAGACATTTTAAATAACCGCTGCAGAATTTAGGAATGTGCAACGGAAAAGTGCGTCCGAAGCCCAACGTCCTAAGTTGTATAAAATACTTAAAAGACAATCATTTTATAAGCATGCATTAATTTTCCCATAATCAAATGAGAAATTCCACAAGTTTTTATGCTGACAAGTATTTTTACACAATGTGTTCTTTTATGCTTTCTCATGCGCATAATTGCAAGTGGTTTCTTATAGATGTTCCTTTCCGTATAAAATAGCTTTGCCATGCAAAGCAATCAATATTATGAATAATACCCAAGACCCGAAAAGCTTAGAAATGTAAATATTTGATTTTATTTTTCCTTATCTGCAATAAACACACACACATTGTATATAATATTTTTGCTGGTATTGGCCGTAAAATATGGAAGGTAAATCAGCCAAACTTACAAAACCAACTAGCATTAGTTTTATTGGGTAATAATAGATTTTCTCTACTCGCAAATGAAAACGTAGAACCAACCCCTGCAAACAATTCCACTACCAAAACTTCTAACCCACCACCAGTCTACTTGCGGCATCTATGATCAAATGCTTTAGTTGCAAATGTAGCTAGTCTTTTATGCAATACTAATTTCCATGGAGTCTCCATAACAAACGACAATATCAAATAATCACAACTACACATATATAATGAAAACAACTACCGTATAATTCCTTCTTATCTTGATTAAAATGGTAACAACTACTACGTATCAATTGTCAATATAAAGAGCAGCAAAAGCCAGATAGTAGTTATTAAAGGTATTAAGAAGTCTGTAAGTACGAATGGAGACAAAGATGCTCCCGATTTTAAGGCAAATTCCATATTAAATACCATCTGTGTTACTTATTACATAGGCGAATAACCATTGGAGAACCGCAAAAAAGAAAAGGCCCTGTCCAGTGCTTCAGTCGCCCCCAACATACATTTTTAATGTGTTTGAGTGCTACAATTTTGTTTGAAAGTTGCATAGAATGACACACATACCCGGTAACTGCGCAATGGTGCAAAAAGCACGACACAAAATGCAGACACTTGTCAATATGACGCTATGCTCACTCCTGCTCTCTAAACGCACACACATTATGAAAGCACATGGCACCTTTTTAAAATTTTTTTTTTTTTTTTTTTTTTTAATATCCAAATATTTTATTGCAATCTGTTACATTCAATCACATTCAGCAATATTTAATAACTTAAGACTAATTTTTGTATTTACTGTCTTTTATGGACTACACCCAGTGGTGCAGCCATTGCCTATTAGCACAGGAGATCTGTTGTGGATTTTCTCTTCAGTCGGATGAAAGTGAAGGGGTTGGAAGTGAGTTCCGATATCAGTGAATTTGGGTGGACTAGGAGTCTCAAATTGTGCGAAGTAGAGAGCTTTTTTATTTCTTGAGCGACTGTAGGAACTTTGAGGTCACGATGGATTTGGTTGTTTGTGACATAATAGGGCGCGTTTACAATCATTCTTAGGGTCTTTGATTGGAATCTTTGAAGTATTTCAACGTTGGAAGTTGCCGCAGTGCCCCACAGCTGAATACCGTATGTCCAAACTGGTTTTAAAATTGCTGAGTACAAGAGCAATTTGCTATCGATTGAGACTTTGGAGTTTCGATTCAAGAGCCAGTGTAGATTTCTGAGCTTTATACCGAGTGATTTTCGTTTTGTAAATATATGTGTTTTCCAAGTTAATCTTCTGTCGAGGTGCATCCCAAGGTATCTAGCCTCATTACATTGGGGTATATTTATGCCGTTGAGTTTAACGGGTGGGCAGGTGTTTCGTTTGAGAGTGAATGTAACCTGGACTGATTTTGTTTCGTTCAACTTGATTTTCCATTTTTTTAGCCAGTCAGTAATTTTGTTTAGCCCACTCTGGATTTTAGAGGAAGCTAAGTGTGGGAGAGTGTCAACAGCTAAGACAGCAGTGTAATCTGCAAAGGTACCTATGGTGACTCCTTCAGCTGATGGTAAGTCGTACGTGTGAAGTAGATAAAGTATTGGGCCCATGACACTTCCTTGGGGTACGCCTGCTGAGCTTTCATGGAGCTCAGATTGTTCCTCACCTTGCTTTACGAAAAAATATCTATTTGTAAGATAGGACTTGATTAACACATAGTAGTTAATGGGGAGTGTAGTTTTTATTTTGTAAAGCAAGCCATCGTGCCAAACGTGATCAAATGCTTGCGAGATGTCAAGAAACGCTGCTGTACAATATTGTTTATGTTCGAATGCAGTGTGTATATACTCAACAATCCTATGAACCTGTTCGATTGTGCTGTGTTTTTTCCTGAATCCAAATTGATGATTTGGAATTAGCTTTCGCTCTTCTATAATTGGGAGTAGTCTTTTCAGGAAAAGGGTTTCCATGAGTTTAGAAGCAATCGGTAACAAGCTAATTGGGCGATACGATTCAACTTTATCAGCGCTTTTTCCGGGTTTGAGAATCATTTTTAATTGTGACACTTTCCATTGGGGAGGTATAAAGCCAGATGTTAGTACCGCGTTAAATAAGTAGGTAAGATATGTCACTCCTTCTTCTGGAAGTTGTTTTACTATTTTCCCAGTGATAAGGTCGTACCCAGGGGCTTTTTTAATATTTAGCTTATCAATAGCTGCTTTCACTTCAGATTTGGAAAATTTACGTATGGGTAGGTCCATCTGATGGGTATTACTCAGAACACTTTTCACTTCTTCTGATACACATGCTGGGGGCTCGATTTCATGTGGGGTAAATACTTTTTTTAAGTGTCGGGCAAATGTGACTGCTCCTTCAAGGTCACTTTTAGCCCATTCGTTATTTTCCATTCGTAAAGCGGATTGGAACATTGTGGGTCTCTTTAGATTCCTAGTTGCTTTCCAGAGAGAGTATTCTGTAGCAGCTGTTGCATCGAGATTACTGAGGTAATGATGGAGTTGGGTGTTTCGTTCGTTATTAAGGATCTCTTTAAGTTCTTTTCTAAGCGCATTTAATTTTTTCTTGTCCTCAGGATGTCTAGTTTGTTGCCACTTTTTTCTTGCATATCGCTTTTCTCTCAGTTTTTCTTTTATAGGTTTGGAGATGTTCGTTGATTTTCGCTCATTTAGTGTGGGGGTGGAGTCCCACGCAGCTTGTTGCAGGCAGTTGTTGAAGTGTTCAACAGCCGCAATGATATCTTCTTCAGATTTCAGTGATAGTTTTAAATCAATTGTGGAAGATACCATATATCGGAAGCGATTCCAATCAGTTTTGTGATTATGTAAGCTACATTGACTGGGAAGAAGGGCAAGATTGTTGTTAAGCTCGACGAGAACTGGAGAGTGGTCAGAAGACAGCTCAAAACATGGGCTACATTTAAGATCACTAAGCATGATACCTTTCGTCACACAGAAGTCAATCAAGTCGGGAATTTTTCTTACATCTGTTGGCCAGTATGTTGGTGTACCTGAAGAGACAGGGAGTAAATTTAATTTTCCAATGGCCGCATAAAGCTGTCGACCTTTTGGTGTAGTGCGACGGGAACCCCAGTATGTGTTTTTAAAATTGAAGCAAGAGTCGTGTGTCGCTCAAAATTTTGTTATGAGGCGTCATTACACTCAATTGTTTTGTGTCCTGGGATTCGCGTTTCTACCCACACAACCCTACTTATTCATGAAAATACCATTTTCAAGACCCATAAACACCCTTACCTATAAAATAAATTTGTATATGCAGTCGGGTATGAACACCTTATGATCTTCTGGATTAATATAATACCAGAAAATGAATCAAATATTTTTATTGTGGGCAACAAACAGCAAGCGATTATTTGGAACGGGTATAGTGCTAAAAATTTAATGAACGACAATGTTAAATACTGTTTTGTAACTTTTTTTTGCTAATGACAACTCTGTTGCATTGCTCTTAAAAATTGTTTACTAAACGTACATACATATGTTTCGCAACTTATATTTGCTCTAGCTTACTTTGCATTTTAAGTTATGTAAGTTTTTTTTTTTTTATTTTAATTTTTTTATATCAAACATACATGCAACACAGTTTTAGATACGATTACACAATTAAGTTCCTTTTAAAACTAATGCTAATCACAAGTGTCAGTTAAAACTAACACAAAGCAAAGACAATATACTATAAGACGTTACATTGCTCTCTTCACTCAGCGAAATGAGTTAAAAAACCGTGGCTACCTATTGGACCAAAACCCGAAGTGTGCTCGGCAAGCAAAGGCAAAATATGTCGATACACATTCTGTTGTTTGCGTTCTATATGAGCGTGTGTGTTTACTACATGTGCGAATGTTTGTATGCTTGCTTTCATGTTTACGGCATGCATATGTGTGTATGGATATGAATGCAAGAATGTAATTTATTTACTTGTTGGAATTGGAATGAAAACGAATTTCAATCATAGCAATCGAAGACGAGGCATTATAACTAATTATGGGAATATTTTTAAAATTTATGTATATTGTAAATTGGTAAAAAGAAAGAAAAAATTGGTGTATAAAATTAATAAATAATACTATGTATTTATTTAATTTATTGTTTTATCCCCAAAAAAGCCACCATCGAATTGCACAGCAAAACTTCATGGCTGCACCAGAAGGTGCATAGCACCAATAAAAAATATTTTTTTAACTTTAATAACATCAATGTGATTGACTTATATGCACATCCATACATACAGATCAATGTACATATGTATGTATGTATGTATGCACATGTTTGTATTCTGATCATTTGTCAAGTAGCGAATTGTGCCATAAAAAGAATGAAATGAAATGAAAATAAAGCGCCGTTTTGTCTCCATTGGAGTTTTTGTGGTATGATGTGCGGTGTGGCTTCTTTAAATATAAAGTGAAGCAGAATTAGAATTCAATTTGTCATGAAGTTTTAGATACATATGTCAATATTTTCAGTATGGACAAATATCAGCACAATTTACTCTTTCGATCTTATATTTCATATTTTCGCTTTAGCAGCATGTAATCAAACATATTTTTAGTCTATCCGAAGAAAGAATAATTATGCACAAAAAACCGATTTTGATAAAATTAGTGTTAATATTTTAATATTCTTATGTTCGTCTGTTGCCTATTCCATCAGAAAATGTATGTAAAAAAATTTTAGATTGAGGGTACAATCAACAAAATCAAGGTTTTAAACGTTTTTTTTTTTTTACTTTGTCAGATCAGCTTGAAACACTATAACCATATCTATGAACACTGATCCTCCGCATGTACATACTATATGATGTTAATGTTTGAAGTAAATTTTATGAGCTTCAATATCTAGTATTAAGTGCATATGTTCTTGTTATACACTGATTTACAAAGTTTTGTAAATAAAACCGTATATAATCCAATAACCTATATATAAACATTTATTTCCTATGGAAAAATGTAGTTCAACCATAATTGTGTTCCAACGCATAATAAACCACTTTATAATCTAAAATTATTATAATCAAAAATCTATAAAAAATTATTTCAAGTATTTAAAAATCTAGAAATTTTAAATTTATATTAGGGTAAATAATGTTTAGTAAACATATTTTAATATAAGGTGCGTCTTTTTGAAAATTACATTTGACATTTACCTCTAAAAATGTATATGTACATTATGTGTGCAGGGCTCACCCAAGTCGACTTGCCTGCATGTTTTTTCACAAACGCCATTCGAAATTCTACCACAGGCAACTCAATCGCTTTGACGTGGAGACTTGAATTATGGAAACTAATAAAAATGTGCAAAAACTTCTTACTTGCTTCGTGCTTCTTTATGCGTGTGAACTTATCTTTGGAAGTGTATCCACTTACATACATACATATGTATATAGAAAATACTTTAAATAAAATAATCTGTCTTGACCTATATTCGTGAATAATAGTTGAGACTTCTTTTCAGTTTTATTTTTTAATTATTTGCAGTCTAAGTTCTTCTATGCAACTGCATGTTTTTTTATATATTATAATGATATTAATTTAAGTTAATTATTATTTTGTAAATAATGTATTAATATAAAAGAAATATGATATGAAATACATCTGCAAAATTCTTCCTTTTCCTACCATAAGATTAAAATTCAATATACGAAAAACAAAAACTTCCTAAAATTGCACATATTCATTGACGAACAAAATGTTTGATTGGATTAGATTTTGTGAAATTTATGAGCTTCTTCAGACGAATTGCGCAAAAGCATCAAAAAACTAACATAAACAAAGGTATTGAAATCGTACAAAACTAACACAGTTTCATGCGCACATGAATTAATGTATGTGAGTTAAGAAACATCGTTATGACTATTTTTAGAAGATATAATTTTCTTTGCTGTAATGATCTGCTATAGCAGCAGCAATTGAATGTGGTATAGTAAAATTGTTTAATACTGGATAATTTATGCTAAAGTAGAAACTATTCTTATTATTTTTTATAAAAATAATTTGCTTTCAAAAAATGGATGAACAATTAAAAAAATATAAAAATAAATACATTTCTCAGCGGACTTGAACCCGGCATCATAAAATTGATAGCCCAACGCTTTACCACTTGCGCTTCGATCTTTATAAAAGATCCTATGCATGCATATTTATTTTATATTGTCAAGTGTTCCAATATGCACACATTATGCTTAGACATGACATGGCAAATCTTTCTTATACGCAAAACCACAAATGCTTTGTTTTAAGCCCCACTTTCCGTATAAAAAACATTTGCCATACAGAAAATTCATTCCTGTGTATTTTATCCCAGCCACACAGAACAGAAAATAAAAATTTGATTTCAAATTAGTCGCTTCTGCTGTGAGCACACACAAAACCACACACACTAAATTATTCATACGAATGCAATACAACAATAGCCATGTGTGTGACTGCCGATGGATACATATTGACGACTGCTTCGTGAAATTGCCGATCTGAATTCGAATGTGGTTGCCAGCAATTTCAATATGTGGATTCTCACTCAAGAGGCAATGTAACGTCTTATAGTATATTGTCTTTTCACAAAGAGAGCTTATCCTAAACTAGAGTACAATACTTGCACTTAACGAAAGTGCAGGTAAAAGAGAGGTTCGTAGGAGCGAGCGCATTGGAGTAAAGAGTTCATATTTCAAATGTTAACTCCTCGCGCCTCAAATTCAAACATCCTCGGTTGAAAAAAGCTGTCGAAAGGGATCATTGCAAGTCAGGGAATACAGAGAAAAGTGTCTTTTTTGCTGTAAGCGTCCATAGCGGACACACCACGATTTTGAGTGGATTCACCACGATTTTGAGTGGATTCATGTACAACGACCGTCTGCTTTATTTCGCTGCTTTTCCGTTTGACATTTAAGTTTATTTTATCTGTCTTCTCTGTTGCAAATGCTGCGAAATATTAATTGGTTTCATACTTGATGCAACAACACAGGTGGTGCAGATAAGTGACGTTTCCTAGCCTATTTCGTTTTGTTGTTCTCTTTCGGTCTCGTTTCTGTCCAATTATGAAAACCGTTGCCGCCAAAAAATCTGACGCGCTTTATTGAAATTACCGAAACATAAAATTTTGCTGATGTTTATAAATTTTATTTATTTATTATTAAGTGAAAATAATAAAATAGGCAAATTTTGTGTAATATGCCGCAAAAGCTGGGACAAAGAAAATGTGTTTCAAAGTTCCAAGTGACGAGAATAGGCGTCAACGTTGGAAGAAAGTGTTTCAAAGTTCCAAGTGACGAGAATAGGCGTCAACGTTGGAACAAAGCTAGTGGTGTTTCCTTACCCCAGCAAACGTTCGTTTGCCTAAAATATTTTTTAAAAAGTGATTTCATAAATGCTCCAGAAAGCAATTCGCCTGGTGCATTAGTGCGGTCGTTACCGGGTGCAGTGCCTTCCGTATTATTAAATATTAATAAAAATGCGGAAATGAAGTTCAGTGAAATTAAGCCAAATGTTATTTCGATGGAAGAACATATGGATCGTAATACTGGACTTTTATATGGTGACGTTCATCCCTAAACCCAAGTTACTTTTGCCAAGTTACTTTTAATTTGAAGAAATAATAAATAGTAGGTTCTTTGCTACATTTTTTTCCCACTTAAAAAGAAGTCTTTTGGTTTTTTTTTATTTTATTGATCATGTGGATGAAAAGATAATTATATATATATCCTTCTTAAATGCTATTACGCTGGGTAAATTGATGATTTATATATATTTATTTATTTAACTATTTTTGGTTTTCCCTTTCGCTACATAATAAACTAAAATGAAAATGTATGAGAAAAATAAAATCAGTTCATTAAATTAAAAAAATATCTCAGCCGTTATAAAACTAAAATTTCAGCCGTCAAAGAAATTTTTCGCCCGTTACTACAAATATTCTCATGGCTCCGGAACCCGCCTGCTGACTATTTGGACAGAAGCGAGATCAGAATTCGCTCAAAATTTATCTGCACCACCTGTGTCGTTGCATCAAGGTTTCATATTCGTGATTTGCGAGCAGAGTCCACAGAGACGCGACACTTGATCGTCTCTTGTTTTGCGCACACTTGCACATGCGAAAACTGTAGTAGTTTGGCTGATTTACTTCAGAACCAATGTTAATCGAAGAATGATAGAGAAGAAGATTACGCATTGCGCAGGTCTTGATGTAGTCTGTTTTATTGCTTCTTATATTTTTAATAAAGCGTTCAATAAATGTGCACTTTTTCACTATTGATAAAATAAAGACTAATTGGCAGGACTCTGTACTTTAAATTTGTACTGCTCCTTTTTGAAATGTACTGCTTTTTTTCAGGAAAAAATTTCAAATTTACTATTTTCGCCCTTTCAGAATCTGGCAACCCTAACACTGAACCATAGGCTGCAGGCAGAGTGCCGGCTGGCGACCGAACCGAACCGAACCGAACTTATTGCTGACTGAAAAAAAAAAAACTGGTTCAATACAAATTAGTGCAAATCGGCGCCGAGATGGCAGAGTAACAGCCGAACCGAACCGAGCTTATTGCTGACTGACTGGACAAAACTGTTTTAGAGACTTATTTGTGACCGATTGTGACTGATGTTTGACTGTATGTGTAAATATTTAAGTTGATGTTTTGATGCTATTGAAATAATTCTTTCTGTTTTGTTTGACACATATGTTTGTGTGTATCTATCATGTAGATCATTATACCATGCTCTTGCTTTTTTGTTTATGATTGGTTTTGTTTACCGTTTGTTTTTAAGTTTATTTTTTTTATGGAATTCTAATTTTTTCTGATCAGTCGGTGTTTTGTATTGTCTGTGGTCAGTTGTAATTTATGTATGGACATTGAGCAATTAATAAACACAAATGAATAACAACGAAACTACGAAATATACATACATATGTATATACAAAACACAAAATTCTTTTCCTTCATTCCACACCAACAACTTCTCCTGCCTCTACCATGCTCTTGCTGTTGTCAACGCAGTGTATGATTGGTTTTGTTTACAAAAAAAGCACAAGTTTCAGCCGGCACTCTGCCATCCCATAAGTTGAAACAAGTCAGCAATAAGTTCGGTTCGGTTCGGTCGCCAGTCGGTACTCTGCCTGCAGCCATAGGCAGAGAATACAGAGAAATGACTCTTGATTTGCTCTCACTAACCCATGTGCAAAACTGTAGTAGTGTGGCTGATTTTTTTTCGAACCAATGATAAACAAACCAATCCAGATTTCCCGCTAATGATAAACAAAGCAGTGGGGATAGGTAGAAAATCATATTTAGGGTTGTCGTTCGTTAAAATGTAACTATTCTTGCGCCAAAAAGTACCAATATCAGTTTCTTTAAATATTTTGCCATTTGATAATTTTGATCATTATAATATTAGGAATTATACTCAATATATTGAATGCATAAATTTGTTAATACTTATTTAATAGATAATTACTTATTTCAATATGGCTTGTCAAATTTATTATATTTATTTTCTTCATTCTAATGAATATAATATAATAAAACTACATAACATAATAGCAAATAATTGGAATTACATATAGCTGGAACATTTTCTTTTCATTATTATATATTCTATATTTATTAAATGTAATAATCATTATTATTTTCATATATTGTTATATTTCATAAATTGTACGTAAATACTTGTTTAATACTTATTTTCTAGACACATTTAATATTCATGTTTTAAAACTATATATAATCAAATCGAACTATTCATGTACATATATAAATTGTAAACGGTGACATAGGCCTATAGGGGAACCGAACACCTAAAAAAATCGGTAACGCTCCAATTGGCATATGTCGCAGGTGGTGTGGAAAATCCTACACAGACCTACAAATTATTAATTTTGCTTATATAAAAATTTATATTATATACATTTAAGCAGAAATTATGTAAAAAAGTTATTTAATTATATTAATAAGTAAATCTGTATAATTTAAACCTTATTTATCAGAATTACTCCCTTTTCAAATTTTCTACTACGCCTTAGGTTTCAAAATTTTTAATAGTAGGGAACTCCTTTTTATACGTACAGTGTAGGTGTTTTTTTTTTTAAACGTCAGTAAGTTTGACGTTTAAGAAAAGAAGACAAAGAAAATACATTCAATTCCCTCCAAATTTATTTACCGTTCCGACCATTTTTTTTGGTCACACGTAGTGTATGTGAATTTATTGTGTTTGTTGTAAAAATATTCCATATCCCTGTAGTGAAAATTATAGGCTGTCTTCAAAATGTATTACTAAATTTAATAGTAAAAAATCAAGTGGTTAATTTACTAGTTCAAAACTTATTTATAAGTTAACCAGTTACTGACTTTTGCGGCACTTCATTGCCGTGTATACAAAATTTTTCCTTTCTTGTCAATTTAATAAAAAAAGGAAGTAAAGACAAACATTGGAATTTGAAGAAAAACAGTTATTTTTATAATTTCAAGCACTTTTTGTAATTCCTCAATTTAGAGATAAATCTTCAAGTTAACGCGTGTTTTAAAATATCCGCGAAGTGTCCGCAAAGAAGAGTGGAAATGTGGCACCATGAATTAACAAGCTGAATTAATGTCGAGTACACATTATTATATTATGTACGAGTACATACATACAAATACTCGTATATGAATTTTGCATATAATCTGAGTTTTACTAGTACTTTAACTAGTTGGTTTCCCTGCTGGGATGTCGTCTAAAATAGCGAATATTCGGAGAAAAAAATCAGAAGAAATCAGGGCTACGTTTAAATTTAACTTTTAAGGGGTGACTTCATTTGTATTTTAACAAGAACTGCGAAACTTCTAAAAAGAAAATAAAATAATAAATCAAAAAAAATTGTGTTATTTAATTTGGAATTGAAAACTGAAATGTTAACAAGTTCTTTTCATCAATTATAACTATTCTTAATGTAAAATCTGATCCAATTGCTTTCCATTTACACTTCTGTTCACTGTAAATGCACCATAGTAATCATAAGATGTAGAATAATAATTATTTGGTTTTTTGACATAATATTATACTACTAATAACTAAAATAATTAATAAAAATTCATTTATATTAAAATGGGGTCCGACTACCCCAGTAGTACCCCAAGCGTGGTTAAATATGCATGGCCATGAACGAATGAAAGTGCACAGGGGACAGTAAAAATATTAGAATTTGGAACAGAAGACAAAAATTAAGAAATTGACGGTCAAAAGAGAATTCAACGTTTTTACAGTATTCTCACAAATAACAACAGTTTCAATAATCTCAGAAAAATCTTCAAAATAGGTCAAAAATGCAGCTAAACGAATTAAGTTAACGGCTTTATGCTTTTAATTAAACAGAGGTAGTGTTTCTTTCTTTAATAATGAAGAAAACAATTTTTTCTTTTGTCAAATTAATTTTTTTACTTAAACGCAACTGGAATATTTCGACTTGTGGATTTTGTGGGTTCATTGACAATGAGAAATTATCAAAGAAATTGTATGTTTTCATTTATTTTGAGAAGCTAAGTGAATTGAGGAATGACGATAGTTAGAGTTAAGGGGGGTTCACTGTATTTTTACCACTACATTCATCAATTTTAAAAACTCCTCTCAGTAGCAGAACTCGTACAAATACATTCAAATCAACTGTCTATTCTTGTATGTTCTTTGGTTTAAGTGTCCTGTCTCTATAGTCTCTGCCACACTGAACCTTCTATGAAGTTTCGTTGATGAAACTTCCATAGGGCCAAAGTAATGAATATTGTTTAATTGCGGCAGTAGAAATGATCAGCCAATATTTGGCATGCACTATAGTACGGACCTATTGTCTACTGATTCCAATTTGAATTCATATTTCCTTATTAGAAGCATAGATACTGAAATTTCAAGTGGGGTCCCCAATATAGGAAGGAGGCGTGGCCTTTATCTTGCCATTTCTTGTGTATGGCTTTGTAGCGTCAATATACGCCCTAATATAAAATATAAAAATAAGTCAATAGTGGTCGTGGCTGTAAAAATAACCCGCTCATATTTTCAGCTAAACACTCTCCATATTAAAAGTACCTCAGCCTACTCTTACAGGTTTTTGAAAATATTCTGATTTTGATACAAATTATATAAATAATTAAGACACTATTTATTATGTTATATTGAGACCCATGAAAGTTACTTCTGAGAACATTCCACAAAGGGAGCTCGACGATTTAGAATATGATAGGATGGAAAATTTAGCCGGCTATATATGCCATAGTCTACGCGATGATATGCCTATCACTTCCTTTAAAAGCATTGAAGATCCATCGCTCTCATGGGAAAATCCCTTAAGTGAAGGCGGTTTATCAGTACCCAGTGCTGGCATGAGGGAATACGTGAGCCGTCTCGATTGAATTTTTGTAACTGTGAATAGAGAAAACCTCCATATAACAAATAAAAAAACATATTGAGGAAGCCTCAGATACAAAGTGTAATGTAAAAATTAAGAAATCATTTTTCAGAACAAGAATGTTTACAAAAATCAGAAGATTAAATAAGGAAATTGTAGCAAATGCTCACAAACGTAAACCAAAATACACAAAAATATTAACTTAACTAAATTAATTTCAATATTTCTTTTTTTTTAATTTTGCAAATTGAAATGTATGCAATGTTTAAATTTTTTTTTTAAATCGTGTGCGAGTTTGACAACTCGCCAATACAACTTTTATATTATGACGTATATGCGCAGAACGAAAATTTGTTGAACCTCTATCGGCGCAATCGTTGTATTCTATCATTCTTGGAATAACTGTTCTCCGTTAAACAGAGTTCAACATTTGGCAGTTATTACTTACGGTTCGGCTTCTTGGCGCAGTGCGCAACATTTCTTGGTCCCGTTGCTGTTGTAGTTGTTTTATTGAATCGGTCTCTTCCCCTCATTCGACAATAGATACGTTAAAGATATTCAGCCAGCTTCACTGTTTTTGTTTTATTCCAGTTTCTAGATTATTTATTTGTTTGTTAAAAAGTTCAATTTTGCAACACTTTTGGAATTTGCCTATGTTTGCATTTAGCCCTTTATTTTTCAATTGTTATATATGTTTATTTATTTCATTTACTTATTTATATAATTAATTATTTCCTTTTTGTTTAGAGAAACAATTCTTGAAGTTCCTCCTTGTAAAACCTCCAACAGAATTCATTGTATTACATAGCAAAATTTTACGAAAATGTTGCAGCTAATTTTAATGTATGTTACAGCGAATTTAAATTGCTCTTCGAAAAATGAAAGATACATACATATATACCTTTTATATGTTGCAGAAACTGCAATTCAAAACACTTCCCAGAATTTTTCATAAGAGTTAGAATATATTTTCTTGTAACATTTCTTAATAGACAATTAGCAATTTAATAACAATTGTATATATATATATATATATATATATATATATATATATATATATATATATATATATATATATATATATATATATATATGTATATATATATATATATATATATATATATATTATATATATATATATATATATATATATATATATATATATATTATATATATATATATATATATATATATATATATATATATATATATGTGGCGATACCACTACCCCCACCCAGTTGTCGGGTACGCCAACGCAAGCAGACGCTAGTTCCGCGCGCCATCTATTAACACGCTGTGTTTATGGGCAACCGGAACTAGCCTGTGTTGGCTGCTGAACAACACACTTCGTGTTTCCGGCCTTTCATTCAACCTTCTTTCTTTTTCTGTGCTGAAGCTGTGGTGACGTGTTATAGAGCGTTTTGTGCAATTAAAAGTTATATTAATTACTGGACTTAACACAATCTCTAGAAATTCGCAGAAACGTATTTTATCATATATTATATATACGATATAACAAATAAATTTGCAGGAACGTATTTTATCATATATTATATATACGCGAGAAGCCAAATATATAACCTTTTATATATATATATATATATATATATATATATATATATATATATATATATATATATATATATATATATATATATATATATATATATATATATATATATATATATATATATATATATATATATATATATATATATATATATATATATATATATATATATATATATATATATATATATATATATATATATATATATATACTTGGCAGAAAAAGTCTACATACAACATATGAAAATAACAAATTGAAGTAATTTATTCAATTTTGGGATGATTTTTTTAAATTTTGTTGATGCAGTATCATAGTCTTTCAGGTTTTCTGTATTTTTGCAAAAAGAGAAAATTGGCAAAAACAACAACAAACAAAAAATAACTAAACTTAAATCCAAAAAGATCGAAATTCAATGCAGAAAAAGTCTACGTACAAAATATAAATGAAAGGAAAAATTAACAATAATTTTCAAAACTAATATAAAAAAATAATATTTAATAACTGGTTGGGTAACCCTTTCTCTTACCCACCTCTGCTAAGCATTTCGGCATTGATTAGACCAATTTTTCGGTCTCTATGGTACTAATGTTTGCGCACTCAGCCCGAATTAGGTCCTTTAGCATAGTCCTCGATGAAATATGGTGATTTCGAATGCACCGTTGTAGTAAACCCTATAAATGTTCAATTAGATTTAAGTCGGGTGATTTTGGTGGCGTGCCAACTGATGGGGTGCATTATAAAGGAGACAAAGCTTCACTCTGCTGTATGCTTTGGATCATTGTTGTGTAGGAAGGAACATGATGGATCTAAGGAAAGATTTTTTGCGCTGGTCATCTTCTGTTGGAAGATACTTAGTTAGTCCATTTTATTCTCAATAAACTCCAATTGGCCCATTCCGGAAGGTGCCATGCATCCCAGATCAACACTCTTCTACCGCTGTGTTTAACTGTGACTTTTTTGGAAGGCTGCACCGGGTCTCCCCCATACTATCTTAGATCCTTTAAAGTCAAAAATGCAAAATTAGCTTTCTTCAGAAAACATTAAGCGCTCCCTTCATTGAAATATTTTTGGGCAAATTCTTGTCGTTTTAGTCTATTAACTATTGAAACATACGATGTTTTGCGAGCGATACGCCCATGTTAGTGGTGATTTTTTTAAATTTTTGGTAAAATATAGGCACATAATTTTTGTATGTGCTTCTCCTCAACATCCTTTGCCAGTTCTGCTGCCGTTAGTCATGGATTGACTTTTATTTGCTCTATAAGACCCTGGGTTACCCTGGTACTTACGTTCACTGACGTTGATTTCCTTTCGTTTAGCTTCTATCACAAAAAAATATTTCAAGTAGATTTTTTTCTTAAAATTTCGAAGTATTTAGAAATAAAAACACCACTGCTGAAGTAACAGCCTTGATATTTTGGAATAATTGTGTTTATTTGTCTCAATAAGTACATTTATGCTTTTTGTAGGTAGACTTTTTCTGCATCGAATTTGGTTTGTTTTGGATTTAAGTTCCGTTATTTTTTGTTTGTTGTTGTTTTTGCCAATTCTATTTTTTTTACAAATATACAGTAAACTTAAAAGACTATGATCCTGCATCAACAAAATTTAAAAAAATCATCCCGAAATTGAATAATAAACTCCAATTTATTATTTTCATATGTTGTACGTACTTTTTCTGCTAAGTGTATATACGAGTATATATACTATTCATGTGTTATATTCATATATCATCTTTTATATACAAATATTGCTATTTTTTTTTCTTTTATCCATTTACTTGTTGAGCACGGTAGCGAACATTCGGAAATTTCTGATCGGCTGGGCAACCGATGAGATGCATGAATGCAGCAAATATAAAAATATATATGTACATGCCAAAGTGAATTTACTTACATGGTGGCTGCAAGGTGAATTACGTACCTCCGGAATTGTCAAACACAAGCAATCTCCGATTAGATATTGTTCAAAATAAACGAAATTTCGAGGAATGGAGAAATGCATAAGAGCTGCTTAAAGTGGTACACAATTTATATAAAATATATATAATAGTTAAATAGACTCATTATTTCTTCATAATGTGTTGCGAATCCCCCTGTCAGGATACAGTGTGGTGGCCGCGGCTAGCTCCCAGCAACGGTTGTGGTTCTTAACCCGCCAAACTGCATCGGGTGGGGCAACAAAAAAAAGGCATCCAACTCACCAATTGTCTCTCAGCCGGGCATTCTCCTCCTCGACGGGCATTCTCCTCCGCTTACCCTATCATTTTATATATATTTTCTGTACACATTATACTTTTATAAAGAAATAACATTTTTAACTTAAATAACTTTATGCTTACTTTTAATACTAAAATAAAACAGCTTTATACTTAATATAAATATGTATAACATATAATACTAAATAAAAAAAAATTCTTACTTTACAACTTATCTTTTACTTTCTTATCTGGTTCCACCTTCTCCTTGCTCCAGTCGGCTCTCACTCTATTTGGGAATCTGAATAGTTTTTTTTTTGTGTTCAAGTCAGAAGATTACAGTTTCACTATTGATGATGTTACAATAAAAACGGACGAGTAAAAATAGGCCACGACAAGCAATTTTTAACCGGATGGACTGCTCCAATTCTATAACGTTCTCATTAACACTCATAACTTATGGGAATATTTTGTTTGTTATTTGCGAATAATTTCTCGGTATGAATTGTTTTAAACATAAACAAAAAATAACGCACGCCACGACTAGCAACCGACCGACACACTCTCAACATTTCAAAAGCCAAGACATATTCAACCGACACACTCTCAAAATTTTCAAAGACAAACCCCGTTTTATCTTCTACACCGCCTTAAATCCGTATCCTCTTCCTTTCTAATACCCGTTTTTTTACAATACTTCGACTTCTCCGCTATTCCACCATTGACCGTTTCAGCGGTCAAGCCAGTCAATCAACTCACTTTTAAATTTTGACTAGTCTGAAGCAGCGCCATCTCTACCTCCGAACAGTCACTATGCCTTGACTGGCCGCATTCACCAGAACAGCGGACAGATGGAAACAAGAAACAGAAGGGAGAAGCAAAACAAAAACGCACAAAAATACAGACAGTGGCAACAAAAAAATACGATCGCAACAAATGTTCAAACTTCACAAAAATAACAATTAAAAAACTCTTATTCACTTAAATCAAAACTCTTTTTGCAATTGTTTGCATATTTGTTTTGATCGCCTTTTTCAATATTTTCAACTTTGACAAGTACTGAGGGAAAATTGGTTCAAAAAATTCTTTCTTGCAGCCACCATGTAAGTAAATTCACCTTGGTATATGCATACGAGCGTCATCAGGGTTTTTTTCTATTGAAATGAGTTTTGCATATGTCAGCTTTCGATACTATTGGGAAGTACATTCCGCAATAAAAGCATATAATTAATACAAGGAATTGTCGCACAGCTGAACGCACCCGGAACAAAATTTTTCATTTAAATAAAAATTAATCAAAAATGTATGTGAAATGTGGATTATAAATGCGATAATAGTTCACATCCTGCTATTTGGTTCCATATTTGTAATTTATTTTCGGTCGCCTGTTATTTCGGGCCTCCAGGCACAAGAGCCACTCTCCGCATTTAAATTAGAACCACCAGCAAAGCGTTTGGTTCTCATCGTAACTGATGGGCTGCGAGCTGAATCCTTCTTTCAACGGAACTGCAGCGATGTGCCATATATTCGTGATTTACTGCTGCAGCAAGGCTTAGTTGGTATATCGCATACACGGGTGCCTACCGAGTCCCGTCCTGGTCATATAGCGCTTATAGCTGGTCTATATGAAGACCCGTCTGCAGTTACACGTGGATGGAAGGAAAATCCTATAGATTTTGACACACTATTCAACCGTAGTAGTCACACTTACGCGTTTGGAGCACACGATGTCCTCCACATCTTTTCACGTATTTGTGGAGAGCAGCTGTTTATCGATGCTTATGATCACGAACTAGACTTTTCGGGACAAAATAAAACGTATCAGCTGGATGAATGGGTGTTCGAACACGTGCGACTGTTGTTACGTCGTAAAGGCGACCAATTACGTGGGGAGCAACAGGTGATATATTTCTTACATCTATTAGGTCTAGACTCAGCGGGTCATATACATAAGCCAGGTTCGGAGTTGTTTTTAGAAAATCTGCATCGCACTGACCACGGAATTTGGAATATTTATGAAGAATTTGAGCGGACATTTCCCGATGGACGCACAACCTATTTACTTACCTCGGATCACGGAATGACGGATGCAGGTACAATTCTGAGATAAATAATCCAGTTAAATGTGTATTTCAATCTTACGCTTAGGTTCTCATGGTTCTGGTGACCCGCTGGAGACGGACACACCTTTCTTTTTGTGGGGGGCAGGAATATTACATAAAGTAGCACCACATTTGGGAAGGACCTTCTCAGCAGGAGCACATGGCACATTACCCCTTCATGAATTGGAGCAAGCTCAATTGACACCACTCATGTCCACCTTATTGGGTTTGCCACCTCCCATGAATAATTTCGGAACACTACCGCTAGGATTGCTCAACGTTTCTGCAAAGTACGAAGCGATTGCTGCCCATAATAACGCTTTGCAGTTATTGGAGCAGTACCACAGATTGTTGCACGAACATCAACTCGGTTTCTTAGCAGCGCATTTGCGGCATTTTAGGGAACTGAACACTGAGACAGTGCTGCATTACAAGCATACAATGAGTGAACATTTAAAGTCGGGCAACTACGACACAGCTTTACAATCTAGCAGCACAATAATGTGTAAAGCTCTGGAAGGCATTGAATACTACCACGGTTATTATCGAAACGTGCTTCTTGCAGCCACTGCCGCAGCGTTCCTTGGATGGATCTTTTATATGCTACAGTTGCTAGTAGCAGATGGGAGTATTAAACCTAAAGCGACTTGGGGTCTTTTCCGAGTAGTGTGTCTGTGTGTAATTTTTATTATTGTGGTTTTATTCTGCGTTCTTCAGCGGGTGCCCTCTTCCGTAGCGTGTTATTTAATACTGCCTATTGTGACATGGACTCTGGCATTTCAAAGGCACCCTGTTTCGTTTTTTATAAAGCATCAGCACTTAGTCCTAAAAGATTTTGTATTCCTAGTCTTTTGTGCAGAGCTTTTGGTAATCACATTTTTTGAACGTAGGATGATTTCCCTGGTATTTCTATTTTTCGTTTTTGTAACCAATTCCAATTTCTTTACTAGTAGAGGACTTAAGTTCTATATTTGGCTGATATTGGTAGTTGTTCTCGCAATTGCTCCACTTCTACCGCCATCTGTGGGTTATAAAAACACACCATTGCTGATTGTCGGTATGCTGTGTACTGTGGGCCGGGCTCACTTGGTCAAATCACACTTGAGTTCAAAAGTTAAATTATCTTCTGCCATTTGTTTGGGAAATGAAATGCTCTGTATTTATCAGAATACGAACCAGGTGGGAGTGTCGCTAATTTCTCATATGATTTCATGGAGTTACCTTTTTTATGCGATTATATCTATAGTTATCTATCCATCCCCTATGTTAAAGTATCGTATTGAGCTGATTTTCTTTAATCTTTCTTCGTTATATGCTACTCTCTGCACATCATATGAATTGCTGTTCATTTTCATACTTGGGTCCGAACTGGTCCTCTCTTTTTCAGCTCAACTAGCAAATTCTGCTCAATTAAATTACTCAGCGACTCTAACTAAAAAATTTTCATATCAGTTGAAGATGTCATTCCGTTTAGCATTTGCAATTCTACTTTACACATTCTTCTCTTTTTTCGGCACAGGCAACATTGCTTCAATAAGTTCTTTTGATCCAAACATTGTTCGTTGCTTTCTTACCACGTTCTCTCCATTCATAATCATGGCGCTGGTTATTCTGAAACTTATCATTCCAGTGATACTTAACATATCCATTATTTTCAGTTTGTCGCCTTTAGTACGTGCACATGAGCGGCAAGTTTTCATTTGCCTGCTCCTCATATGCGATATAATGGGTATGAATTTTTTGTTCCTGGTACGAAACCACGGTTCATGGCTACAAATTGGTTCCTCCATATCACACTTTGTCATTATGGAGGCGACCACGGTGGTTTTATTGCTTTTGACAGGAGTTGCCAAAGTTTTCCTAGGGCTGAGAGTAGACACTGCTACTACTCTGAAAGCGAAATAAGTCTACCCTCACGAAATCTATGGAAAATAATGTTCGCGAAATTACATTCCGATTTCCTATCTCGAATCGGAACAGAATTGCTCTTTGTATAAAAATTTTAGTCTGCTTTTATTTTTACATTAATTTATGAAATTTACAAAATATAAAGGCATAGTTTTTAAAATAACTTAGTCTAAATATATATTTACACAACAAATTTCAGATTGAAACAAAACTAAATGTTTCGTATTAGCTTCATCGTAAATCTGCAGTATTCTAAGTATGTATGTCACAACGGA
Source organism: Clusia tigrina (assembly GCA_920105625.2). NCBI lineage: Eukaryota > Metazoa > Arthropoda > Insecta > Diptera > Clusiidae > Clusia > Clusia tigrina. The sequence goes on from OV050030.1 coordinate 370,035,294, forward strand.
AATGCTCTGTACCTCCCGTCCAAAGACGAAAAATGTATATATAAATATGTAATTGAAAGGATTAAATATTGTTTAACTGAAATTGTAAATTCGCTTGTTTTGTTTTTATGAACTGAAAAAATTGAATACAACGAAAAATGGCACTTTATTCCTAGTAAATGCAGTGGCAGTCCAGCAGAATGTCTAGTCTTTAAGATACTGTTCCAGTGGATTTGATCCGGTTAGTTTCAAGGGCTTCGCCGTCACTGAATCATCTGCAATAAACATGTTTATTTAATCATACTAGGAAATGAATACACTTATACTTTTCTGTGTTAGCTTGTGAGTTATTTCGGGTTCAATCGGCTGCGTCTGCAAACAGTTCAACCATTCTGACAGAGTTATCTTTTTGTCATTATTCATATCACAATAACGTGGCATCTTTTTTCCGCATTTCCGCAAAGTTCTTGCAATAATCTCAATTATTATTTGTCCTATTTTAAAATGCAAATTTATATTGCTTACTTGGAATTGGTCATTAACTCTCTGAAGATTTTCCATTCCTTGCGCTCCCAGATTTTGTTTTTGTTTTTATCCAGTAATACGAAACTTAGCGTTGCAATTCGCTCATCTTCCGAATTCCACTTTGTAGAATTTATTCTGGAACGCAAATATTTTGTTTATTCAATAAGTAATTAGACCAGTTTCTGAGTGGATTAAGTCATGATATTCGGAAGATATATTACTTTAAAAGAGCCACGCTCAAAGCAGAAGTACTGATTAGAGTACCCTTGAAATTGTCTAAATTATAAAACATTAATTTGAAGATAGTAAACAATTTTGTTGTGCTTATTTGGAAATTGATATGGGATCACAAATAGCAAAGTAGCTATTTTAACGAGTTGGAATTAGTTCGATTATAAAACTGAGCCAGAACTGCCACCTAAATATCAACATTAACAGAACAGAGAAAGCAAACACTTAGGAAGTTTGATATATTCTTGCAAACAAGTAAATTGGGTATAATATTTTACAGTTGTAAATATTTTCATACGCTGTTTTGGTTCTTGTCCTTATCTAAGTCAAGATGATATTTTTATAGTGATTCCAAAGCACTTTCATATTCACCTTCATTTTTTATTCATAGCTTGATTGAATACTCATTAATTAAGGAAACATTTATATAATTAATTTCAAAAAACCCCTTTAAAAATTTGCATTCTATGCGAGTGTGTAGAGTAAGCCCCTATACAAGTTTTTTTTTTATCAGGAACAATCTATTTTAGGCACTCTAACTGTTTATTTCATAAGGCTTGCATTTTATGTTATACTTGCTACACAAAATATTCACACTGTTGAGATTAATTTTTGAGAAAGTAAAAAATTTAGGACTTACCCAGAATTGACGTTCGAAATTATTTGAGATTTTAAAAATTCTTTGAGATCTTTTAAAAATGCTGTTTTTCTCGGTTCTGGGCAACCCTTCATCGGACGCGTCGTAGGATAAATTGAGTCGCACTGTGGACGTTTATCCTTAACAGAGGTGCCAGGAATATTTTTTCCTGAATCCTCGTGAACACACCAGCAGTAAGGTGTTGATCGGTAGCATTGTACTCTCTGATATCGTCCATCGGGGGTGCAGTCTGGAACGTAGAGAATAGTGCCGCCATGCTAGAAACAAAAACAAGTATTTGCATACATTAGTGAATAGTAACGAAATGAAGGGAGGTGAATCGAAACAAACCCGCTGCTCTTCTAAGGCAGCTGCCTGGTCAGCCAAACAGTCAGATTCACCTTCCGATTCTTTGAGGGGCGCCTCTGGTTTCGGCCGTAAAACTGAAAACATACTCCAGATAAATCCTGTTTTAACAATTGTAAGTGTTTCTCTGCCGGAAATAATGGAATGCATGCTTCAAATAAAAATAGTAAAATGGAACAAACTGAATTTGGCAGGAGCATGCATTCAAAAAAATGTGTCATTTCCTCCTAGAGAAAGCATTGCGAATACCAAATACATATGTGTGTACGTACAATAAATGGATGGAAAATTTGTTGATGAACCGAATGTATGTAATATGCTAATGTTGTCATCGTCATCGCCATCCTCGGGGTCGTAGTCCGTATCATCGTCGTAATCTAAACGCTGACTGCTTTCGTCTTCTTCGACATTGCTCTCACTCAGGTCATCCAGAGACTCATGGTGAATATTCTTGTGGTTGTTGCCGTTACTATGAATTGTGCTGTGATGATTGCTTAAATGAATTTGATGATTGTTCGAGTAGAGAGTATGAAGATTATTGTTGTTATTATAGTTGGAGCTGCTGCTGTTGGTGCTGTGTACGTATCCTTGTGAAGAATTTTTGAAAGCATTCAATTTTTGTTCAAGGACTGGATGACCTGCACATATATTGATTTTATAAAAATTCATAAATTAAAATTAAATTTGTCAGTTAAGTTGTATTTTTATTGGTTTATTTCTCATGTTACTCAAAATACTACCGATCTTTAAACAAAAATCCATACAAGGATACAAATGATATGCTGTCGTCCATTGTGCTTCTTGAAGCAAGGTAAAGTTATTAAAAGTATTGATGAACATGTCACCGCACGTGCTCAGATAGACTTTTGCGTTACTTTCGGTAACCCTTTTAAAAACTTGTATTCTCACAAATTTCGGTGGCATTTTCTGAAATAGGGCAAGGATAGGTGTCTGCATTTAATAGATATTTCCATTAAATTTGACATACAATGGTTCGGTTCGACGCCAGACCTCTAAAAGTCGAAATTTAAAACAAAACATTAAAAAACATATTACTGGCATCATTTATTGTTGCTATTTTATTAAAAAATTATCAAGAGCTTTTTTGGAAATGCTCTTGATAATGCCATAGGAAACCTGGTCATCATTAAGTCAACAGTGAACAAAATTTAATATTAGAACATACTCAGAGGATATTTGCCATCGAGCGTTGAAAATTGATGCTTGGACTCGAGGTGGATATTCCAGCAAGACAATGATCCCAAGCACGCAGCCAAGATCGTCAAAGAATGGCTGCTTTATAAGACGTCAAAACAGCTGGACCATACTCCACAATCACCAGATCTGAACTTGATTGAACATTTCTGGGAACATCTGGACAGACAAATAAGGAAGCGGGCCATAACCAGCCAAGAATCCTTAAAAGCAGCTCTGATAGAAGTATGGCAGCAAATACCTCTGGAAGTGACAGCCAATTCTATGAAATCAATGCCAAGACGATAAAAGTAGTTATTAAAGCTAAGGGCCAGCAAACCAAGTAATAGTTTTAACTTACATTTAATTTCAGACTTTGAATTTATCATTTATTTGAAACTGTATACATACTTTTTTTAACGCGTGAATTTGTGAGTTTTAACCTTTTTATTTGAATTTAAGTGAATTTATGTAAATAATTTTTATTCATATTAGTATTAAAAAATAAGTAATAAAGTGAGTTTGACTGCAGCAGATTTAGAGCTAGTACGTTAGAGTGCGTACTGGGCCGTGCCCAGTATTTAGTGCTATATGTATTTATTTCCTCGTGGACTGTCGGTATGTTAAGGTCGTTTTGTAGTGTCCTGTTACTGACAAACCATGGTGCGTTCACAGTCATCAGCAAAAGTTTTGCTTGGAATCTTTCCAAAATATTTATATTAGCACTCGCTGCTGAGCCCCACAGTTGAATTCCTTATGTCCATATAGGTTTTATTATACTTTTGTAAAGCAGAAGTTTATTATTCAATGTTCGCTTAGAACAATGTTTAGGATCACAGGCGGACCGGAACTCCTTTTCAAAGTGAAAGTTACTCGTACTGATTTAGTAGCGTAGACCCTCATTCTCCATTTGTCAAACCAAATTTGCATTTTATGTAGGTGTTTTTTTAGTTGGTTTGCGGCAGTTAAATTATTAGAGTTTGTAGCCATTATAACGGTGTCATCAGTGTACGAAAAGTAATTTTCGTAGGTACAACAATATCGTCATCCGCTACATAATAGCACGCGCCAAGTCAATTACCTTTGATAGCAGTAGGTGCAGTAGGTATGATGCCGAGCCAGCAGAAATATTCATGCATATTGACAACAAATATAACGTTGCATTGGCCTTGAGTCAACGCTAGTTCGTTACGCATAAGCCAAATAGCCTTACTTGCTGCATTTGCATTCTTTAATATTTTGTTGTGTATTCATTTTTACCGTACCACTGAAGTTTTTGTTATTGTAATTAATTGTAGTTAGAATTTTATTTAAGGCCATAACTGGCAAATAAAATCGTGAATAATAACCAAGCTTACAACAAGTGAAGTTTATTTCATCCCTAAGCAAGTTGTTCAAGTTCAAGTGCTTGAAACAACTATTTCAATTTCCTACCTCCTATCCAGGTTAAAGTGCTTGTATAGGAATCAAAGTTAGGAACAAAACATTGTTGACCCCGACGTGATTCAAACACGTAACATTTGCGATATCCTGGTGCAAGTACCAGCGTTATTTAGCAAACCGACAAAGTCCAACGTTGCGAACCAACAAGCAGCTTTCACATCAGTGTGCGCAAGGAAGCAAGAATATGGAAAAATTGAGCTATTTAGTTGCATCGCAGCAGGAAACCGGAGAAGGAATACAAAGAATAATCCGGAACTACAAAAATGATTCGGTGGAACGAAAACAGTCCACATCCTATTTTGAAGAACGTCGAAACAACCGACAATACAAGAAGGCACCTGGAAAATATATCAATGGACCATCCATATTTCACTATACCATGAAACATCAGACCTTGTCATTCAATACCGAGAATAGTTTGAAATCGCATTGATGGCAAGAACCAGCACCCATCATCCAGCACCTACAACGCCAGCAGACCGTACTCATTCAAAGGAAATAGAACCCCGCCCTGCCGCAAGGATTCCAACGCATACAGAGAGGTAAGTGAATGGTGCCACACCCAACATAAGCGGTATCATGCGCAAACAACAAGCGTTATTAATGTCTCTTGGCCGGCTACTTTATGGATTGTCGAACATCATAACCGAGCAACCACAGGAATACTACGAGGGTAATATTAAACGCATCAACAAACTATAGGACGAGATCGAGACCATAAATTACCAAATTTTTGAGGAAATATCAACACCAGAAAACGCAGAGTATGACCATTCAGCATACCTGGACATGGAAGATCAGGTTCAACAGCAGTTGATTGTTTTGTCCACCAAAGCAAGGGCTCCGAATTCCACACTGCAACCTGAATCGTTTGCCCAAAATTTCTATACCAAAATTTGACGGCAACTACCTCAAATGGCACCAATTCTTTGATATGTTCTCAGAAATGGTGCACAAGACTTCAATTTCCCAACACGAAAAATGTGATACTTGAAGTCGAATGTCACTGGAGAAGCTGAAAGATTAATCAGGTATCTACCATTAACCCAGGAGAATTATGGGGCAGCGTGGAACCTTCTCCAAGACAGGTACCACAATAAATGAGTGCTGGCCTCAACACTACTCCAACAAATCATAGGGCATTCAACCCTATCCAGAAAACACATCCTCAGGAGCAATGTTGTAAGAGAAAGCATCTTGGCCATCAACAATATAGGAGTCGATATATCCTCGTGGGGCCCAATATTGCTGCATATCCTCGTGAAGAAGTTAGACCGCCAGAGTCACTTACTGTACGAGCAGTCAATAAATAATCCAAAGGAGATTCAAATGTTGGAAGACTTTCTGCACTTCCTCGAGCATCGTTTCCAATCTCTGGAAACTCTCGGGGGACGAGAAAGACCACATTCATCAAGGTTAGTGTCAACAGTTGCAACTGCAACTAAGAAATGCAACTTTTGTCAAGGCATAAACCATCCGCTGTATTATTGTAAATCATTTCTACAATTATCAGCAGTAGCTAGACTAAACTGGGCTCAAAGGCAACAACTATGCCTTAAGGGCGACCATACGTCAAAACCATGCACCGCACGCGGCTGTTCGAAATGTTACAGAAAACACAATTCACTGCTGCACTTGGGAACCAACCTCCCATCAGCAAAACATACGATAGAACCCAAATCGGCCAATTCACCAGTTACATCAGCAGCAGCCAATACATTGTCGGCATCCTAAGGCCATGTTTTGTTAGCAACAGCCAGAGTAACGATCACGGCAAGCAAAGGACAATCTAATGAGTTCAGAGCCATCTTAGATTCCGGCTCACAGTCAACTTAGTGACCGAACGGCTCATCAAGCGGCTAGCAATTACTCCAAGCAACTCAACGCTCCGTATTGAAGGCATTGGTCACAGCAGCAAAACGGCAAACCAGCGCGTCAACCCAGTCACGAACAAGCAGTTTTTCTACAAGGTTAGAGGCATTTATATTGCCAGATATTGTCTAAATGCAAACGGCACAATCTCTGAACAACTCATCATGGAGAATACCGAAAGAAGTGTTACTAGCCGATCCTCACTTCACACGCCCTGGAAAAATCGACGTTTTGCTTTGCGCTAAATTTCATCATCAACTACTCCTAACCGGGAAAATAAGGTTAGGAGAAAATCTCCCAATCCTACAAAACACAGTGCTTGGTTGGGTTGCAGCTGGAAAAATCGGTACTCAAGATTCCACCACCGCAGCATGCGGGGTACTGATAAATGAGGATAAGCTGTTAGATGAGTCAATCGAAAAATTTTGGTACCTTGAAGAAATGGAAGACACAAAACCAACAATGTCTGCCACAGAAAAGCTATGTGAAACTAATTTCGCACTGAACTCCACTCGAAACCATCAAGGTCGATACATAGCCAAGTGTCCATTCGCAGAACATACATCCGCTCTAGGCGACTCAAAGAAAATCTCAACCAATCGATTCTATCAGCTGGAGAGACGCCTGGCAGCATATAAGGACTTGAGGGTTCAGTATGCCGCATTCATGGACGAATACGAATCATTGGGCACATGACAAAAAAAAATCTCGACAGCATAACATCACCATGCTATTTCATCCCGCATCATTGTATCAAGAGGTCAGAAAGCAGCACCACGAAGTTAAGAGTCACTGAACACTTTCCGTAGCAGCCTGAACAAACTCAACAATACCCACATTTTCAGACACACATTTCAAGAAGGCGCTAAGAGATCACTTCAATTGCATGCATTCGCTGATGCCTCAGAGAAGGCATACGGTGCGGCAATTTACGCTCGATCAATCCGCCCTGTCGGAATAATTGTCGTACGGCTTCTATGCGCAAAATCTCGCGTACCACCACTAAAAGCACAAACAATACCACGGCTGGAGCTCTGCTCATCATTACTCAGTGCCCAGTTAGCAGCACTAGTAAAGGAGAACTTGAGCTATCTGGGCACAGTCAACATCATTCCAAACCTTTGTCGCTAATAGAATTGCAAGAATTCAAGAGCTCTTTATCGCCTCCCAATGGCGACACGTCCGTTCTCAGGAAAATCCAGCAGATATACTATCCAGAGAATTAGCACAGTCAGAGTTAAGCACTTGCAATATGTGGTTTTATGGACCTATCTTTCTTCACAGAAAAATGGACGATTGGCCAAAACCATACTCAAGAGCACTGGCCATCGAGACTACGATCGAAAGGAGACGAACCGCGGTAACAACAACTATTACGACTGCAAACGACTTGGAGGATATGATCTACAAAATTAACCACAAAGACTCGTTCAAAATACTAACAAATATTTTAGCATATGTATTGAGAATTATAAATCATTCAAAGATTACGAAGAAGGAACGAAGAACTCAGACTACGCTAACTCCTCAAGAACAAAACAAAGTTCGAATAGTCATCATCCACGCCATGCAAGTATCTGAGTTCAAAGAAGACATCAAGGCCCTCGCCAAAAATACAAATCTGAGCAAAAACAGTCTGTTAGCCAACCTCAACCCATTTGTGGACGCCGAAGGGATAATGCGTGTGGGAAGACGCCTTCAAGCAGCCACCATTTCATATAATGCCAAGCATCCAATAATCAATCCATACAACGACCCCCTGTCAAAACTTCTCGGAACACAGTATTACAAAGAGCACTTGCACTATGCGCCACAGACTCTACTAGCCCACCTTCGTCAGTGGTTCTGGCCTATAAAAGGCAAATCCATGGCACGGTCAATTGTACAGCATTGCGTTCGCTGCACCAAAGCGAAGCCTAAACTTTTCCAACAAATAATGGGGATGTTACCTGCAGAACGAGTCCAGCCAGCACGACCATTCATCAATTCAGGAGTCGACTTCTGCGGCCTTTTCTGGATTCATTTCAAGGCGCGAGTGAAAAGACCATACAAAGCTTATGTAGCAGTGTTTTGCTGCTTTGCAACCAAGGCGGTGCATTTTGAAGTAGTGAGCAATTTAACCACAGAAGCATTAATTGGATGCCTAAAGCGCTTCATAGGCCGACGAGGGCACTGTCAAAATTTGTACTGCGACAACGCAACAAACTTCGTCCCCGCCAAAAATCAGCTTTTAGAATTAAAAGAAGCAGTCCATGGGGAACTGGCACAAGAAGCTGTAATCAGGAATCATGCAGCAACAAGGGCATCAAATTCAACTTCATTCCACCAAGAGCACCACATTTTGGCGGACTATGGGAAGCAGCAGTCAAATCTGCTAAAATTCTTTCTGTAAGAAGTGTGGGCAGTACTTCATTAACGTATGAAGAATTGGAAACGGTGATGGTTGAAATAGAAGCCATCTTAAACTCTCGGCTATTAACACCCATGTCAACCGACCCAAAGGATCTACACGCATTAACCCCACGACACTTCCTAATTGGCGAACCTCTAACAGCACCAATTGACACGGCTGCCACATCGACCAAAGCTTCATTGTTAACCAGATGGAAACTAGTATCGCATCTGAAGCATGAATTCTGGAACCGGTCGTCTCGAGATTATCTGAATGAATTTCAATACAGGCACAAGTGGAGAGAGCAGGTGGATAATGGAAGAACAGGTATGATGGTAATAGTCAAAGAAGACAACTTACCACCCCTTCGCTGACCACTAGGAAGGATAATCAAAACATACGAAGGCCAAGATGGCGCAATTCAAACGTCAACTGGAGTCTGGAAGCGTCCAATCCACCGACCAGCTCTCTCCTGTTAACAGTTATTGTTTCTTTGCTACTGATCCCGGCAATATTAAGCAGTTCAGTCCATGTCAACAACTTTGGTAAGGAACCTGGGATAGATTTCGAAGGCATCGGGAGAACAGGAATGATAACAGCAGAATGGAAAATGGTGGTGTACTATGACTTGGCCTCATTTTGGACAGAAATCGATACCTTCTCTTCCGGCATATTAGCACTCCAGAACTTATGTACAAGAGCAGACCAAAACACCACGTGTTATGCCCTAAACAGCAACCTAAATCAGACACGGGATGAGCTACTACAGGACAAAGATATGCTATCGATTGGGCGTAAAAGAAGAGCGGCACTCAATATAGTTGGAAACGTCGCTCGCACCCTGTTCGGTGTTCTCGACTCAGACTACTCGTCGAGTCGACAACACCGAATTGTTTACTACAATTAATGAAGTAAAAAACAACGAAAATAATCTGCAACGTTTACTTCAAAATCATACCTCCATCTTTGACTCTACCATTAATGTCATCAAAAAGGACGAACGACCAACAAGGTCACGAATTTCTGAGCTACAGAAGGACATAGACGCAGTAAATAACAGCGTGATCGGCCACACAAATCAAATTAAGATTGCGCAGTTATTGATTTTAGCAGCAACCCGATTGTCATTAATGGCGGCCAACCTTCAACGAATACAGGCAAACATCATCGATGTGCTCACAAATACACACCATGGTAGAATCAGCCCAACATTAGTCACACCGCAACAACTACAAGCTCAGATCAGCATCATTAAGGCGGACCTTCCATTAGGTCGACAACTGCCCACTGAACAATCCAACATAGTACAATTCTATAAAATAATGAAAGCAGAAGGAGCAGTCACAAAGAGCAAGGTCATATTCCTAATCGATCAACAACATTTCGACCTGTTCCAACTCAACCCGATTCCAATTATGAGGAACGTTTCATGCCTAAAATATCCGTTAAAATTGCTTGGCATGAGCCGAACGTCATCAGCAACCTCTCTGATAGTGATTCGACGATTATCCAAAATCATTTTCTTCACTGCGTCAATGTTTGCATCGGTTGTTGACGTGCTCGGGCGACCAGGACGAGCATCGTCATTGACAGCTTCTCGGCCTTCCTTAAACCGGTTATACCACAATTGAACTTGTGTTCTGCTCATAGTAGACTCGCCAAAGGCCACAGTCAACATTTCAAATGTCCTTGCGCATTTAATTTCATTTTTTACACAAAACTGAATACAGTTTCTTTGATCCATTTTTCGAATAGTACAAAATCGAAGAGCACACCAAAACACGACTAACCGTTTTATCTGTCAAAAACAAACTGACAATCCAAAATGGTTGGTATTGCCAACATATATAACAGACATGTGTACCAACATAAAAAAAAATGCGAACATCGAACATACGTAACTCACGAAAAGATGAAAATAACGGTTAAGATAATTACAGCAAAGAAATTTATATCTTCTAAAAATAGTCATAACGGTGTTTCTTAACTCATATACATACATAAATTCATGTGGGCTTGAAATTGTGTTAGTACAATTTATGTTGGTTTTTTGATTTTTGCGCAATTTGTCTGAAGAAGCTCATACATTTCACAAAACTAATCCAATCAAACATTTCGTTCGCCAATGATTATGTGCAATTTTAGGAAGTATTTGTTTTTCCGTATATGCTATATTAAATAAATTGTGTGATTGGATTTTATTCTTATGGTAGGAAAAGTAACAATTTTGCAGATGTATTAAAATTTTTCATATTTCTTTTATATTAATACATTATTTACAAAATAAAAATTAACTTAAATTAATATCATTATAATATATAAAAAACATGCAGTTGCATAGAAGAAATTAGACAGCAAATAATTAAAAAATAAAACTGAAAAGAAGTCCCAAATATTATTCACGAATGTAGGTCAAGACAGATTATTTGATTCAAAGTATTTTCTATATGTATGTACATAAGTGGATACACATCCAAAGACAAGTTCACACGCATAAAGAAGCACGAAGAAGTAAAGAAGTAAGAAGTTTTTGCACATTTTTATTAGTTTCCATAACTCAAGTCTCCACGTCAAAGCGAATGAGTTGCCGGTTGTAGTATTTCGAATGGCGTTTATGAAAAAACATGCAAGCAAGTCGACTTCTGTAAGCCCTGCACACATCATGTAAACATTTTTGGAAGTGAATGTCAAATGTAATTGGCAAAAAGACGCACCTTATATTACAAATTCTTTTACTAAACATTATTTATCCTAATATAAATTTAAAATTTCTTGGATTTTTAAATACTTGAAATAATTTTTTATAGATTTTTGTTTATAATAATTTTCGATTATGAAGTGGTAAAATGCATTGGAACACAATCATGGTTGAACTACATTTTTCCATAGGAAATAAATGTTTATATATAAGTTATTGCATTATATACGGTTTTATTTACAAAACTTTGTAAATCAGTGTATAACAAGAACATATGCACTTAATACTAGATATTGAAGCTCATAAAATTTACTTCAAACATTAACATCATATAGTATGTACATGCGGAGGATCAGTGTTCATAGATATGGTTATAGTATTTCAAGCTGATCTGACAAAGAAAAAAAAGGTTTAAAACCTTGATTTTTTTGACTGTATCCTTAATCTAAAAATTACTTAGATAAATTTTCTGATCGAATAGGCAACAGACGAACATATGAATATTAAAATATTAACACTAATTTTGGCAAAATAGTTTTTTTGTGCATAATTATTCTTTCTTCGGATAGACTCAAAATATGTTTGATTACATGCAGCTAAAGCGAAAATATGAAATATAAGATCGAAAGAGTAAATTGTGCTGATATTTGTCCATACTGAAAATATTGACATATCCAAAATTTCATGACAAATTGAATTCTGCTTCACTTTATATTTAAAGAAGCCACACCGCACATCATACAACAAAAACTCCTATGCGAGAAATGACGCTTTATTTTCATTTCATTCTTTTTATGGCACAATTCGCTACTTGACAAATGATCAGAAGACAAATATGAAATATGAAGTTTTGCTGTGCAATTCGATGGTGGCTTTTTTGGGGATAAAACAATAAATTAAATAAATACATATTATTATTTATTAATTTTATACACCAATTTTTTCTTTTTTTACTAATTTACAATATAAACTTTAAAAATTTTCCCATAATTAGTTATAATGCCTCGTCTTCGATCGCTATGATTGAAATTCGTTTTCATTCCAATTCCAACAAGTAAATAAATTACATTCTCATATCCATACACACATATGCATGCCGTAAACATGAAAGCAAGCATACAAACATTCGCACATGTAGTAAACACACACGCTCATATAGAACGCAAACACCAGAATGTGTATCTACATGTTTTGCCTTTGCATTGCCGAGCACACTTCGGGTTTTGGTCCAATAGGCAGCCACGGTTTTTTAACTCATTTCGCTGAGTGAAGAGAACGATGTAATGTCTTTATAGTATATTGTCTTTGATGCATATTTAACTATGGTCATGAACGAATGAAAGAGCATAGGGACGCCAAACTTAGCCGAATTGGGAGCATAGTAAAACGAAACTTAAGAAATTGACGGTCATAAAGGAATTAAAACAGCTAGCTGTTCTGTTGTATGGGTCTGAAACATGGTTGGTCTCAGAACAAATAACTCGACAACTTCAAACTTTTGTCAACAAATGTCTACGAAGAATCTGCCGCATTTTCTGGCCGACAACGATCATGAACGAAGACCTGTGGCGCCTCACCAATAGCGAGCCTATTGACACACAAGTTAAAAGACGCAAATGGAGCTGGATAGGGCACATTCTGCGTAGAGAAGACACCAACATTGCAAAGATGGCCTTTCAATGGAACCCACATGGTAGTCGGAAAGCAGGACGCCCACGACAAACATGGGTACGCACTATCCACCCAGAAAGTCACCACAGAGCCACCTGGAACGAAATAAGACACCTGGCTGCTGATAGAAACCGTTGGAGAGCTTTTGTGACAGCCCTATGCTCCGACTAGGAGCGATATTTGACTCTTTTATGATTATGTCTTTTAGTTAACTTTGTTAGCGTAAGTATAGTTTTATTATGTCAAATGTCATGGAATTAATAATAATAATAATAAAAATGCAGCTAAACGAATTAAGTCAACGGCTTTATGCTTTTAATTAAGCATAATGATAAAAAAAATTGTTTGTTTTTCGAATTAATTTTTTTACTTAAACTCAACGGCAATATTTCGACTTGTGGATCTTGAAAGTTCTTTGACAATGAGAAATTATCAAAAAAATTTTATTTTTCGAGTTATTTTGAGAAGCTAATTACGATGGCCAGAGTTAAATGGGGTTCACTGTATTTTTACCACTACATACATACATTTTAAAACATTCTCACACTAACAAAACTCGCACAAATCCATTCATATCAAGTGTCTGTTCTATATGTTCTTTGCTGGTACCAGAGAATATAAAGGAATGACTCTTGTTTTGCGCACACTTACATACGAGGTGTGATCAAAAGATAACCGTTATTTTCATCTTTTCGTGAGTTACGTATGCTCGATGTTCGAATTTTTCTTGATGTGTTAACATCTATAGCGGCGTGTAGGGACTAAATCTACAAAGTCAATACATGCAAACAACACACAGAGTCATTTTTTCTGCGACTGCGAAAACGAAGATTTTCTGCGACTGCGAAAACGAAGATTTTCTGCGACTGCGAAAACGAAGATTTTCTGCGAATCAAGATTTTATGAATCAAGTCTGGAATTGATTCGAATCAGCGAGCGCAACAACAAATTCATGAGAAATATTGATGTGTTAACATCTATAGCGGCGTGTAGGGACTAAATCTACTAAGTCAATACATGCAAACAACACACAGTCATTTTTTTTGCGACTGCGAAAACGAAGATTTTCTGCGACTGCGAAAACGAAGATTTTCTGCGAATCAAGATTTTATGAATCAAGTCTGGAATTGATTCGAATCAGCGAGCGCAACAACAAATTCATGAGAAATATTTCCTTCACAGACATCGGCACGAGCAAATAGCAAAACCTGTCCGGTATATTCTCTGTTAAAAAGAAGTAATAGGAAATTCTATGCAAACAAAAAGGTGTTAACACATCGCCCGTGAGTTCGAACACTCATTGGTTTTTTATTTCCTTCACAGACATCGGCACGAGCAAATAGCAAAACCTGTCCGGTATATTCTGTGTTAAAAATAAGTAATAGGAAATTCTATGCAAAAAAAAATGATAACTACAATTGACGCTGTTTTCTCACGTTATTTAGATAGGATCAAATCTAAAGTTTATGTCTCATATTTCAGCTATCACAGACAAATTTTATCTGTGTTGAAAACTTAACATTTATAAATTATAAAAAATTATAAAAATAAAAAAAAATAAAATTTAAATCAATGAACTATTTTTTTTTTTTATTATCCAATGTAACATTTACTAATGTTTTCATAGAAATCGAACAGGTACCGTGTAACAAAAAGGTGTTAACACATCGCCCGTGAGTTCGAACACTCATTGGTTTTTTTTTTATGTTGGTACACATGTCTGTTATATATGTTGGCAATACCAACCATTTTGGATTGTCAGTTTGTTTTTGCCAGATAAAAAGGTTAGTCGTGTTTTGGTGTGCTCTTCGATTTTGTACTATTCGAAAAAAATGGATCAAAGAAACTGTATTCAGTTTTGTGTAAAAAAATGAAATTAAATGCGCAAGGACATTTGAAATGTTGACTGTGGCCTTTGGCGAGTCTACTATGAGCAGAACACAAGTTCAATTATGGTATAACCGGTTTAAGAAAGGCCGAGAAAATGTCCATGACGATGCTCGTCCTGGTCGCTCGAGCACGTCAACAACCGATGAAAACATTGACGCAGTGAAGAAAATGATTTTGGATAATCGTCGAATCACTATCAGAGAGGTTGCTGATGATGTTGGCATATCGTTCGGCTCATGCCAAGCAATTTTTACGGATGTTTTAGGCATGAAACGTGCGGCAGCGAAGATTGTTCCAAAATTGCTAAATTTTGCGCAAAAACGACGTAGCATGGACATCGCTCAGGAGCTGTTGAACATCGTCAACGACGATCCAGATTTCCTCAAAAAGATCATAACTGGTGACGAATCGTGGGTGTATGGCTATGACATTGAAACCAAAGTCCAATCATCCCAATGGAAACGTTCAGATGAGCCAAGACGGAAAAAGGACGTCAAGTTCGGTCGAACGTAAAGGTTTTGCTGACAGTTTTCTTTGATTGCAATGGCGTGGTGCATCATGAATTCTTGCCACAAGGTCGTACGGTCAACAAGGAATACTACCTTGAAGTTATGCGCCGTTTGCGAGAAGCAATTCGTCAGAAACGCCCAGAATTGTGGAAAAATCAATCATGGATTTTGCACCAAGATAACGCACCAGCTCACACATCGATGTTTGTGCGTAATTTTTTGGCCAAAAACAAAACCGTTATCATGCCTCAACCACCGTATTCACCGGACTTGGCCCCCGCTGACTTTTTCCTCTTTCCAAAACTGAAGACACCGATGAAAGGAAAGCGTTTTGCTACGATTGAGGAGATAAAAGAAAAATCGAAACAGGAGCTGTTGACGATACCAAAAAAAGCGTTTCAGAAGTATTTCGAGGATTGAAAAAAACGCTGGCATAAGTGTATTATATCTGAGGGGAATTACTTTAAAGGGGACAAGATAGTTGTTGATGAATAAATAAATACTTTATTTTTTGATCACACAATAACGGTTCTTTTTTGATCACACCTCGTATGTGCAAAAGTGTAATAGTGTGGCTGATTTTCTTCAAGAATGATAGAGAAGAAGATTACGCATTGCGCAGGTCTTTTATAATTTTCTTTCTGAGTTTGACATTTCATTGCTGGTCTGTGACGTCACCGTAGCTTCGTTTCACACAATCGGCAACGGCGCGACACGGCGATGATAAATATACACAAAACTGCACAACAAAGTCCCAAAACCAAAACAATATTTAAATTTACGGCGCCGCAGTCCGACTCTATATGAAATTAGTCACTATATGAAATTAGTCCCCAGAAATTAAAAAAGGTCTTCACCGCTCTTTTTTGTGTTTTATTATGTTTTAAATGGAATGGAGCGTAGATATATGTACGTACACTTTGCATTAAGGCAATAATAATTCAATTTGAGCTTTCTACAGTCTCATATGTAAGTAAGTAGGTATAAAAATTTCTTCTGCAAGTGCCACAAAATCAATTTTCCAAAGAAATTAAAAAAAGGTCTGTCTCGTCAGTTTTTCCCCCAGAAAAAATTGCAAGCAGAATTGTCAAAATAAACAATAAAATCGCTGGACGGTTGAAAGTTTCCGCCGACAACTATGCGAATTGTGCAGCATTCTTTATTTTGATTTGGCATTTTTGTTTTGTTTTGTTTTGTTTTTCAGCCGCAATCATAGATGGTCTGATCTCTGAATCTCTTGGTATAAGCATACACACTTTTTGCCGTTGTTGTGATTTTTGTGCAGTATTGTGTTTGTTTATCATCGCCGTCTCGTTTGAAACGAGGCTAATGCGGATAGGTATTTTTTGATGCGCAGAACGAACAATTTTTGTACTCCGCTTTGCGCAATCTTAGTTTCTATTATTTTTGGATTTTCTACAGAATTCTGGTTAACCAATGATAAATAAACCTATCCATAGGCAACTATATGGATATATGCAAAGACAGTTTTTTTTAAACGTCAGAAAATTTGACGTTTAAAAGTCCCGTCTCTATGATCTTTGCTGGTACTATTTTTTGTTTACGAATACCAATTGTAACAAAATACAGAAAATGATGTTTACGAAAAGTGAATAGAATTTCAAAGAATAATTCGGTTTTGCTTATTAATTTCTGCATATATGCGAATTACTTAATGAAAAATTGTAAACAAAAAAAGATTGACTTTGAAATTATGTAAACTATATATATTTATATATATAAATACATACTCGTACATAATAAATAATTTGTATATGTATATACATATATAAATATATATGTATATGTCTGTATATATATGTAAATATATACATTATTTTTTGCCCCAGTAGTATCAAATATTTGTATATGTTTGACATAATTAACAAAGGAAGTGACAATTTATCTAAACTAATTTAAATAAGTGTACAAATTTAATTAATATTATACAAATTCATATGAACCTAATTTCCACAATTTTACTGGTAAAATTTAATGCCAGTTCTGACCAGAAGTTAAGCACATGACGAATACGTAATCTATAAGCAGAATTCTTTGAAGAGGGAGTGGTACCATCATTTAATGCTTTTGATTAGTACTTCTTCGTACTTTCCGTCTTTCAATAGTACTTCGTCGTACTTATCTCCTTTCAATAGTACTTCTCCTTTTCATTTCTGATTGTACATTCTACTGTGTTTACGTATAAGCGAATTAATAAAAATTATCCCTAAGCAAATGGCCGATATTGATACAAGGTTGCCATAAATATACTAAAAATAAATAACGTTATTTACTGCGTAATTATTTTTTTTTTTTGCTTCTTTGATGAAGTAAAATAAAAAACAAAAGGAAAGTTCTAAAGTTAAAAGATTTTACAAAAAGCAAAGTTCTAAAGTAAAGAAAAATAATCTACAAAAGAAAGCTCTAAAGTTAAAAACTTACAAAAAGGAAATGTTCTAAGGTGAAAAAATCAACAAGAAGGAAACTTCTAAAATAAAAACAACAAATAATTAATTGTAGTTGGGATTTTTTTGCTTCTCATTTTTTTTTTTTAAACTAGAGTACTTTTTTATTTTTCTCTCGTGTAACACTGATATGTATGCATGTATGTATAATTTATTGAAAATGTTACTCACGATTAATGCCATCCTTTGAAATGCAACTGTTCCATTCGATGCGTGACAAACGTTCGTCTTCGTCCACATCGCAAAATTTGCCAAAAGCACGTCCACACCGCCTGGGTTTGACCGCCTGTGTGGAGAATTTAAATTAGGCTCGTAGACTCTCATTATAACTCTCTCTTTCCATACGGCATAGCGGACTTACCCTTTTCACGAGTTTCTTCAGTTCGCGGAATTCGTTTTTGTCTAGCATTTGATTAGCATTCGCGTCTAAATGGGCAAACTTCCAATCTATCACTAATTTGTCAGCGGGTGGAATAAATCCGCCGGCTCGTGACTCTGCACCTTTATTGGTGTCTCGCTGATGCTGAGCAAAGCGTATGTATTCGCTTTGGAATACTTGAACTAGATTGGTATTGAACGCTGCCCGATCCACTTGATTGCACGTCCGACGACCCCTAATCAATTGACGAGCCGGCGATCGACGAATGTTTGCCTTATTAAACCCACGACACTTGGGCTTGCCAGTACGCACGGATGTGTTTTCGATAGGTTTGCCGGTAATATCGCTACACCAACAACCAGTGTCAGCGAGACATTGAATAGGAGCATAAGTGCCGTCCGATTTGCACCGTGGTATGAACTTGGGAGGGCTTTTGGTTTTATGTTTGACCGCATAATCGCGGGCTTCCTTACAAGCTAAAAAAAAACGGATATTATTGTGCTGAATGAACATTTAAAACGCTTGGAACAACTATAAAATCAATAAAATATATCGTGAACAGGATACACCGAGAAGGTAACAGGCTCGTGATTGGGACTCTATTGACGAAAATCTTATCAAAACAAACGCAACAGATAGAACACTTTCCCATTTACAATTTTTGACATTATGTGCATATTAGATAGGTGCATCGGTTCATTTAGTATTTCGTTTCAAGACACTATTAAAAGTAATTAAAACGCAGCGAGATGCTCTGCACAACAGTAACTTAGCGTCATTGAATTTTGCACTAAAAAGGCAGTTCACTTGAAAGCCAGTTGATTCGAAAGACAATTGCACCTAAGCGTGTAATGGCTTTGCATTTGAAGCATTCAACAACTCTAAAATCTAGGTTTATGTATATAAACACAGCAGATTAAATTAAAAAAATTTCTTTATTCAAATGTGTGTTTTAATGCTAAAAATTATGGAACGGGAGCAACGGATCGAGCGAAACATTCGAATGATTTGCCTCATTATTAGCATTTAGTTTTCTTGTAATTGTTGTCTTTTTCTTTATTCGAAAGGCAATGAAAATAGATGCAAGACAGGCAGTTCATGCAAAAACAATATACATAGTATATTGTCTTCATGCTTAAAAAGAAAAGAGTGAGCCTCATTGCTTGTCAACTCTTGTTAACAATAGCTGTTGAGTGAATGTTGATTTTCTACCAAAGAGTATCCATACATAGAGATTGAATCACTCTAAATTTTGTGTAATGAAAGTGAAGGCGATTTCACAAAAATCCGTGAGCGGCAGCGGAAGCGAGATGCAATGCGTGTATTTATGTTCGAGGGGTTTACTACAAAACCCCCCGAACAAAATGTTTGCAATAACTTCGTTCGTCATGCAAGCTCTACATATGTATGTATGCATATTCTCTGTTTCTACTAAACCGAATCAAAGGTAACATCGTAAATTGCAATGAGTCACACTGTGTGCAATGAAAAATCGAATGAGCTTGTGGTGCCCTTTAGTATGTACATACATATGCATATGTGAAGGAATAGAGAAATGCTTCCGGAAGTTGCTACCTTGTTAGTGTATCCTTATCTCTAACATTTAAAATTTGTTTTTCAAAACTAAATAACAGATTCATACCTTTGCATTGTCCTCGATATTTTAAGCTAACTTGATAGCCGCTGCACTGCACTCGCAATAAATGGCACCGGGTTGGATATGTTTGGTCGTCTGTCCCACAAACTGGATGTCCCCTACTTTCGTCACATTCACCTCCCTTAGCTGCGCATTCCGATATCTATAAAAATGAATAATAAATAATGGAATAATACATTTCCAATACATTATGCAAAAAGTTGACAGGGATCGAAGTATAAGCCACGATGACTAAAGTACGCAAATTCCCAGTTATTAATTACTAATGATGATATAAGAATAAAACGTACATCTCTCCAGGTATCTCGAAGTTGGTCTAACCCGTCTTCAGCTTACTTTACTGTTTTTTTACATTTTATTCCGATTATGTGGTATGCATTTACAATAATTCAAAAAGTAACACCACAGATATTATATAAAGCGCTGCAACACGCTGCCGATAATTTTATTTTAGAAAACACTGAAATTTAAATCATGCTCCTCCTAGTATATCTGCTGTCGACGTGAGTCACGACATGAGAACCCAACTCAGCTTGTGTTACCCAAATGAAGAAAACGAGATCAGAAATACTGCTAACACTAAAGTCTTGTATATATACTGCGTTTGGAATGGGACCTTTGTCCCGTGCTAGTATTTATTTACATTCGATTCGAAAAATAAAAACATGCCAGCCGAATGCGACACTTCCAATTTTAATTTTATTTCATGCCTCCCTACTGATTCTCGTTTCATATCTGCTATTGGGAGGTGTTTGTATGTACTTCTTCGTAGTGGAATCGGGAACTAATGCAATCAAAACAGTGTGATGGATTTAGATATTCCGTCATCTTAAATTTGTCTCTGTTAAGGTGAAGATTTTTATTCGTAGATTGATCGTAGTGATCGTAGAAGATTTGGACAGCAGTAATTCGGCAGAAAAGTTCGTGACATTTGTCTTCTACTTAAGTTGATTTGATTTAGCGGCTGAATTGAAATTTCAGCCACCAATAAGAAAAATAGTCGTATCCGAAACGACCGAAGCGTGAGTTATGTCGAGAGATGTCGCTCCAATTCGATTAACGCCAACTCGTTTCAATCGTTGCTGAAAAATCATGTTTAAGCTAAACTTTACAGACTATGCGGAGTAATATTTCTAGACGGTAGGCCATGGATCTCTAAATAAGCATTGCAAAACCATTCGTTGCCGAGGCATATTATCCCAGTAAAAAATTGATCGCTATTATGGATTGATCCAATGCGAGGCATTGATCGCTCCCTATTGTTCTAGAGCTCATGTATTTTGCGCTCCTTTTTAACATAGCGTGTCTTTGGAAGCGAGCGTTCGTTTTGTCTTCCTATGCGAGTAGTATTGGAGCGCTTGTTTTAACTTCCTAAGTGAGTAATATTGGAGCGCTCGGTTAGAGTTCCTACGCGAATAGTATTGGAGCGCTCATTTTGACTTCCTACGCGAGTAGTATTGGAACGATCTTTTATTCATAGTACGAGAGTAAAAGGAAAAACGATTATTGCTTATTCTGTACATTAAATGCCTGTATACAAAATTGAAAGAATATAATTCTAGCAAATTCTAGTCATATATATAAGAAAATTTATACAGGGAATTCAATTTAAAATTGGAAAAAGCATTAATGGATAAATATTTAAATATAATAAAGTAATTAATATTAATTATAATTAATCTGTAGATGGCCACTTTGATTTTCCGGAACGCTTCTCTCATTGATTTCTTATAGTCTGGATAGGTGGTATATATATTCTTCATGGCTTGAAACAAATAGTAATTAAAAAGCCTGTAACTTTTTAGGGCGATCTTTCCCTTCGACCCGTTCCAATTAACTTTTAATATGCGACAACGTTGTTGTATCGACTGAATCTGCAATTACGACAGTTAAAAATGTATGTACATATGCAATATACCTCGAATGAAAAAATTTGCATTAAATAAAATATCTTACCCGTGTTTCCTGAATAAACAGGCACAAACTCGAAATTTCTTCTATTTTCACCCATCTTGCTGGTTATTTCGAGTTTAATTTTAATTTAAGTTTTAATTTCACTTTTTCACTTCTTGAACTCTTGAATTTGTTGTATCGGGTGTTTCTTCAATACTAAAGCATAAAAAACTACGAACGAAACTACCTCTCAACGAAAATGCAACTACTTTATAACGGTAAACAATACAAAACACTGAAGAAGCGAGATATTAGCAAAGAACCAAACAAGAGAAAGAAGTGACAGAGGAAAGTGAATGAGAGCTGTCAATTTGATCCATTTATATTCAAAAAGGAGTAATAATGGAGCGCTCTGTTATTCATCCTTTTTGCGAGCGATCCAAAATTTTTTACTGGGAATAGCCGAAATTTTCATTTATGTTTGAGTGTATGTGAGATGCCATTGTTGGGTTTGAGTCTGCTTTCAGAAATGTGTTCGTTGGATTTGTTGCAATCTTACAAAACACCCACGTAATAAGAATACATACATATGTACTCGTATATAATAATTAAATTCTGCGCACATTCTAATCTCAAACTGAATCTGCGAAATATATCTCAATTCAAATACCAAAAGGCGGCGCTTGCGCTGATGGATAAGTTCGTTTCATTTCAAATTTCAGAATACACATTTAAATGGATTCTGCGTTAGATTTTGCATGCAAAGTATTTGGTATAGGCAGAGTTAAGGCGTGCCTGTTTTTTGTTACTTAATGATTTCATTTCGTATGTGTGATAGTCCTCACTTTTATAACGTTATCGGAGCAAAATCTACGTATAAAATACATGTCTTACTAGAAGCAGTGTAATATGTAAAAATTATGACTAATAGAATGAAGTCAATGCATATGCGCAGTGTCAGATTCAGGATTTTGCCAAGCCTGGGGTTTAGTATTTGTCAATTGACATTGCAAATTGGTTCATATTGCTATGTTGACAGATAGGAGCTAATTCAGTTCTAATGATTTTTAACGAATCAACCTTGTAGCTGACTAGATATGGATTGGAATGTTATAGAATTCAATTCTGCATCAAAGAAAGAGAACTGGAATGTAATGTTAGCGACAATTCAATCTAAAAAATCGAATTGGAACCTTTTCGAAGAGAAAACTCTCTTACACGACCGAAACAGACCCATTTTCAGAAATATTAACAAAGAAATACCCTATATTCAAAAAAATCATATTACAGAGTGTACATTTAACCAAAACAGAAAAAACTTACCATGGAACGAAAAACAACAGGCACTCAAAGAGAAGAAAAATTAGTACTGGAAAGTCTTAAAACGCAATATCAAGTCAACGTAATTAGATTCAGTAAAGCCAATGCCTAACGGTATAAAAACAAAATGACCACACACGAGCAGACGGACGAACAGACGGACGGACAAAATTAAAATTGTTCAAAAAGTGATTCTGATCATATCTGTATATATATATCCATACCTACCACGCCTCCTTCTTGTACTTGCAACCCCTCTCAAAAGAACTAACGCCCTTTTTACCTTTTTAAGGTATAAAAAGAAATAAAAGATTAACAGAAACCGCAATCAATAACTTTACAGTGGAAATCAACGCCAATAGATCAATAGAAATGATATTGGCAAATATAAAAATATACTTGACCCCACAACTATAGGCGACGAATTTAGCTTATTCTGGTCCAAAAAATCATCAGACAGCAACTTCCCACAAACCTTTATTAACACGACAAATAAAAATGCACCTACAATAGAAGCAAATACAAACAGGGCCATTTTTCCGGAGGGAGGGGCCACATAGTTTAAAAACAAATTCATAGGTCTAGATCGTATATCCGTTAAACCGTTATCACTTAGACTCAACATTATCAAATGCGTATCAAGTTTCAAATTCAACTGACACACTTACATATTTATTTCCATCGTACAAACACTAATAATATCTACAATAGACTAAGGACTTTATTTGTATGGCTCGGTTTGAGAAAACATAATTAAACAAAATCAACACGATACTAAACTCATCATTAAGAATAGAGCTAGGTGCATTACCCACCACCCCGAGCAAATAACTTGTATTTCGAAGCAGGCATTGGCTCTCTAAAATCGAGAAGGAATTTTATGATAAATACACTATTTAAAACCTTAATAAATAGTACTAATACCCAATAGCCAATATTCTTAAAAAACACGGAAAAATGTAAGAAAGTCCCATCTACAATAACGAACCCAGCAAAAAATATAATCTGCCGTATCTTCAATTCAAACAAATTAAGTAAAATCTCCCACTATATCTGCCCAATAATAAACTTGTAACTCTGCAATTTCAATAAAATACAACTCTACGAGAAACTTTCATACAAGCTTTCCCCCAATTTAAAAGAAAACTAAATAATCGAAATTGTTTATATACAGATGGCTCACAAACAGATACAAACACTGGACTCACTTTAAAATGATCAAACAGCCCAAACTACGAACCACGATCTCTTCAGCAGAAATAACTGCAATTCTCGCAGCCATAGATCCCATAAAATGAAGAGAAGATACTCGTAGCTATGCAATATTTTGGAACTCCCTATCCTCACTGAAAACAATAGAAAATATAGACAATCACAACCATTACTGAAAAACTATTAGAAACATCCTTATAAAAATATATTCAAAAATAGTTTTAGTTTGGATCCTAGGACATACACAAATAACAGGCAACGATTCCGCCGATATCGGGTAATTTAGCAGTAGTAGCACCTGTACATACAACCCCCAAATTGAACTCTAACGATGCCACACACTTCTTAAAAAATAAATTCGATAAAAAAAACTCTCAGTGTATATTTAGGAAATTTCACTGTGGTACACAAGTTCAATCACAACCCGACTCTAACTCGACTCGATCCAACTAAATTTGGAAGAATACGCCTCGCCCACAGCAAAATCACACATGAACATCTACTAGACAAAAATCTATAAATATACTTTCCCTTTCTTTAACTTTAATTCCTCCATTTTCTTTCATCACATTCTCTCTATTTACACATATTTCAACACTAAAAGAAGTCAATCAAAAACAACAGCCCACTAACATCGTTATCAAACTCAGTAGCCAACATAGAAACCATATCTTTCTCAAATTTACAATTCTATACCATCGAATTTGACACACTTTTTATAACTAATTAAATATATATATATATATATATATATATATATATTTATATATATATATATATATATATATATATATATATATATATATATATATATGTATATAATTAATTTAAGCTTGTAACAACTTGCATAAACTATACTTGAAATTTGCGGAAATTATAGTACCCATAGCTCTAATACACTTAACTTAACTTAAGTTTTGTAAATAAATAAATAAATACATACTGTATTTTCTCTCATATCCAGATAAAGTTAAAAAGCCCAGTCTTTATGAATATAATTCAATATACATACAGGTCGGTAAACTCTGGTGAATGTTTGTTTTATGCACGATATGCCTATCAGATATGTTATTCCCTACGATATTTGTTCCATAATAGGTTTTGGATTCTAGGGTGACTGCAGTAGGGTGAAATAGTATTTTACTTTGAAAAGTCGAGGCAGGTTTTTTCAAGTCAATGAAAATTATTTTATATATTTATTCCTTATTTGTAGATCGTCTTCGAATAAATAGTCGATTTTCAATAACTTCACAGAAACTTTGAAGGATGTAGGTTTAAAGTTTCGATAAATGGGATTTTTGAGACCAGAATGCCTTATACTATTATGGTTCCTTCAATGTACACTAATATAGCATTCTTAAAAATGTTAATACTAAGAAAAGTTTTTAAATATTTAAGGTCTCAAATTTTCGATGACAAGCAACGTAATTTAGTCAGTAAATATCGTCCATACAAAAATCGTCATTATTGTTTAAAAGTTCGAGCTCGTTGTACGGCACTCCATTCTCACAAGAAAATGTAGAAACAGATTGTCTAAATCTTGATCGATCAGGATATAGCACCCTTAACTCTTTATAAAATAATTGGTGAGAGAATTATCTATTATTATACATAAAGATCAATGATGGGAAACGTGCAAAATTTGTGTATATTATCTGAACTGCCACATTAACATAATTAGGTGTTTGTCCTTTCCTTTACCAACATTTTCCAGATTTTTAAGAAAATACTTAAAGCTTATTCGCATTCAGCAGATACAATTATTTCCACAATGAAAGTTTGCCATTTTCAAAAAGAATTTCATAGTAGATCTGCAGAATACGAGTATGCATTTGTGAGTATTCATACATATGTATGTAAATCATACTTCTGTGTCAAGGAATATAAACTGATTTCTCAGACTCTGAAGAGTAAAACTTAATATAAGTTTATTTGGCATTAACGGCTGTGGCTGTTCCTGTACATGAATGTATGTACAAATATACATATGTGCAAGCTGAAATATATATAGAAGCTGAAATATCAGAGCTAAAGTCAAACTAACCGATTAAACCTTGATCTTGAGGTTAGTAGTCTCAGAGGCAAAATACTCCTTTTTATTCGAATTCAGATTGGTTTAAATAAGGACGCTGTCTAAGCCTTCTCAACAATTTTTTCACACGATGAATGCGCATACATACACTTGCAAACTCACATATGAGCATGCATACGACTCCTATGTCGAGAGCTAAAACAAAAATAAAAGTCGAATGAGAAGAGAAAGAAGGAATAAGAAGAAGCAACAGATCCATATCGACGTGTACATTCGCATCCATATATATTGCAATGTGTGTATGGTTGTGTGCAATCCATTTACGCATGCTACATACCCAGTTGGAAATTGATCGACCCATCTTCAAAGACAGCTGCAAGTCACATCGTATTTTTCAACTGACAACTAAGTTGAAATGCATGTATTTCTATGAAGGGCGGTCCAGTCAGTACTTCTCCGTAAACGCAATGGACAAAAGTCAACGAACTCCCAACTTTTGACGTAGGTCACGTAGCTTGACAACCACTGGCGGATATATTTGTATTCAAATTCACATTAACATCATTTTGCGCATTACTTAATAGATATTTTTATTTAAAAAAATGGAACAAACGTAGAAGCAGTGCCAATGTATCCTTATTTGTATGATAAAAGTCATGGAATTCCATAGCGGCTGCTACTGGCGCAATGGTAAATTTATTTATTTATTTTCTTTATATAATAACAAGTTAGTGTTTAAAGTTTAAAACTAGCAGCATTAGCAGCACTAGCACCACTTGCTGCGCAATGGTAATTTTTTGTCCTTATATATAAAATTTAGACACTCCCCAGCTTCGTAAAGAATTAGAACTGTTACAAGAACTTCTAGAATATTCTTCAATTCCATTTTTGCAAACTATCAAAAAAAAAAAATCAATTTATAATTTCAAATCACTAAATCGCACAGAACCGCCAATTTTTGTATCCATTGTCAAAGTATTGATAGGGTCAGTCTTTTCCGTCAACCCCGTCACTGTCGGTTAAAAAGAAAAAAACAAATTACGTGAAGTGCTGACGATTGTTTGGATCGTTCGCTCTGTCTTCTGTGACGGATCAACACATTTCCATAATGATGGTTAAAGACCATTTCAAACAAATTGGCCTTTCGGCTTACAACACCAATGAATGAAAAGTGTTCTGGTGCGAGTCGAATACTTGTCTTACTGACCGTACTCATGCGTGAGTTTCTCATTTTTATATTTTCTCTTAATTCTCTCACTCTCCTCTAATTGGCTCTCCCCTTTGATTTTTGTAACTAGTAAATCATAGATAAATAAGTACAGTTCGACAATTCGGTAAGTGCTTATAAATGTCCTTTCCATCACGGCCACAAGTACGTACTTGGTCTTTGATGTCGTCTTGGAAGACTTTGTCTTTCAAGTAGAAGTTTCCAACTGGGTACGAGCGCTTAGACTCAGATGCTCTTGTGTGCCGACTGGGGCCAGACAATTTGTAGCCATGCTCGCAATCACTTTTAATACCTGGAATATTGAAGTGTTTTCTTGGGATTTGCACCTTTTTTACTTGGACTTTTATCTTATTTTGAATTCATACGCAATTTTTAAACTCTTGTTGCACTGCGTAGGCATTTCTTGGCCAAGACATGCCATACACACTTTTTCCTAAACTGGTTTAATGAAATGTTAGACGGATGAGACTAAGCTGCAATTCAGATAAAATTAAATTGGAATATGTAATATGAAAGACTCTGCTCAAGTCCTCGTTCAGACTGTAAAAATACACTCCCCCCAAACCGGCATTTGTGGCAACAGTCTCACATATAATTAATTTATGCAAATTGTAACTTTTCTCTTCTTTAGGTAAATTAAGAGATTTAGTACATTCATGCATATCGCACAAGTTAATAAATAGCTAAACATGAGTTGCACAATTATCTCACTTACCGTTAATTCATGTTGTTCTCTCGTGTGCCTGTTGGCTGTTAATCCCACTTGCATAAATAAAGAGAAAACTAAAAATCTTCTTATGATCATAATTTATTATTTTAGCTTAGCGATACTATTCCAAAAGGAACCGCAGATTATCCAACTTATTCCAGGGAGTGCAGTGATGTTTATTCATTGAAACAACATCATATTCACAATAAGGCTTTTCACATTAAAGAAATTCATCCATTTATAAGTTGGTGAGATCAACTGAAAATAAAATAAAAACAAATTTGTTGCCTATAAGTCCTTCAAATAAAATATAATAATATATATATAATATATATATATATATATATATATATATATATATATATATATATATATATATATATATATATATATATATGTATATATATATATATATATATATATATATAGATATATATATACGAGTATATATATATATATATATATATATATATATATATATATATATATATATCTATATATATATACATATATATATATATATATATATATACATATATATATATATATATATATATATATATATATACATATATATATATATATATATATATATATATATATCTTTTAGAAATTAATTTTTTATTAAAACTATATTAAAAATATTGAAACTTTACAAGAAATTTCCTTAAAAATTACTAATTCGATTAATGGTTTAATATATACACAGAGATATTGAACATATGTATGTACATATATCTAATATATGTGGATGAGTCCCTGCAAGACTAAAATATCAACCAATTCGAACTCTATTTTGTGTGAAAATTATAACCTCCATTACAAATATTTCGACGGACTTGCACAATAACGAACCAGGAATGTCAATATAAATGCATTTCTACATTAAGCTTTAAACCATTTTTCTGGATAAGTGTGAAAAACAACTTGAAATTCCATTGCAGACACCTGGTATATATGTACTTTCTTGATATAAATATTTTTCATGGCTTAAAAATATATTTTATTATTATATTATTCAATATCCTTATTTGTTAGGACATTTTCCTTAACCAGAAAAAACTTTGATCGCTATAGTGCCCGGCTTTTGGAGCTTTCACTATGTATATATATATATACAGGGTAAATATGCACATATAACGACACTTTTCCATATTTACAAAAGAAATTAAACAAATATAAAATTTTTATAAGTCTCCTAACAATTCCATGTTTGCATGTACATGTTTCTGTATATGTTTACACATATTTGCAGATATTGCGTGTGCGTAATTTAAATATTGAGCTAGTTTATTTTTCAAAGTGTAAACCAAATAAAACACAATATTTAAGGCTGATAGCTTAAGCTGATTATGGTCCCCTTTTCCAAATTTTCTAAAGGGGTGTGTAAATAGACAACATAAACAATTATTGCCTAATTTCTTATAGTATACAAATTTTAATAAATTGAAGTATGTATATCCATATATCGTATGCCTCTGTGAATATTCTTATTATTATGTATCTACTTCAATCGCTTTTGCAAATAACTTTCTATACAATTTGAAACTGTACATACCCAAATTTTGAGCATTTTAAATATATAATCATATAACATTTTATGAATTTGTTGCTTTCTAAACTTTCATTTGCCAGAGAAAAAATTTACAAGCACTTACTAACGTTTTAATAAAATATAATTACATAAAATATTATCTTAAAATGTCATACCATGTACAAATAAACAAGCCACTAACTGAAAAGTTACTAAAAATATTTGAATTTTCTAAATGAGTCAACTCCCTCCAATCGCTGGAAAGTCTGAAAAATGACTGAAGCCAAATATACATCGAGCACTGAGACCAACCTTGGCTATGGCTGGCTTTAAGTAGCAAGCGACTGACTTGGTTATCTGTTAGATACAGCACGAACACGGCCATAATGTAAAGTTCAGAGCAGACAGGCAGGCATGTCGCCACAATGTCTACCGCGTCTAGCATACATATCTTATCTTAAAAACTCACACGAGTGTCCGAGATGTGCAGTGTGCAGTGTGCGGTGTGCGGCGTGCGATGTGAAGTGACACCGAAGTGCTTCAAAATTTATCTTCTTTTGTATCTCTTAAGTGTTTGCGTTCAGACTCAAATACATACAATGATCACGTTGACTTCGGCTAACAAAAAAATCAAAATAATAAACAAACAAAAACAGAATATATAATGTACCGCTAAAGAAATATGGTGAGAAGTAGCATATAAAATGAAACGACGGCATAAAACAGAAAGAGAGGTGCAAAGAAACACAAAAATAGTTCTTGTGTATGTATGCGTTTGAGCCAACTTCAATTTACGCAACTGCTTCGTTTAAGCACAGCCGGCAACAACACCGGCTTGGTCTGTCGTGATTTATTAAGTTACTGTGAATAGAATTGGAATAGGAAAATTATCATGCCAGACAGACTGGCGGTAGGTCGGTCAATAGATCGCCTGTGTTTGTTTGTTTGTTTCTTCGTTTGTGTGATTATTTGTCTGATGAGGATGTGGTAGTTGTTGAGCATAACTCATGAAGATAATACATATAACAAGCCAAACAATGTACTCCAGAAAAAATTAGTGAGTATGATGCAAATTAAAAAAATGCACATCGTTTACATACATACATATGTATGTATGTTGAAGGACATACAGGTTCAAGTAAGTGATGTACAAATAGAGATGGCATTACATGTGCATGTGTATGTACATACATCCAAAGGAGTAAACAAATAAGGGACCAATATACCACAAGAAGGAAGATTTTCGTTCGCCACAGTCAAACATATACATATGTACTCATACATATTCGTTTACATACGCATGCATGTACTAGGTTTCGGTGAGTCGAAATATAGTAATTCTAAAGAATACATTTTCACCCCACGGCTGCGGCTATTATACCAGTTTACACACATTTATACCAATTAGTGTTGCCAGATTGACTTGCGAATTCATTATTTTAATTTATAGATTTTATTGGATAACAATTTTAAATTTTGAGTTTAAAAAGGGAAATTCAAGTAAAAACTCGTAGCTAATGTTGCAATATAAAACTTCAAAAATTATAAGTTTACTAAGTTTACTACATTGAATTATAAACTATACCAGATATATATATATATATATATATATATATATATATATATATATATATATATATATATATATATATATATATATATATATATATATATATATATATATATATATAATTCGCAGTCTTTCATATCGTTTTTCAATCGCAGTTTTTCATATCGTCATAGAAACAATGGCTTTCTAACTAAAACCGCTTTAACAATTATATTGTGATTTGAGCATAAATTTTGATTTGGTTGGATAATAGAATAACATTATTGGCATACAAGTTGCTGTTCTATGGTTGGGATGGTTTCATGCTTAGAAGACCAATTCTGCGGAAAAATGAATGGGATCGCAAACAGCAGCAATGATGCTATCTTTGCCTTCAATCGCAATTCCTCCAAATACTTTAAATTCATAATTTTTATTAAAGTAACATAATTCAAATTTTTTAAGAAAGTGAAATATGTATTTACATAATTCATCATATGCCTTACCCTTAAAAACTAAATAGTTATTTTCAGAGTCACATATACTATTGTTATAACTGGGGTTGGTACGCCCACATTTCATATAAGAAATGTTCTTGACTAAATATCAAACTAGACTCGTTATGCTCCTATAGAATTTCACATACTTTTTTGTTTTTGGTGGGAAAGTGAGTCGTTATTTCTCAAGCTCCGGATAAATTTTTTGTGGACATCCCTGCTATAGATGATATATTTATGAATTCATTTTTGAGTAATGTTGTAATAATCTGCATTCGCCCTATATTAATCTAGGTACAGACAATGGACAGAAAACTTCTGCTGCCACGCCCAGAACTCAGTGAGACTCATCGACGAAATTACACATTACCAGTATAAATTGTTCAAGAAAAAATTAACTCCGACTTCAACATACATATATGCATAAATTGATATCTACACACGATTACTGTAAGAAGTTTGACATAATATCAGAAAATTAGGTAATAATTATAGTGGGCGTAACGATCCAGCCACCATTGAATTAATTAATGTGAAAAATTTGCCTACAAAGATAATGTTTATTATTGTGTTAGATATCGTTAGCTTGGTATGGAAATGGGCGTATCTCATTTTTTATCGAAATCGGGGTTTTTGCTTTTTCTGGTTGTATACTCTTAAATACACCCTCCTGAAAAAATTGGATATGCTATGTTCGAAAATAACGAAGTTATAGTAAATTAAAAAAAGCCCTAACTCATAACAAACATTTCTTGAAAGAAGGACCTAGGTCACTAAAGGTGCCGTTTGATTAATCTTTCGTTTTATTTATAACTATCGCTTTAAATTAAAGAGAAAAGTGAATTCTCTGCATACATTTTATGCACTACTCGAAAGAAAAAGGGTATTCCCATAATTTGCTCTGGACAAGATTTGAGTAGCGTTGCTCGGTCTGTGTTCGATTCTTGTGTACGGTTTATAACGTAATTGCAGTGGTTATAAGTTATTATATTGAAAGTTCTGATATGGATTGTGTTGTTGGAAACAATGATACTGATACGGAAAAAGATAATGTTCGCGAGAAGCAGTTTTGCGCACCCATACGAATGGAGGGCAAATTTTAATAAGGAAAAAAGAGTGAAAGGCCAACATTATTCGAGTGTATCAACAAATGGCCTTTGCCAAGAGCTCCCAAGACAACTAGAAGAGGCTTGAGCATCACAATATTGCAAAACTAGTGCATTCAGAAATTGCTCAGAGTTTGATAAGTCCATAAAGAAACCTACCACGAACCAACAAAGACGCGCCTTTCTACAAAAATGGCTTGCTGAGTTGTCAAAAATGGAGTCTCATTGTAGAAAAAATACTAAAATGGCATATTTTGAAGCGAACATACATATTAAGAAAATTATAAAATTTATGTCGATGAATGTAAAGCAAAGAACAATAAAGAAAATGGAAACATGAAGTTATCATATTCAATTTTTGCAGAAATACTTAAGAAGACTAAGTATTCAATTTTTAAGCCTAAAAATGATTAATGTAAAATTTGCGTAGCACATAAAAATAATGCTAAGCCCGGTGAAAGTTATGAAAAACATATAGAAGAAATATAATGGATACGAGAAGAAAAATATAATGACATAAAAAATCCAAGTCCGGACTATGTGCTGTATTTTGAATGGATATGCAGCTGTAAAAGTAGTCCGTCAACTAAATGCCGCATATTACAAAATGAAATTGCAAGTTCATAATTTTACAATCTACAATGTTGTTACACATGAATCAGATAGTTATGCTTGGGATGAAACAGACGCAAATCTTGTGGCTTCAGTTTTTGTTACATGTGCTCGAACTCCAGAGATTCATCACAAAAAAATTTACTCGGATGGCTGTTTCTACCAAAATCGAAATTTTATTTTGTCCAATGCCTTGTTGGCATTTTGAGGTGAAACGAACTTAACGGTAGAAGTTTTTAATAAGTGGATATTCGCAAATGGAATGCGATGCAACCTACTCCCTTATTGAGACAAATCAAGAGATAACAAATCCACATGCCATATAAATTTGTGGAACTCATCAGGGAGGCACGAAAAACTCCTTCACCTCTACAAGCGCACAAGTTGAATTACGATTATTTCTTGGATTTTGAAAGTATTCATAAGCGATACAAGTCGATTCGACCAGGTAAAAATATTTTTCAAAAACTACATATCTGAAACATTTGATGTAAATTTTAGGGAGAGGCACTGGCGATCAAACTATCAGGCTTAATATATTTTAAAACAAATATAACTCACGATTATATGGGCTTACCGCAGAGGTCCAAGACTGTTATGAAAGATATCAACCATGGTCCTCTATATAGAGAGAAAATCTCTAAAAAGACGTGGGACCATTTGCAGGATCCGAAGAATTTGTTACCTATAGACTGCCGCAGTTATTATGATAACTTACCTCATAAAATGTAAACATTTTCGTTCAACATTTTTTTCCTTGTATATCACTTTTTTCTTTTTCTATACTTGTTTTTTTGGATATTGTATTGGATAACCTTTATCTTGTCTTATTTTCAATTTAGTGTAAAAAGCCCTCACTTACATTTTTTGCAAAAAGGTTCATCTCAAAAAGCCATAAATAACCAAACTCCATGAAAAACATAAAAAATAAAAAAGGATGCTATTCGGTTTTTTTATTGTGAATTGCATTTAGCGTTTCAGATTTTATGAGGGATTTTCCTTCTCCTGTAAAGTACCAAAAATGCGAGTTACGCCCTTTCCATACTAAGCTAACGATATATGGAAACAATATCGCCGTGGTTTAACGCACATGTAATGGTAAAAGGTATCTGGAATTCAGTCTAGTCTAACTTCAGCTTCCTTTGCTATTGTGTTTTTTTTAATAAACATTGTTCGTTTAGACTATTATTCGGATATAAAGATACATAAATATTTTACATTAGATTGTAGTAAAAATTTGACTATTGCGCTTCCCTTAAAAACTCTCCTGAGCTCAAGAAATATTAGAAAATATATTATATAGATAAGTGTTTTAAGACCTCTACTTTGTCACAAGTGACTCCATTTCTCCGCATTTATATAATTGGGCCAAGGATGAGTGGTAGATGAATACAAAAATTGTATTTATTTATTTATTTATTAGGAAAAATTATAAAAACTAAATTAACATAATTAGATATAAGAGTACGAGCTGCTATGGCCATCGACTCTGCTATAGGAAATTTAAAAAATAGAGATTATATTTTGTTTTGCAAGTTACAATCTAGAGAAAATTATAAATACTTAATATTTTAACAATAGAAGGTGTTTTTAGGATTATCTCATAATTACGATTAGTGAGGTGTTTTGCAAAAATTTCATGTTTGCATATATCTTAAAAACTCTAATATATTAATTAAAAGCTTACTCACTTGCTTTTCAGTCAGAAATTCAGCTGGATTGATTTTGCAACATTTTAAGGTGTTCTACAGTATGGCAACACTGAGAACAGTGAACTAGTATCAAGAAAAGAATCAAGAGATTCAAATTTCAGCTGCAATATTGCATACATCCTCCGAATGCGTTGTGCGAAACAATAGCGAATGCTTTTGTAAAAAAACTTTTCAGTTTTTTTGAGTCTGAGCGAAATTGTTGCGCTTAGGGCATAAAAAGGAAAACAAATGATTTGTTTAATTTTATATTTATTATTCACATTTTAGACTTACCTACATACATACGAGGGCGGATTGATATTGAAGCTACCTAAGTAGGAAAAAAACATTTATTTTTTCAAAAACCATTTATTTCTCAACATAGTCTCCTTTTACTTCGACACACTTAGTAAGACGATATTCCAACTTTTTTATACCATCTGAATAATACGATTTCGGGAACCCCTCAAAATACGCGTTAGTTTCGGTAATCACTTCTCCGTTTGAAATTAATCTTTTTCCTGCGAGCCATTTTTTCAAGTTTGGAAACAGGAAAAAGTCACTAGGAGCTAAATCTGGACTATAAGGTGGATAATTAACCAATTTGAAGTGTATTTCACGTAATTTTAGCAACGTATCTAATGCTGTGTGAACCGGTGCGTTGTCTTGAAGAAAGAGCATTTTTTTCTTCTTTAAATGTGGTCGTTTTTCATTGATTGCATCAATCAATTGATCCAATAATGCACGATAATACTTTCCTGTGATTGTGGATCCTTTTTCAAGATAATCGATGAGCAATATTCCGTGTGCATCCCAAAATACAGTGGCCATAACCTTGCCGGCCGATTTCACTGCCTTCGCCTTCTTCGGAGCACTTCCACCAGCTTCCACCCATTGTTTCGATTGATTTTTGGTTTCAGGTGTGTAGTGGTGGACCCACGTTTCATCAACAGTTATTAATCGACGCCAAAAATCAACAGGATTACGCTTTATCATGTCCAAAAACCGCTGTGAAGTGGTCTGTCGAACTCGTTTTTGTTCGACACTGAGCAAACGCGGCAACCATCTTGCCGATAGCTTTTTCATATGCAAATGTTCATGCAAAATATTGAACACACGTTCATATGATATGTTTACCAGTTCAACACTCTCACGCAACTTGACTCGGCGATCATTAATAACGATATCGAGGATTTTCTTGATATTTTCTTCAGTAACCACCTCTTTTGGCCTTCCTGTTGATGGTATTGTTGCAGTGCTTGTTCGGCCGCGTTTAAATTCAGCAATCAAATATTTTACCATGTAATCTGATGGAGCAGACTCACCGTAATGTTTATCGAGCTTTTCTTTTGTCTCTTTCGCCGTTTTCCCTTTCAAATAATAGTGTTTAATCACTGCCCGAAATTCGCTTTTTTTCTATTTTTCAAGCAATACAAAAGTTGCTTACTTCAAACGACTACAACAAATAAACTAATCGATGAAATTGGGTGAAATTTTAACAGCTGACGTTTGACATATCGCAATTTCTAAAAAAAAAGTTTTTGTGTTTGTGCTGCCATCTAGCGCTAGGTAGCTTCAATATCAATCCGCCCTCGTATATAAATCAAATGCAATCGATTATTGAGACATATATATTTATGTATGTACATGTTTGTACGTATGCATATGTTTATATATGTATTTTTTTATCAAGGGTATTTATTTTCTTTCATATCTTATAAGAAACGCTTTAAGAAATGTTTACAAAATATACATACATACATACATAAATGTATAAGAAATTGTAATAGATTTGGAACAACAGATTCAATATACCAATTTTGCTGCTGGGAAATTTTGCTGATGGTGTCACTTTGCTAAAAATGCATTACATTTAAATGGAACACGATGACCATAGACCCCCGAGCACTTATACACTTGTATTCGATTTCCTATTGATTTTCTTGTTGGATTGACGATGACTTTCTATTAGCAATGCGTTCAACTGTCACTATAAGTCTGGAACTACCGAATAGATATTAATAACACCAACGTTTCGACGCAGCTACAAATGTATCGGAAAATTAAACTTTAGCTCAGTAATTCTAGAGCATATATGGACAGACAGATATATTTAAAGAAAGATAGAGATTCTGCTTTAGGCATCCTTTTCGATTTTTAGGATCAGAGAGGGCTGTCATGTTTGCAGCTGGTTTATTTTTGGCACTATAAAAGTGATAAACTAAAGTTCGCTAAACCATTTACAATATGGCTCGTCTTTTCTCCGCACAACGCACATAAATTATTCAACTGTACTATATAAATAACAGATCTGTAGTAAGTAAGCTTCGAAATTTAAGAGGTGATGTTGATCGCAATTAGCAAAACCTCATAGCAAAATTTAACGAGTTTAGAAGTATTGCAGATATGCAAAGACTACAGCGTCACTGAAACTTCGGTCGGCCGAAAATATTGCCACTTTGAGTAAAAGTGTTGCCGTGAACCCACTGCATGTTTTGGGCGTATTTGCAACTGGTATTCCATTTATATCCACATAGAATCCAAATTGGACTAAAAGCTTATACACCATGGATAAAGTAAATATAGTACATTTGGGTGCTTATACACAAGCGTTTGGATGCCGTTTTTTCTAAGACAATTTTGTAAAAAATCTGATGTTAATTGCCCACGAAAGTGTGATTTGACACCGCTAGATTTGAAACCCAACGTATCTATCCCAGCATATCAAGCATAAAATGTTCCTGGTTTTTTGAAATTATTGAATGATACTTCTTTTCTGAACATTTTCAGATATAAAGTAACAAAAATTCTTATTAAAATATAAAATAAAAGTTGTTTAAACATTTATAGAATATATGGAAAGAGGCGTGATTTTTCACATACATTCATCATAATTAAATATGTCTGCAACAGTTTGGTTTAGTACTAGCAACTAAAGCTTTCAACATTCAGAAAAAATATTTAGGAAGAAGCATTTCGAGCCCATGGCCACGAAAGGATTCACCCCATGACTTTACGGTGTCATTTATTTATTGCTGTTATTATTTAAAAAAAAACTGAATTCCTTACTCTAGAATATTAACTATGGTGGAAAAGTTCACAAGCAAATTTGTTGTAATCTTGATGCTGCATACTCGTCCATATTCCATGTCCATATTAATTTCTGGTATAATTGTAGATAATTGCTTCCTGAGATTGATTACATTCATTGCCTCTGTGACTATTGTTTTTGCCATGTAAACCAGTGCAGTTTTCCCATTTTTTATTATTATATACTCATATTGTATTTTTAATGTTATCTTATCTTAGATATAAAACAAAGTGGCAAGAAGTGTCTGTTTCCCTCTGCTACCCGAAATTTTCCGCCAGTTTAGTAGTTCTTTTTTTAAAATGCAGATAATTACAGACCGAAGGTAATAGATAATGTAAAAAACATTGAAAAACAATTTAAAAAAGCGTAAGTGAAATTAAATAAAATTACGCTCACGCTTATGTATGAGCAAGAGAGAACATACGAATCAGAGAAAACAGAGAAGCGACACCTAAACGTCAAATTTTCAAACACTAAAAAAAACTTTGTTTAGCATTAGTTAGTAATCTGTATAGGTTTGTTTATCATTGGTTTTGAAGAAAATCAGTTTTGCGCATGAGCAAAATACATTTACAAGGTACTATTAATTGAGAGAGTGAGGGGAAAACGGTCAACATATAAGTCAAATCTTCTCTCTTAACGAATGGTGGTACGCATACAAACTAATAAAGGGAAATAGTGATTGGAAACAAGTAAATTATTGTCGTCTGCTTCCAAACTGTAGTGAAAATTACTAAAAAAGAAAAAATTAAACTATAATAAAAATAAATATGGGGCATTATTGTTGTGTTATTTGCCATAATACAGGGAGTAATGAAAAAGTTAGATTTTTCAGCGTACCTAAAGACGCAATAAAGCGAAATCGGTGGATCGTGGCTTGTGGCGTTCAGTTACTAGAAAAATCAAAGTGTCTGAAAAACATTTTGTGAATAGTGATTTTAGAAATAATCCGGAAGCCGCCACAACTAAAAAAGTGCCACTCTTTCCAAATTCCGTACCATCAGATTTTTATGGTACATTGGAAAACTGTTTGCAGCCGCTTTCTTCATTGGAAAATGTGTGCAATATTGAGCAAGGTCCAGTGACTAAAAGACCAAGACTCTCACAATGTGCAGTTCCGTCAGTTTTAAATAATACTCAGGAACTATGTAATACAGTTATTAATGTAGATTGCTGCACTGAAACCGATCACCGATGCTGCCCTCAATCGGTCATTGAGTTCAATGGAAATAAAATTGTGCACTGCAATAATTTCCGTGATAAGTCAATGGAATTAAGCACTGCAATAATTTCCGTGATAAGTCAATGGAATTAAGCACTGCAGTTAGTTTACCAAATACGGTAAAAAAAATTTTTTTTCAATGTTGAATGTATTTTCGAATTAAATATTTAAATAGACGATTAACAACTCAAAAAAAAAACAGAATAATTGGCAATAATAAATTATTAAAAATATTATTTTGAGTTGTATTAGTTGTTGTATTTTTAATTTTGTTTGTAAATAATAATACATGAAAGAACCAAAAAAGGGCACTTGAGCTTTTACTTATTGCGAAAAAAGTGCAAAGCCAGAAAATAGCGGCCAAAATTTACAAAAGATGCAACACTGTTTATTCGTTTTGACACTTATTATGACTGTGAGAGAACGACATTTGGACTTGATGCAACTACAGTTGCATCAAGCATTTGGACAGCGGTCTTCTATTAATAATACTTTGTAAATGTGTTTTGCGCATCAGTAAGTGTGCGCAAAATGTGAGACGTTTCTCTCTATTCTCTGTTACGTATCAAAATACATTTACCAGATATTATTAATTGAGTGAGAGGAAAACAGTCATAATATGTGTCAAATCTGCTCTCTTAACGAATGTTGTATACGAAAACAAATTAAAAAAGGGAACTAAATAAATTATTGTGCTTGGAATATTTGTTAAGCAAGTACAAATTATTGAAAAACTCGTTCCACAAAAAATTACTTAAGCAGCGGATTAAGCGAATTTTCATGTACCAAGAAAGAAAATGTGAATTTGTGTACTGATTTAATATATATAAATATATTAATATCATATAAATATACACATATTAGAATTTCATTTCCCATAATTTTTTCATTTTATATGCCCATTATCGCACGAAAACAGTAAATAACAACGTTCACGGCACAAATTTAACCAACAAATTTTTGAATAGAACAAACATTTGAATGCCAAATCAATTGAAATATATTATTTCATATTTATTTATATAAATATTATCATAAAACGCGATAAATATGTAATATTAAACACAAATTTTCACATTTCTAACAAATTGTTTGTCTACGTTTGAAATTGTTTAAAGTTAATTAGAAGTGGGTGCATTTTTTGTGGTGTTGAATATGTATGTGGATAATGAAAATATAATTATTTCTTTTACCAGCATTTTTGAGCATCATGACAAGAGAAATTTGTCTTAATCAACAATCTACTAACGCCAGGAGGCCAGCTGCTGCCAGAGTAGAAGAAAGTGAAGTACAGCGCATACAGCGAACTCAAGATGATCGAGAACGCAGTGCGCGGTCACGTTCTCGGTTACAAGAAGCAGGGAGCACTGATAATCGAGCACGTATAAATTTCAATCGTGCTGCATTCAACTATGATAGTCAAGTGAATTATAGTTCACACAAATCAATGACCATTGGTTCAATGAACAAAGTTTGGGAACATTGCAAGGCACTCAAATTCAGCACTGAAACACCAGGATTGTGCTGTGAAAATGGGAAAGTCAAATTGCCGGCATTGAATTCTCCACCAGAACGATTCTTTCATTTCTGGAACGTCGCCATTTCTTGAAGAATATTCATGCATACAATTTATGTTTTCAAATGACTTTGTTTGGTGCTACAAATATTATCAGAGATAATTTCATGCCAACATTGCATTTAAGTTAATCAAAGAAATAAACGACAATTGCAATGTTTACAAAAATTTCAACTTGACATCTTTTGATATCAAGATTCAAGGTCAGGTGTACCACAGAATCGGATCGTTATTGCCATTTGCAGATAGTTTTCATCAGTTTTTGCAAATTTATTTGCTTGGAAATTCCAATGATGAAATTAATCAATGGTGTCCTATTTCTCCGAACGTACGAAGAGAAATAGTTGTTGTCTCACAAGATTATTTTCATCAACACAACGAATGGGTGACTTTGTTAAAAACGGCATTGGACAGAATCCCGTCGGATAATCATAGAAGAGCTGACAAAACGCCCGGTGGACAGCACTCGAGACGATACAATGTACTAACAATAGACGATGTAGCAGTGGTAATCGTTGGAGAAGAATTTAATGCACGCGATATCATCCTTCATCGTAGAAATGATCAACTTCAACGTGTCTCTGAACTTCATCGCTCTTATGACGCTTTGCAATATCCGATTTTGTTTTCGCAAGGGGAAGACGGCTATCAAATTGACATTAAGTTGGTCAATCCGTCAATTGGTTAGTTAAATTTATTCTCACAAATGTGTAACACAATTTTTTCAAATGTTTACGAAAATCGAGACTGATCGTTTGAATTACATTAGGTTCCATCATAAAAGGCTACGCCTGAAGAGTACATCCATCTACGTGATGCCAATAACAATGATGGCAACCATCGTGTAAATCCAAATGACATTGGCTGACGATATTGCCATCTTCATACACTGGTAACCTGCATCATATGCATGAGTATGCACAGGATGCGATGACATATGTTCATTCTTATGGTCGACCAGACCTGTTTATTACTTTTATCTGTAATCCACAATAGAGTGAGATTCGAGAATACTTATTGCCAGGGCAATCGCCAACAGATCGTCACGACATAATGTCACGTGTGTTTAAACAAAAGCTGGAATCATAAATGATTTTATTGCGAAGCTCAATGCTGGATGTATTCTGTCGAATGCCAAAAAAGAGGACTCCCTCACGCACAAATATTGATATGGTTGGTTGAGAAATCCCAGATGAAACCACCGATCCAGAATTATTTTAAGTGATCAGAAAGAACATGATCCATAGTCCGTGAGCTCACCATGCATGATTGATGGTAAATGTTCGAAACGTTATTCCAGAGCATTAATTTCAGGCACAGTTACAGTCAATGACGGATACCCGTTATATCGTCGCCAGTCGACAGAGGATAACAGAAAATCAACAACTATCAAAATGAGAGATCAATCCATTGAAGTTGATAATCTTTGGATCGTGCCTGATTTTGTCCAAAACAAACAAAGCCCACATTAACGTAGAGTATTGTAATTCGGTGAAGTCCATAAAGTTCATCTGTAAATACGTAAATAAAGGTGGCGACATGGCTGTGATCCAAAGAGAAACGACAAAATCACTTAATTTCAATTAGGAGGCTATGTCAGCAGTATTGAGGCGGTGTGGAGGATTTTTACATTCCCAATTCATGAGAGACATCTAACCGTAGTTGATTTAGCTGCCCGTCTTGAAAATGTTCAATGCGTTTATTTTACCGCTGAAAACGCACAGCGAAGAGAAACGACGCCACCATCCAGAAAATTAACCGAACATTTTAAATTGTGTGCACCAGATACATTCGTCAGCATGTTATACTCGGAAGTGACGCATTATTATACTTAGGATAAACCGACAAAAAATGTTTCAAAGGCGTAAGCAAGGAAAACCAATCCATGGCTACCCAAATGTGTTCTCGACAGATTCTTTGGGACGTATTTACACGGTTCACCCCAACAATAATGAGTGTTTTTTTTTCGTTTATTGTTGGTTAATGTTCGTGGTCCAATATCATTTCAAAGTCTTAAAACAGTTGATAGACTATTGTGTGCAACATATCGTGTGGGAGGCTACCCTTGCCGATGCTGCAGTTTCATCTACTCCTCGCCAAATAAGAACACAATTTGGAATAATTCCCATCAAATCCAATTGAACGATGGAGAAATTATCAAGATTTCATGACGGAAGATATTTTGAACAGACTTCGCCGTAGTACGCACTTGCTACATACGCCGGAAATACATAATGAAGCATTGATCATGATTGAAGACATTTACTTAACAATTGGAAACAAAGAATTAGCACAACTTGGCATATTGTCACCAAATCGCTCAATGCATGATCTGTTTAACGAGATTTGCAGCATTCACGAGATTACGATTGCAACGTATTGGATGCATTTGCTCAAAAAATATTCCAAAATTGAACAATGATCAAAAGCATGCGTACGCACGATTATGCATGTTGTTAACGATGAAAGTGGTGGAATTTATATTTTTGGACGCGGCTATAGAGGAACTGGTCAAACATTCTTGATTTCGTTGCTATTAGCAACATAAAATAGTACTAGCATTGTCTTCTTCTGGGATTGCTGCTACTTGATTGGATGGCGGTCGAACACCACACTCTGCACTTAAGCTGCCCTTAAATATGCGGGCACATGACAATTCAACATGTAACATAGCTAAAACATCCGGAATGGCAAAAATCTTGCAACAATGTGCAATAATCGTTTGGGATGAATGTCCAATGGCTAACAAAATATCGTTAGATGCATTAGATAGAACAATGAAAGATCTACGAGGAAATCAATATTTGTTAGGTGATGTTTTAATACTGTTAGCTGGAGACTTTAGACAAACGTTACCAGTCATTCCTAAATCTACTGCTGCCGATGAAATAAACGCATGCTTGAAATCTTCAATTCTATGGAAAAATGTAAGAATACTCACACTAAAAACAAACGTACGCGTTCAATTGCAAAACCATTCATCAGCAGCTGATATTTCAACGGAATTGTTGAAAATTGGGGATGCTACAG
Source organism: Clusia tigrina (assembly GCA_920105625.2). NCBI lineage: Eukaryota > Metazoa > Arthropoda > Insecta > Diptera > Clusiidae > Clusia > Clusia tigrina. Next base: position 370,079,504 of record OV050030.1, read on the forward strand.
TGCCAGTCGACATGGATACAGGTATGATAACACTACCAAAGGATTTTTTCCGTTTCACTCAATCATAAGAAGAACTGATTCATTGCGTGTTCCCAAACATAGGACAACAGTAAAAAAATCATGCTTGGTTATGCGAGCGAGCAATACTGGCCGGAATGAGCGAAGATGTCAATGATCTTAACGAGGCTATTTTGAAAGAAATACCACGTCCATTATTCACATTCAAATCAGTGGATACCATTATGAATCAGGATGAGGGGGTGAATTATACCACAAAATTTTTAAACCAGTTGATTTGCAGGAAAAAAATTGGAGCACCGATTATTCTGCTTCGCAACATCAACCGACCAAAATTTTGTAAAGGCACAGGCTTGCCGCCAAAAAAATATTGAGAAATGAGATAGAAGCAACAAAGTTGTATGGAAAATTCAAATGCGAAGACTTTTTGATTCCTCGCATCCCTATGATTCCATCTGATGTGTATTTGAATTTAAGCGTCTTCAATTCCCTGTTCGCCTTGCATTCGCCGTTACCATCAATAAGTCGCAAGGACAATCTTTAGAAATGTGCGGTATAAATTTGGAAAATCCAGTTTTCTCGCATGGCCAACTCTACGTTGCATGCTCCCAAGTCGGAAAACCATCTGCACTATTTGATTACACGAGCGATGATGAAAAAAACCAAGAATGTTGTTTATCTAAAAGCATTGCAATAATTGTTTTAATTTGATTCAAATTATTGTAAAAAGTTTTTTTCTGCCTGGCGAAGCGGGCGGGGGTTCATCTAGTATTTAAATAATTTCGCTGCTTCTTCAAAAACCATATGGATTCATTACAGTCCGACAGTTAAGATCATGGTTCTACTGCCTGTGTATTATATTTTGATTTTTTAATGTAAGCTGATATTAAAGAGAATACATACACAGAAAATTTTATGTAACGGAAGTGATGGCGATTTCACAAAAATCGGTGAGCAGCAAGGGAAAGCGAGATGTAATGAATGTATTTATGTTCAGGTGGGTTGACTAGAATATAGAAATTACATACTACATAGGCATCAATTTACTATTCTGATATTATAAAAAAGTGTATTTGAAAATCTTTCGTGATGAAATTGCTGATTTGCATGAGTATACTTTGTTATACTGTTTGTAAGAACACAAAATAATACATAAGCAGGTAAAGAAAAGCAAACAAGTTAAAATTTACGTATTCGTCTGTCACAATTTTCGTACGAAAATTTACCTGTACAGAATAATACAGAAGGCTGAAGTCGGGTTAAACTGACTTCGAAATACTCTTTATCCTTAATGGCTTTGCAGCGGCTGAATACTGATTCACATACAATTTAGTCGAAAAATTTGACATAGGTCCAAACTTTTAAACAGGTATCAATAGGTGCATTGTTCTCAAAATGTCCAGCAAATTTTTTGTTTGCTGAAATTTCGTTCATGGATCTTGCATTGGGACCTAATAATGAATATTCGTTAAATTTGTGCGTGGCAGTAGTAATAATTTGCCTATATTTTGCTGGCACGCTAGTAAGCACCTATTGTATAGTGCTACCAATTTGTATTTATATATCATCATTAGAAGCATAGCTAGGGTAATTTTCAGCGGGGTCGCCAAAGTTTAGTATATGGGAGGGAGGCGTTTAAGTATATCTGATCGACCCTGTTTATTGTATATGGCTATGAAGCGTCAATATACGCATCCGTATAAAATTTTGCCCAAATATTTTATATAGGTCGTAAGTTATAAAAATGTGTTAATAGTGTGCGTGGCTGTGAAATAGCCGCCCATTTTTTGTGTGGTGTTTAATGGTAATGCCCTCAATCTTCCTGTGAAATTTCGTTTAGGATTCGTCTATAGGAACATAGTTAGGATTTTTGGTTAATTATGGGCGTGGCAGTATTATTATTATTATTACACCATAATTAATTATGATTGCAAAGGATTAGGGTGGAACTAGCTAGCTGTGGTACTAGCTACTGAGACTTTCAACTCGAAGAGAAAGAGAAGATTTTTTATTAAGAAGCATTTGTGAGACCGAACCCGGAACAGGATTTGAACCTGAGACCCTCTGATTGTGAGTCTGGCATGCTTACAACTAGACCACAGAGAGTGACTAGTATGATCACCATATTTTGCAAACACACTACTATGAACCCAATATACACTACTGCCCATTCATATATCATTAATATCAGCAGAGCTAGGATAATTTTAATTTTAGTCCCGAAAAGTTCCCTATATGGAAAGTGGACGTGTCCTTTCTCTGATCAACACAATTTCTGGCAGTTGGTTTTATAATGTCCACATGCTGCTTCTCAAAAATTTCATCCATAAATCTCTAATAGATTTTAAGTTAAGAATATTTTTTAATAGTGGGAGTGGCAGTTAATAATGTATTCTGTTATTATTCCATCAATTGGACCGAAATTACAGTAATTTAAAAAAAGTGAAAAAAGTTGCATATTTGGGTGCTAGGCGTGGTCTTTGTCCAAATGGGCTCATATAGCAGACTATACTTTTGCAAAGTTTCTTTAAGATATCTATAACGGATTGGGAAAATTAGCCACTTTAGCCAGACAGACGGCGGACCGACGGACGGACAAAATGATTCAGTAAGTAATTCTCCATACCTGTCCATACCTGCCACGCTTCTCAATGGTAGATGAAAAACCGATCAAACGCAAAAACTTAATCCGTTGTATAAACATTTCATTTCAACGCGATATACATACATATTTTCATTAATTTATACCTATCTATTGGATATAAATAATGTGTTGGTAAAATGTTGACGTGTGATTTGACGTGAGTATTATCCGATCAGAATTGGATTGAATTTTATTATTGTGTCATAATACATGGTGACGAAAAGAGAACAACGGTGGAAGGAACAACAAATTTTATTTATTTAGATGAAATTATATCCCTCTGAGGTGATGGAACCATAAAATTTTAATTGAAAAATGTCTTTTGACCAAAGTGGTCAAATCTTCGCAAAATTTGTGTTAAAAGTTCTATATAAGACATTGCGAATATTTCTGATTCGGGAAAAAGTTCATACCCATCGCTTTTCCCACAATTCTGAAAGTACAATTGGTGTTATTAGGTATTGAAATAGTGATCTTTGCTGATCATTCTGCCTGGTTCATCATCCTATCGACACCAGTAGCACTCAATTTTTGTTATGTTTACACATCGCTTGAATGGTACTTCGAATTGCTGGCATATCTTTGGTGGATTTATTTTCATTTGCGGACCATAGTTTCGAAGTATTTAAATACAGATTTTTGCTCCTATGATTTTTTCTTCTCACACACAATCAAGAGTCCAAATTATATATAGAAATGAAGTTAATGTTAGTTACAAGAAATATATGTGTGCCAAAGCAAATTTACATATGTAGCTTTGGTCGCCTTGGATGTTACAATAACAACTTTGAACACTGGCCGAGCAAATAATTGAAAATTGTCGTATACTTGGATGAAAATCCTTGCGTTTTTGTTCAGGTTCCTTATAGTATCGAAAGATTCCGGTCAGCAGTCTCAGAACTCGTTGACTCATGTGTGCTTGTTTTCTATTCTCGCATAGTCGGGAATAATGCGTTGATATTATTTGAATTGCACTGACATATGTGTGTACATATGTATTTATTTATATGACTAAAAATTATGCGCTTAGATCAGTCCTTACACAACAAATCTGGAATAATAATAAGTTTCTAATACACTCACCTCGTGAACATAAATGCACACACACATACAAGCATAATATTAAAATCAGAATGGAAATCAAAAAGTATGTTCTTAAAGATCTTCAAATGCGAGTCAAGTTCTTATCAATTACGACTCAAATACACTCAATTAAGATTAATTACCCGTGATCTTTAATAATTGTTAATTGTGTTGCAATTATTGTTTTGTTTGCTCTCGAACTGTGCACTGTGTTCGCTCCAATCAAATCGTAATTTTTGCCAATTTATAAAAAAAATACGCCAGAAATCTTGTAAAATAATAGTTTAGTGCTTAATTAAAGACGGAGCGTAATATATTCCACATAAAGTGTAACAAGACGACCAGCCGCTCGCAACAGGGCCTATATTTAGACTGAATTCACGCTTAGAAGCTTTCAATTTCAGATATTCCAGGCCAGTGTATACTCTTTTTTTCCAGTCTTGCCCAGTCCAGCAAAGAGAGCATGAACCGACGGACAAATTCCAGTTGGGAAGAGAACCAAAAATTGCGAAAAATGCCGGTCAGAAAAGAGAAGCAACGCAATAGCAAAGAAGAAGTTCCAATTAATAAGTACGTATAATTATATTAGGGGTGTACATTACACTGGTTGGTGGCTTATATAGAAAAATTTAAGTCACTCCGATCATGGTTGCCACTCACCCAATACCTTTCGTATCAAATTTTACAAAAATAGCACCAAAACCAAAAAATTTACCATTTTTTAAATTTTCCTAAATATTCTTTATTTTTAAATTAAAAGGCAAATTAAAAAATCACATTATTTTATAATAATAATGTATACACTAGAGTATCGAGATGCGTCGTTTTAACTCGTGATTCTTTTTTGAAACGCATTAACGATTTAACTAGAGGCTCTAGTTTAAAAATAATTGAACTGTACGAGTATATGTAAATATAGTACAGAAATAGACATTGAGTATTCTTAAAATACGTCCTACGCCACCCACATATAATGTGGGTCTGTGGATCCAATACGTACTAGCTCGTTAGCAAGCATTCAATAATTTATTGTTTTAAACTCTAATTTTTTTCTTTGTTTATTTTTTATTTGTCTTAAATTGAAAATAATTCTTTCTGCGGATGCTGAACTATGATATTTCATAATTCCATAAAGCGATACTCTCCTAATCCATTTACCACAGAAATTATCTTCTCCCAAAAATTAAATACGAGTATATCAGAATACTGAAAGAAATCTTGAGGTAGTCCACTGGGATAAACTCGTATCACATTCAACTAATTGAGGAATGCTGCTTATTAAAGGCAACATAAAATTTCATTTTCCGAAAAGACTTCAAGTTAAGAGTTATTATATTTAAAAGTTTAATGTCTTTTCACCAAAGTGGTCAAATCTTTGCAAAATTTGTGTGAAAAGTTCTATATAAAACATTGCGAATATTTCTGATTCGGGAAAAAGTTCATACTGCAGATAGGATTCGGCTTTGCTGCCAATAAAAATATCTCGAGTTGGTAGATAGTTTTCTTCGATAGTCAAATCAATATTATTGAAGTTTTCAACATTTTTAACGACATGGATTTTTAAAAAAGGTCAAATATGATTTCAAATTGAGAATATAAATAAGGAAGCCTTATATATTCGGATTGAAATTCATTATTCATATTATTCAGAAGTTTCAAAATATAAGATATAAACAATATTTGAGCTAATTCCATCGATCTTGTACCATTAACTTCCAAAGTCGAAGATATAAATTGTAACTGGAGTGCACTCCACTGTTCATTTGTTCGCGTATTACTTGTTCCAACATCAGCCAGCACTCACATTCCTGAAATTCTTGAAATTCATTAATTCTTTTTGGGCTATACGAAAATTATTTATATATGTACATACCTACATATGTATATATTGCGTCAAAACTGTTCAATTTCCACAGGCAAAGTTTTACAAGCATAACCCGAATGGCAAGTACACTTTATGAAGAACAGATCAATATCAGTTGCTGATTTGGTTTCAATCCAAAAAGAGATCCTGCCACACTCTGGCTCTATCCGTTGCAAGACCAATCATGTTTTTTAGAGGAACTTCATTATTTGAAGAAAAAAAATTTAATAATCTGATAAATAGTTTCAGGATCACATTTTGTTAACTGAACTAAAGCTAAGCAAGAATATTTTATGCAACGGGCATTTTTATTAATACCTTACAACTAAGACCTAAAATCGTTTGCGAGACACGTCTGTTGTTTTATCAACAATTAGGGAAAGTTTAGTTTGCTGCAGCTGGCATAAGATTTGGCCCATTGCCTTCATACTTATAAGGGAAGCCAGTTGGGTACATTTAATTAATGAGGTTGGCAAAAAATCCATTACTTGGAATCGCAAGCTGACAGTGGACTACGCAAAACATGACGAGCATCAACTCTTTTAGGCGAACTTCTTTTTCTAAAATGTCCTGTTCTTTAGGCACAAACAAATTAATTTGAGTTTGATTATTTTTTCCTTAAATATTTTGCAGTTGGCTATTTTGACCGTGCCTATTCAAATGCGCAATATTAGTTAATAATTATTTCCCACAAGCTTTGCAAAAAACTTGACCATTTCCTTATGCAAGCAGAGGGAAACATCGTTCACCATTCTGCACGAAATTTTCTTTTCGCATCCGTTTTTGGGATAGGTCCCTCACTAATACATACATTAATGTAAATTATTTGTATTATTTTTATGTAACTCGCATTAACTTTTATTATATATACATATACTATGTAAATACGTACTCCTCAAGTGCAGGATCTTCGTTGTCTATTGGCATATTTTGGCCAACGGCGCGTTTTTGTTTAACAATAAACCTTTAATGATTTAATTTATATAATTGTATAATATATATTCAAGAGAATTGGATAGCAATTGGATCAGATTTTATATTAAGAATAGTTATAATATATTAAATGACCTTGTTAACATTTCAGCTTTCAACTCCAAGTTAAATATTATAATTTTTTTTCGACTAATTATCACCTTTTTTTTTAGAAGTTTCGCAGTTCGTTTTAAAATACAAGTGAAGTGACCCCCTAAAAGTTTAATTTAAACATAGTCCTGGTTTATTCTTTTTTTTCCCCCCGAATATTCGCCATATTAGACAAACATAGACAACATCCCAGCAGTGAAACCAACTAGTTAAAATAATAGTAAAACTCATATAAATGTAAAATTAATATATATGTATGTACATAATATAATAACGTGTACTCCAACATGTATAATAATGTTTGTGCATAAATGCGGAATGTGTTAATTCAACTTGTTAATTTATGATGCCGCAATTCCACTTTTCTTTCCGGACACTTTGTGGATATTTTAAAGCACGCGTTAACGTGAAGATTTATCTCTAAAATGAGGAACTACAAAATGGGGTTGAAATTATAAAAATAACTGTTTTTCTTCAAATTCCAATATTTGTCTTTACTTCCTTTTTTATTAAATTGACAAGAAAGGAAAAATTTAGTATACACGGCAATGAACTACCGCAGAAGTCAGTAACTGGTTTACTTATAGATAAGTTTTGAACTAGTAAATTAACCACTTGATTTTTTACTATCAAATTTAGAGGTATATTTTGAAGACTGCCTATAGTTTTCACTACAGGGATATGGAATATTTTTACACCAAAAACAATAAATTCACATACACTGTACGTGTGACCAAAAAAAATGGTCGGAACGGTAAATAAATATGGAGGGAATTGAATGTCTTTTCTTATTCTTCTTTGCTATCGGTTGCCTATCGGGTGAGTAGAAGGTGAATTTACTTACATGTTGGCTGCTAGGTGAATTTCGTACCTCCGGAATTGTCAAACATAAGCAATGTGCAATCAAAATAAACGAAATTGAGAGGAATGGAGGAATACATAAGAGCTGCTTAAAGTGGCACACAATTCATATAACATATATTTAATGGTTAAATAGTCTCCTAATTTCTTCATAACGTTCAAACTTTACAAAAATAACAATTAAAAAACCCTTTTCACTCGAATCAAAACTCTATTTGCAATTGTTTGCATATTTGTTGTGATCGCATTTTTCTATTATTTCAAATTTGACACTACTGAGGGAAAGTTGGTTCAAAAAAATTTCTTCTTGCAGCCACTATGGTTTGTGAATGGGCTGCTACAAAAATTTGTCAGTTTATACGTAAACATCTGCGTAAACAGCTGTGCTATGTGTTGAGTACGGTAGCGAAGAAAATTTCCGCTCAAAGAAATTGCGTCCGATCAGTCAGCTGATTGAAAAAAATTCGGAGAATTCTAATCGGTTGGGTATCCACAATGCAGCCATTGCATTGTTTTTGTTTCACATGGATAAGGAAAAAATTGGATCATTTTATCAGCTGACATTTAATAAAAAGAGTTTCTCTATATTACTCTATGGTTTCAGTCGTTAGCGCCAGAGGGGTATAACTTACACATCAAATTTTTTAACGTATGAAATTGTAATAGGAAAAGAAAAAAAGGAACAATCAGAATAAGAGTTTTTCAGTTTATAGTATTTCTTATTAGTAAAACAGAATAAAAATAAAATACAAAATAATAATAATAATAAGAAAAATTTGTATGCGACAATATTTAAATTATTTTTTTGTCCAGTTTGATATATATGTATATTAATGCAAAGTTAGCTTTTTTTATACATTACATATCTAAAAATAAATCAATTGCTTTTAGTATACATTGTTGGTATACACTTATATCAGTAGCGAACTAATTAAATGTTTTATAAAATTGTAATAAAGTACACAAATTTCGAGTGAAAACTTTGTACAGGCTACCTCAAACACAAGTTCACCTTCCACAAAAAATAAGAGCTGGGAGAATATAAATTGTTATTTTATTTTTATAAATTAATATCTTCAATTAAAAAAGCAGTTAAAGTATCAAATCGACTTTTGTATAAATAATTTCCAGTTATTAGTTTCAGATACCTACATGAAGTAATTAAGGATAGAATTACTGTTTTGAAGAAGCTCTGTGCACTGATGGCACTGTGTTGAGGCGATGTCGGAGATCTTTTGAAGTTGGCGAAGCAGCTACGGTGCTTAGGAAAACATTGCGATAACGAGTTTATTTAAATTAAGGACATCAAGAATAGTTACAGATGCAAGAGTTTATATGTATATACAATAAAATTATTAATATACATTTTTTTTGCAGTGTTGCTGAAATGGAACATTCCGAGAGAATGGTGAACGTATTCTCCGAGCTCGACCTGGGTTACCCATTACGATTATTTTTCTTAATTGGTTGTTAAGAATTTTTTTATTCTTATTGTGATATTCAATATTTGATTCTTTTAAATTTTTTTGATAAATTCTGAAGCAATATTTAACTAAAAGAAGCCAGCGTATTTAATTAAATGTTTCTTGCAAGACTATAATATTAAAATTACACGATATTTGTTTGTATTGCTTGCATACACGGCATTAAATTGTATGAGTTTTGACAACGTGTTGAGTAATTCAATGTAGATAAGATTTTGTACCCTACATGGTATGTGTTATAATTTAGTTAATTGGGTGTTTGTGAAACTAATTCGTAATAATAAATAAAATAAGGTAATCATATAAACTATCAAATCTATTTATATGAAAATTAGTAATTGAAATAATACTGAATATATTTTTAAATGTAGACATGCTTTCGCAGGAGCATTATATATACATTTTTATTCACAAAATTCCGCAGAATTCATATATTTAAATACTGCTTTCTGCTTTGGAATTTCATAACTTGACTAATTATATATTATATATTATATTTTGTATTCAAAGATTTTTAGCTCTGAATTGAAATTAAAATGCCCTCAAAAATAGATGTTTCAAAACAAAAACAAATACATATATAACATTTATTTAATTATATATAGGTACAGATTTGTGTTGCTTTTTTTGTTTTATATTTATTACTACACATTTAAAGTTTCATACTCTAACATTTAGTTTAATGCTAGTAGATAAATACTTTCTTTTAGTAGATACATATTTTCTTTAATTTTTTATACTTTAGTTGATTAAAAAGAATAAACAAGCCAAAAATATTATAAATTAATATAAGAATTACCTAATAGTTTTAATAAATTTATCTGATTAGCATATAGAGTAGTGTACCTAATATTAGTAATTATCAAAATTATTAATCAGAATAATTATTCACCAAATTGAATTTGGTACTTTTTGGAGTAAGAATAGTATTAAAATATTAACGAACGACAACCCCAAATACTATTTTTTTCAAAACTTTTCAGTTTGTTTACATCCAGTGGAGAATGAAAAATTGGTTTGTTTACACTGCGACCGCACAATCAATTTCAAGTCGCAATCCACTCATACTTTTACAAACACATACATATTTTTAGTACTTGATCGTCGACTTGATTATCAATTTATGTTTGAAGCGGGGAATCAATTTGGCTTTCAATTATCTGTCAGCTGTTTCGTGTGGGTACTGAATAATAAGTGAAAAATAGCGGAAAAACCAGGTTAAATTAAAAAAAATGTATCAACAAATATAAAAGGAAGAAATGAGATCTGTAGGAATTCCCCCTTGCTAGGTACTTCAGCGTGATACACAATTTCAAGCGCGGAGTTATATCATCTCAAATATTTGTATTAATGTTCTTAATACCATCGTGAACCTTTCTTTAAAATACATTTTTTTTTTTTTTTTTTTTTTAATGTATATATTTTATTGAATCTTCTAAAATATCTTAGAACTAACAATAAATCTTCATAGTATGTATATTTAACATTTCACTTTTAAATTCATTTCAATCATTACCAACCTCCCAGTGCCAATGCTTTAAGGAGTTATGGTATATGACAAGAAGTAGCGCAATACTTAAATAATAGCGTAATGAATAAGCTTAAAATCTAATTTGTTGCTAAGCGCAGCACGTCCATCCTTTTCAGGCGGGTGTGTCCTTGATGCTGTAGTAGGCGCCTCGCTAATGCATTGGGATGCTTGTCTAGCTTTGCTAAGTAAGATTCAGCAAGTCGGGAAACTTCTTTAGTTACATACGGGATATGTAAATCTCTGTGGATGTTAACGTTTTTGATGTACCAAGGAGCATTGGTAATCATTCGAAGAATTTTCGATTGGGCTTTTTGCAGCTTTTCGACATTTGAGGGTGAAGCAGTACCCCAGAGTTGGATACCGTAGGTCCATATGGGCTTGATAATTAATTTATAGAGTAGAACTTTAAAGTCCAGTTTGAGCTTGGATTGCCTGTTCAAAAGCCAGTTTAGCTCATTTATTTTGAGTTTAATTTGAGTAATTTTTGCACTTATATGCTTTGCCCAAGTAAGTCTACGATCTAAATACATTCCTAGATATTTAGTTTCTGTCGCCTGAGGGATCGGCTTGGTGTTAATTTGCACAGGGGGGCAAGTACTCCTGCATAGAGTGAATGTGACATGAACGCATTTCGACTCATTGACTTTGATTCTCCAGTGGTCAAGCCATTCCTGAAGCATGTTGACGTGTACTTGGAGAAGTTTTGACGCCTCTTTCGGATTTGTGTGAGTACACAATATGGCTGTGTCATCGGCAAAAGTATAGGTGATAGTCTTGCCGTATGTTGGCATATCTGCAGTGAACAACGTATAGAGCAGGGGGCCTAATACGCTGCCTTGCGGTACTCCAGCTTGTATAGGGTATTCAACTGAGATGAAGCTTTTTTGTTTCACCACAAAGCGTCTACCTGAGAGATAGCTTTCGAGCAATGTGTAGATGTTAAGAGGTAACATACATTTCAGTTTGTGCAAGATTCCTTCGTGCCAGACCCTATCAAATGCCTGAGTGATGTCGAGAAAAACTGCGGAACAGTATTGCTTCTTTTCGAACGTTTCTTGTATAGTGTTTACAATGCGATGAACTTGTTCGATAGTACTGTGTTTTTCTCTAAACCCAAACTGGTGGTTTGGTATAACATTAGACTGTTTGACAACGTCTTTAATACGCTTTATTAACAAACCTTCAAAGAGTTTTGAAAAAATTGATAGCAGACTAATTGGTCTGTAGGAGGAGACGCTTGTTGGGTCCTTTCCAGCTTTGGGAATCATGATAATTTGAGAAATTTTCCATGAGTAAGGAAAGAATCCAGTGCGTATTATAGCATTTAATATATGCAAGAGATGCATTGTGGCTATTGCTGGGAGCTCTTTTATCATTTGGCCCGTAATCAGATCACGCCCTGGAGATTTTTTGGCATTGAGTTGTTTGATAGCGTTTGTCAGCTCCTTTTTGGCAATCGAGATACCATTGACGCTAGGGATAGCATCAACCGCCTTTAGAGAACGGACGGAACCAGCAAGATTAGGGGTGAAAACTTGCTCCAAATGATTTGCGAATGCTATTCCCTTTTCTGCATCACTTCTTGCCCAGTTGCCGTTGGGAAGGCGTATTGGTGACTCCATTTGAATGGGTTTTTTCGAGTTTTTGGCCGTTCGCCATAGAGAATAGCTTGAGGCTTCTGTAGGACAGAGGGTCTCTACAAACTCGTGAAACTCGGAGGTTTCCTTTTCTTTTAGAAGGTGATGCAGTTTTTTAGTACATTCATTCAGTTTCTTCTTCAGAGAAGGTGATCTCTGCAATTGCCATTCTCTCCTAAGAGATCTTTTTTCGGAGAGGAGCTTCAGGATGTCTTGGGGAGTACACTCTTGTCGGGTTTGAGCTTTAGAACGTGGTGTAGCAATTTTTACTGATTGGGATAGCAATTGAGTGAAATTGAAAATAGCGGAGTTTATTTCCTGCTCAGACTTTAGGGAAGTCTTTATTTCAAGATGTGAACTTATGAACATCTTATATTTAAGCCAGTCTGTATTCTTGTAGTCTAAACTACCACTCACGTTTTTCTGATAGGAGTTTTCAGAAAAGATAGTTATTATTGTGGGAGTGTGATCAGAGGACAGCTCCAGAGAGGAATGCACAAGAGAGTGTACATTATTTATACCTCTAGTGATGGCGAAGTCAATAAGATCTGGAATCTTCTGTTTGTCGGATGGCCAGTATGTAGGCTTACCATTGGACAAGACATTAAGACCAAGAGCATTTATCGCAGAGAAGAGTTTTCTGCCTTTGGGAGTTACTAAACGTGAGCCCCAATGAGTATGCTTTGCATTAAAGTCTCCAGCAGCAATGAACTTAGCATCGAGAGTACTAAAGAATTGTTTGTACTGCTGCTCATCTATATTAAACCTGGGTGGGCAATAGATGGATGATACTGTCAAGCCTTTGACGTATTCTTCGAGCTGAATAGTCGTCGCTTGTAGATAATCGGTACAGTATCCTTGCAATGGGAAATGCTTTATTCTATTCTTGATCAGAATAGCTGTACCACCACGTGCTTTGCCACCGGGGTGTTTGGTGTCATAAACTTTGTATCCCGCTATCTGGAAACAGTTTTTCTGAGTAAGGTGAGTTTCAGAAATTAGCATCAAATCTATTGAGTTATCGTTGAGAAATAGTTTGAGCTCATTTTTGTGCTGACTTATGCCATTTGCATTCCAATGACAGATTTTCAGTGCGTTCATGGTTTAGTTAATAGGGATTGCAAAAGCATGTTCTGATTACGTATCATGTCTTGCATCATACTTTGCATTGAGTACATAAATTGCGTCATATTTGCGATGAACTCTTGTAAAGTCTTTTCAAGAGTACTCTCATCATTTTTTGGGTTTACTGGTGGGGTGCCTTTGAGAATATTTGCGTAAGATATACTTGAAGGCTGTGCTTCACGGGCAGAGATTTCGCGCAAAACTGTTACGGGAGGAACAGTTTTAACTTGTTTTGGCTGAGGTGCAAATTTCTTTTTTATATGAGCGTATACAGTGCAGCCTCTGTAGTTTGCAGTGTGATTTTCACCACAGTTGCTGCATTTTTTGACACTGGAGTCGTCTTTGGGCTTTGTGCAGTTTTGTGACATGTGGAGATCACCACAAACGACACATACACTGGGAAGTGTACAGTATTTTCTAGTGTGCCCAAATTCTTGGCAGTTCAGGCATTGAACTGGTCCAATTCGCTTGTGGGGTTCTTCTACAGAGATTTTTCTATGTAGAAGATAGCGAAGGTTGTAGATCGGGTGTGATTCGCCTTTTCTGAGGTTCGAGTCGACTGGCTGTAGCTCAACGCGAAAGAGCGGCAGTGGAATCTTATCTTTATTGCGTATGTTAAACACAGAGTTTGCTGTATAACCCTCTTGGGATAGGGCTTCTCTTATTTCGTTGACATCTACGTCAGCTTCGATTCCTCTAAGGACAACAACAATGCCTTTGCTACTTTTAAGTTGGTAGGTGTAATAGTTTTTTTTCTCTGTGTCAAAGAGATTGACGACTTTGCGATAGCTTGATTCGATATATACTTGAATTTTGGTTTCATGTATTTTGCCTTTTAGTATTGGGACAACATGAAAGTTTTTAGCACCAATTAGAGTAGTTAGAGTATTTACGAGAGCGTTAGAATTGCGCTCCCTTAAATAAATTGGTGGGGGCTTTACCTCTTTTAGCACTTTCTGGGTAGAATTGTCTTCGGCATTTGCAAGAGGTGCAAACCTGTTAGAAGCGAGTGGATTCTTTTCAGTAGCAGAATCATTAGATTTAATCTGCTTTGCCGATTTTTGAGACAATTTTTGAGGACTCAACTTGCGCTTAACCACAATATAGCGGTCCATACCAGTCTGTATTGCCGAACCTTTTCCTTGGTTGACTGTAGCATGCATGTTGAGAGGTTCTAATGGTGAGAGAGAGTTGCTTTGCATACTCCACGGCAAAGTGTTTACCGACCCAGAGCCAACAATAAGCGTACTTACGTTTTTGCAGCAGTCGTTACTTACTGTAATGTGCTCAAGCTGAGAGCCAGCGTTAGCAGAGCCAGAGAGGGAGAGCTGTTTATGGGAGCAGTCAGACACTGAAAAACTGCGCTGCCTACCGCTGCTGTCGAATTGCGCTATAAGTGTATTAATTTCACTTGGCGAGAGATCGCAACTGTTTTTATTTATTTTCACGCTGTTGTTATTGTTTTGTTGTGTTTGCACATCGGTTGTCTTCGTTGCCGTTGCTGCACTAGCTGAACGCGCGGGTGGCGACCGCAACATGTAATGTTTACAGGTCAGATTTTCGCGATTTTTTTTTATTTTGTTCCTTGTTGTATGTAGTTATATTTATTAGTACTTTTTTGTTAGCCGGGTAGAGAGTTTTTGATTTTTTTTTGTTTCTGATGATGTTATTTTTTTTGTTTTTAATTTTTGTTTTCGTTTTTTTAGTTCTTTTTCGTGGTTAAAGCTTAGAGCCGCGGAGAACACGTCTGCTCGCGACACGTTGACGAAATTGAGACACGTTGACAAAAAAAATACATGAAACAAAATGAAAATATAGATAAAATAATATATAATAAATGTATGATAAATAAAATATTTTATTATATATGTATACATGTGACGACGGCATTTTGAAAATAAATTGAATGCTATCTTGCCCATCAAGTTGAATGCAGCCTACGTCACAGATGCAACTTGAACAGGCTTTGACAGACAATACATGTGAGAACTTGATGGGCAATAAATTGATCGCATAGATTACCAAATTATCTATGCTGATCGTGTGGCCGCAGTGTTACGTCCAGTGGGGAAAAAATTGCCAGCAATACAATTGTATTCTGTGAATGCATAAGTAAGATTCTCATTTTCTCTGGTTAGCGCGAACTGCGCTATTTCTTCTCGCCTCTGGAGCGATCACCCCATGACCAAGAATGATAAAATATCTATTTTATCATTCTTACCCCATGACGCTTGTAATTGTATATAGGGTGCTTTCTACAATTTCTACATATAGGGTGCTTGCTACAATTCCTACATTTATATGACAGAAAATTTATAAAGTCGTGGTTTAGTGGTTCGATAATTGTAGCATTTTTCAACCGCATTTCTGACGTTCAAGCATTTTTTCTTTCTCGGTAATATATGCCATTTTAGTATGGCATGACTAATGGAGGCAAATGTATAATACTGATGTATAACAAATAATTTTTTTATCTGGTGAGTTTTTAAACATAAATTAACATTGCAAAAATATATATGATATAATAAAAAGCAGACAGAGATTGGTTACAAAATCGTCGAAAACAATTTAAAAAGAACCATTATAGGGTTAAATAACTCTCGAAGTATTTATGGAGGTAACAGCACTAAATACCAGGGTTATCTGCCCTTATTATTTTATTTAAAAAACTGTTACTTGGAGAAAATGCGAATGCAACCATTATCAATGGTTTCAGATACTATCAATTTTCATATCCGATTCAATAATCTAAGTTTAGTAGGTAGGTAGGAAGGAGTGGCAGCTTAGTTCACTTGAGCACACCTAATGGCCCGTTGTGATACCACGGTGTGGCGCTGTTCAAGTACTGACTAAGATTCTCTGACTTAAAGATGGTGATAGGCAACACAAGGGCAGCGCCCATCTAAAGGGCTAACCAAAATAGACGAGACGAAAAGTAACGAGTAAGTTCAATCAAATAGCCAAAATGGCCGTACGTATTTGATCGAAACTGAACGAAACATTTAGACGTGACGTTCGGTTCCGTAAAGGTTAGCGATAGCCGTTACGATAGCGATTGGACGAACGTCTGCACTCGTTACGTCGATTTTGACATTTAACCCAAAATGTGACGCTATCAACCGCATCGATAGATGGCTTTTTACATATATTCCGAACTCATCCCTCACAGCGGCGATTAAATTGTAGCAAAATTCCGTCATTTTAATAAAAATTTTTTTTAAAAATAACAATCGTGTCAACAAAGTAGCCGCTGTGACGAGTAGCAGACGTTTGCAGTTTTTTCCATTCGGTGTACATACTTAGAGAAGTATCCGTGACCAGACAGTAACTGCGTGATGTAGAAATTGACGGTTCCGGCTGTTCCTACTTTTCAGCTCGTTATGTCGGGTATGAGTCTCGCTGTCCATCTTCCGCGACTCTCGGCGGCCCATCGTTCTTGCCAATGGTGCACGGTTTGTTGCTTTCTATCATGCGAGGTTACTCTGGTATTTTTGCTCATCTTGGCTTCTCGTATGTGTTTGTGTTCGAGGGCCAAGATATCGATAGGGACTAAGCAGCTAATTACCAGAATTGCCGGCTCCGATACAGTACGGTACGCTGAAGCTACTCGCAGAGTTGCGGTTCGTTGTACGGAGGATAAAACTCCTTTAGCTTGTCAGCCCACAATTCGCTACCATACAGCAGAATGGAGTGTGTTGTCATTATCAGAAGCTTCCTCTTGATGGATGTCGGTCCTCCAATGTTTGCCATTAGTCTGCTGAGAGAAACCGTTAACCGTGCTTCCTTCGTCGCCGCATTTTGCATTTGCGCCCAGTAGGTGAGCTTGGAGTCAAGCTGAATTCTCAGGTATTTTATCACCTTTTGTGTCATGATGGTCTCGGAGCAAACTCTCTAGTCAATTTCGATTGGAATGTGCTTTCTCGTGAGGAATAAGCAATTCCGTATTTTCCGTGGCCAACTTCAAACCGTGTGAATCGAGTCACCTCTGCGTTCTGATCATAACATGGTTCAGCTTTCTTTGGGCGTTTTCCGAGTCGCTGCCGTGATGACAGCCGCAATGTCGTTTGCGTATCCGACAGTCATCTGGCATCTCTATGCGCAAAACGCTATCGTAGCTTATATTCCAAAGGTCCGGTCCAAGGATGGACCCTTGCGCTGCCACTGGCGTGATGGTTTTGCTTCGATCTTTAAGGTATTTCCGGATTATCTTCTTCAGATAAGCTGGTATCTGAAAACGATTTTCGACTGCCTCGATCATGTCTACCCACCTAACGCTGTTGAAAGCGTTTCTGACTTCTAATTTAACAAGAAGTACCACTCGCCTGGAGTAATGATTTCTTTACTTTCTAGGACGTATTCTACGGCGCCAATTCTGTAGTCGCTCCAAAAGTTTGCCCGCGGTGATTCGGAGTTTCCTTTTCCCTTACTAATGAGCACCAGCCGCTGTCTTTTCCATACGTCTGGAAATATTTCTTCTGTCAGGCAGGCTTTGTACATATCGAGAAGTTATTGGGCATGGCCATTTGATATTATTTTTAGGACTTCTGCTGGAATATCGTCGATACCCGGTGCTTTGTTTCTCTGTAGGGTGATGGCGGCTGCTTTAAGTTCATCTTCCGTGAAAGGAGGTGGGACTTCCTTGGCCAGCACATCCGATTCATCTCTTTAGGAATGTATAGGGAATAGAGCGTTTACTATGTTTTTCATAGCATGGTGTTCTAGTTGGGGTACCGATGCTCTTGCTCCAAGTTTTTCATTACGACTTTATATCCCAGTCCCCATGGGTTGTTGTTTATGTCGTTTTGGAGTTCCTCCCATTTCTTCTCCTTTGCTAGTGCGAATAACAGTTTTGAGGGATTTTCTAGCAGATCCGTCTGAGTTGAGCTATTTCCTCTCTCCACACAATTGTCTTAATTTCAGATTTTCAACTTTTTAATAATAAACCTCCGTGCTGCTATTTATATGCATAGCCGATCTATTTTGATCAGAAATATTACTTTATGACTTAGCATTTCATCAAAACTTAGGGCATGTAGATGACATACAAAATTCTGCCAGTGTCAAGCAATTGTGATCTTATTTCATCAAATTAACTATTATTACTTTATCAGTGTAATCCAGTGCTTTCATATATGCATGCATCCCATAACAATAATCCAAAATCACTAAATAGCCCAGCTATGCTTCATAAACATATAGTATGAATAAAATTTGGTAGAAATCTATAGTGGCTCTATATACAGAAAATAGTACTGGGCCCCTATATCTCATCTCATCGACTAAATTGCACAAGATCTATCAAAGTACCAATATGAAACGCCAAACAAAAACTAAGCGGATTAACAGCAGCGTAACTGTATATGAATACCTCGAGATCTATACACGGTGATTCAAAACATCTAGCGGTAGGTGCTGTGTTTGTGAGATGACATGTAAAAACTATCTCATTATTAAAAGTGAAACAATACATGCAACAATGTCTGGCGAACATCAGCTGCGTGGTGTTTGGGTATCTTTCCCAATTTGTTGTTGCAGATTCGTGAAATTGATCACGAATTTTACCAAAAAAAATACACAATTGGTCGCCAAGATCATACGATTTAATACCTCTCGATTTTTTTCTTTAGAGCTACGTTTGAAAAAGGTGGATGATAATTCTTCTGGGTCAATTAGGAGTTATCAATTGAATAGAGCCGTAAATGATTGAAAAAGTAGTCGTGGAGGTCATGGGCCTAAAATTATTTTTCATTGTTAATAGAAAAGATTCCTGTAATGATTAAAATGAAAATCAAAAAATTTTGTTACGAAATTGCCTTCTTGACAATTTATTCTGTTACGAAATTGCCCTCCTGACAATTTACCCTAACTCTCTGTAGTCGGACTCATACCACTGGATTGTGTAGTAATCAAACAATCGCTGGTTAAATTAAAATAATTAGCTTTATTTAATTATTGCAATTTACACATTTAATATTAGGCTTAAAGTTTACTTAGTTATTATTTGCACTTTATTTCACAAACCATTAGTCACTTTAATTACTAATGAATTTCATCACTTTGTAAATCACAAATACTGCTGCTTTGATTATAATGCTAGATGTACACACTGTTACGGTCTCTGATCTACTGCCTTCGACTTTGAACAGTCTTGACGCTTTTATAGTTTTCGAATGGTTGGAGTAGAAATTTCCACGCTATTCTCGTATTTTCTAGAGGTATCTATCCACTTCGACAGAAGTCGAGAATAGTCTTTTTGATATTACCGACAGATGGTTCTTGAATAAGCTTTTATTCGAATAGTTCGCATCTTGACTCACAGGGGGCACTCATTCCCAAACTCAGATGGCATCCTGAAAGTATGCAATCACATTCACTGTGCTATCATGTTTCACTGCCCTCCGCTTAATCTTATTCGTCCCGAACAAGGATAGTACTGCAACCTTTATAAGGAGATAGACTCTCTAAATGAACGACTTTCATTTTGCTCCTGACATTTCTCGCCAACTGGATGCGGTATACTACATCGTTGAGCCGCTTTATCACCTTATAAGGCCTTTCCCAGTGTGTGTGCAGTTTTGGCGATAATCCCTTTTTCTTTTGCGGATTATGAACCATAACTAGCTGCCCTTCCTGAAATCCCTTAGAGTTTGCTCCTACATCATATCTGGCTTTCATTTCATCACTCATCAGTTGTGTGCGCTTTCTGATGTTTCCATGAATTTCATTCAACTGTCTTTGTTTGTCAGCTACATAACTGCTACATGAAACTTCCGTTGATGAGTAGGCACCGAATTTCAGATCTGCAGGTAATCTTATGTCATAACCGAAAATAGCCTTAGCTGGTATTGTAGATGTTGTATCGTGATTTGCCGATCGGTATGCCATTAATAAGAGGAGTATGTGTTGGTCCCAATCTTTCTGGTTTCTGTCCACGACTTTCCTTAGGTGTTCCTCAAGCGTACGATTAAATCTTTCAACCATTCCATCAGATTGTGGGTGCAAAGGGGTTGTACGAGTTTTGCGTATGCCCATCAATTCACTCATTTCCCTGAATATTGTTGACTCGAAATTTCTGCCTTGATCCGAGTGCAAATCGAGGGGAGCTCCGAATCTGCAGACCCAATTATTGATAAATGCATCTGCAACGGTCTTAGCTTCTTGATCGGGAATGGGGTATACTTCTGGCCATTTACTAAAATAGTCGATTACGACGAGAACATATTTGTTGCCGGAATCACTTATTGGAAACGGACCTGCTATGTCCATTGCAATACGCTCAAATGGCGCTCCCACGTTGTATAAATGCATCTTCCCCTGGCTGCGACGGCTCGGTCCCTTGGCAGCTGTACACTTTTCACAAGCACTAATCCAGTCAACTACCGATTGCTGGCAACCAACCCAATAAAATCGTGTTTTAATTTTCTCGACTGTTTTTGTTATTCCCAAATGCCCTCCGTTTCCCCATTATGGTATTCCTTGAGAATTTCGCTTATTCTTGCCTTGGGTACCACAATCAAGTTCTTCGTGGTTTTTCCATCGTCGCTCTCGTCGCACTCCCACGTCGCTCTCTCGCATCCATCTTGCAGCTTTAAGCTATTCCACTGAGCCCAATATGCTTTAGTTATGGGACTTTCAGTCGAGATTTCGTTCCAATCAGGTCGTTTTCCTTCGTTCTTACTTGATACGATTTTTGCCAACTCTGGGTCATTTCGTTGTTCTTCTTTTATCTTTTCTGCTTTCCATTCATCGTCTGGTAAAACAGCCATTAAGCGCACATCGACTACTCCTTCTTTCCCTTCAGCTTTAGAACAGTGCTTACTTTCCATACTGCAAGGACGTCATGATCAGCATTCCCGTGGCTTCCGCCTCTGCGATGTTCTATTGTGAAATCGTAGCTTTGGAGTCTCTCAATCCATTTCGCAGCCTGACCTTCGGGATTTTTGAACTGTAATAGCCAGCGCAGAACAGCGTGATCTGTTCTCAACAAGAACTTTTGTCCATACAAGTACTTGTTAAAGTGCTTCACGCACTGCATAACCGCCAAAAGTTCTCTCCGTGTCACACAGTAATTTCGCTCTGGCTTTGATAAGATCTTGCTGAAGTAGGCTATTACTCTTTCATGTCCGTCAATAACTTGCGACAGGACACCTCCAATCCCGAATCCACTTGCATCTGTATCCAAAATAAATTTTTCGCCAGGTATTGGATACGCAAGGATCGGAGCTGTACACAATAGCTCTTTCAATTTGTTGAATGCTTTCTCCTGTTCGCTTTTCCACTCAAAAGGACAATTCTTCCTCGTTAATGCATGCAGACTACCAGCCACGTCTGCGAAGCCTGGAACAAAGCGTCTGTAATAGGTGCAAAGACCCAAGAAGCTGCGTAGCTCATGCAAACTAGTTGGTCTTGGCCACTCCCTTACTGAGTCTATCTTATCTGGATCTGTGTGTACTCCTTCAGGTGTGACTCTATGTCCATGGTACTTGACTTCTTTCTTGAAGAACGAGCATTTCTTTGCGCTCAGCTTCAACCCTGAAGCTTCTAATCGCATCAATACTTCTTCCAAATTCTTCAAGTGGTCCTCGAAGTCCTTTCCCATAACGATGATGTCATCTAGGTACACCAGACACGTTTTCCAGTGGAGACCCTTTAGCACATGTTCCATTAAGCGTTCAAATGTAGCTGGAGCATTACACAGTCCGAATGGCATCACCAAAAATTGCCATAGTCCATCACCGGCACTGAATGCTGTCTTTTCCTTGTCTTGTTCATCTACTGCCACTTGCCAATATCCGCTTTGTAAATCCAGCATTGAGGACCAATTTGAACCAGAAAGTGTGTCCAACGTATCGTCGATTCGAGGTAATGGATAACTATCTTTCTTCGTTACCTCATTTAGTTTACGATAATCTACACAAAAACGTGTGGAGCCATCCTTCTTCTTGACTAATACCACTGGAGAACTCCAGGGGCTCGCTGATGGCTCTATGACGTTGTTCTGATGCAATTCCTTCAGCAATACATTCACTTCTTCTCTCTTTGCCAGAGGTACTCATCTTGACGCTTGACGAATGCGTTTGGCATTACCAGTGTTGATTGTGTGTTTCACCATCTTTGTTCTGCCTTCGTTTTAACCCTTTTCAGCAAATACTGACCAATGTCTTGCCAAAAGTTGGCTGGCAATCTTCCTCTGCTCTGTGGATAAGTCTTTGCTCCATTCTTTCGTGAGATCGTCGAGCACCTTTTTATCAGCTGGTATCTTCTTTTTTGTGTCTCGCGGCTGGCTTTCACAGTTTACAATTGCCGAAATTGCCCGGCAATTTCCAATTATCTGTCCTTTCTCTATGGTTTTAGCGGAATTTGCAAGATTGACCACCCTTACTGGCACTATTCTGTCCTGCTGTTCTTCTACGAGGGTTTTTCCAATTACGATGTCATCCAGTGCGAATCTTTCATCAGTCTCCACAACCCACAACTTGTTCTTCTCCACATCTCCGTCCATTTTGGCCCATATGACTGCCTCTGACTTTGGTGGGATTTTTGTCCGCCGCGATACAATGGCTTGTCGGATACCTCCATATGCTCACCAACGGATAACTGTATTTCGGTGTTCGCATATTTCAACATACGGCTTTTCAAATCTAGGGTGAATCCATTCCGAATCATAAAATCCACACCTAAGATTAATTCGTCCACAATATCCGCAACTACAAACTCGTGCGTCACTGTTGTGGTGCCGATAGTAATTTTCCGTGTAACTTTTCCCAGTACCGGTGCATCATCTCCACTTGCCGTACGCAATCTTCTTCCCTGAAGCGGCTCGATTCCCCGAACGAGATCCCTTCTCTATCCACTTCGACAGAAGTCGAGAATATTCTTTTTGATATTACCGACAGATGACTCTTGAATAAGCTTTTATTCGAATAGTTCGCATCTTGACTCACAGGGGGCACTCATTCCCAAACTCATATGGGATCCTGAAAGTATGCAATCACATTCACTGTGCTATCACGTTTCAATATTTTATTTAAAATACGCGTTTTCTTGATATTGAAACGTGATAGCACAGTGAATGTGATTGCATACTTTCAGGATCCCATCTGAGTTTGGGAATGAGTGCTCCCTTTGAGTCAAGATGCGAACTATTCGAATAAAAGCTTATTCAAGAACCATCTGTCGGTAATATCAAAAAGAATATTCTCGACTTCTGTCGAAGTGGATAGAAACCTCTAGAAAATACGAGAATAGCGTGGAATTTTCTACTCCAACCATTCGAAAACTATAAAAGCGACAAGACTGTTCAAAGTCGAATGCAGTATATCAGAGACCGTAACAGTGTGTACAGCTAGCATTATAATCAAAGCAGCAGTATTTGTAATTGTGTAAAGTGATGAAATTCATTAGTAAATAAAGTGACTAATGGTTTGTGAAATAAAGTACAAATTGTAAAGAAGTAAACTTTAAGCCTAATATTAAATGTGTAAATTGCAATAGTTAAATAAAGCTAATTATTTTAATTTAACCATCGATTGTTTGATTACTACACAATCCAGTGGTACGAGTCCGAGTACAGAGAGTTAGAGAAATTGTCAGGAGGGCAATTTTGTAACAGAGTAAATTGTCAAGAGGGCAATTTCGTAACAATATATCAAAATGAAAGCTGTAGTTGGAAAACTCTGTATATTGATACGAAATTTTCCTCCTGACAATTTATAAAACTCTTAATACTCAAATTCTGGATTGTGCAGTAATAAAACAATCGATTGGTTACTTTATTATTATTATTACACTTTATTCTAATAAATTTAATATTACAATAAATACAATTAATGAGCACTGGCTGTCAGGGTCTACGACTCGATCTTAATCTATTATTATTTTAAATTTTCTTTTTGAAATCTATACAAATTATAAAAGGTTATTAATAACTTTATATTATCTGGAGCCACACAAATACCTTATCAATATATGCGTTATTGAAGCTCTGTGTCCAGTGCAATATTGACAGTTAGGCGCTGGATCTCTACGCAGTAAGTGTCCGCGTGAAAATGGGGCGTGTCCCAACAGAAATCTAAAAAAATTTCCAATTTTGTATATTTAAAGATTTGTTAATCAATTTACGCATACCTGTATTTTCTCGTGTCGGAAAGTACAAAAGGGGAGATGCTTTACTGCTCTGACAGCGGTTGAATCGGCGAAGTCGATCCCAACATGGCTGGATACCCAGCCCATTTTATACATGCTTCTCTTATATCTGAAGCAAGGATGCCATGATTGCTTATATTGCGAATCGCCCATACTGAAGATTTGCTACTAGAGCATATGAGAAATCTACCTTGTGCGAGCTTTTTATTGCCAAAATTTCGGCTGTAAAGATTGAACAATGTTGTTATATAAGGCCAGTAGATATAACTAATCCGTTAGAGGATACAACCGCGAGGGTGTCGCATTCGGGTTGTTTTGAGCCATCAGTAAGCATAAAGTCCAGTTATTATTTGTGTATTTGCTTCTCTTTTCTGGTGGATTAACTGAGGAGCTGTGTGAGGCATAATACATTTAGCTAACTCGATACAGCGGCGTATTACGGATTTTACCTCTTGGTGTGATGATTAGTGTAGAAATATGTACTAGACTATGATTAGAAGATAAAAATTTAACAATATTAAGCCTGGCATTAATATTGTTTCTTAAATTTAAACATTGGGCCCTTAAAGTAAATTTCTTGTCGAAGATGACGTCAAGAATTTTCAACTGTTTCAATTCTAAAGTAATCATTTTACATTTGTTTTTTACAAAAGGAAATTAATTTACGTTTCTTTACAGAGAGCCGAGCACCAGAGCGAGTGCGCCATTTATTAATATCGTACAACATTTTAGAAAAAAGTGATTTAACATCATTGTTATAAATGTTATTAGTAAAGAATATTGCATCGTCCGCGTATATAGAATATTTAATATTTTTGTAATCGGCTACTATTTTACTGTGTAATGATGGTCGCAGGATCGCCAATGTATGTGTTTGTGTATACTCTGGTGAACAGTAGGGTTTGCCTTGGTCACCACTAACCACTGTGCAGTTGTGTCACCGCAAGTTTGAGAAATCAAGGCAGTAGCGGTAATTCTTCTAACTTGAATCTGATTCGCCTTTTATACTTTTCTTACATATAATAACTATTACTATTATCTAAACATTATTTACTACTTTTTACATATATCTATTTACATGGGTCATTCATACTAATTCGATTCGTAATATGAATCCTGACTCAGTTACTATTCTTGCTTTGTAATAGCGCGAGCCAAAATTGAAGCGCAAGCTTGATTCATTCATAAGAGACATTAGAAGTGTGTATGTTATGTTCAGCATGTTATAACTTAAGAGTGCATACCTAGTAACTTACAAATTGTATCCATTAATTCATTAGTGAATTCCGTTCCTCTGTTTGATTTTAAAATTTTAAAATTACCGTACTTTAATATAAATTGTTCTACTAGTGTAGAAGCTATCTTTGGTTTCCATAGGGTAGGCTAATAATGTATTTAGTTAAGTCGCATTGTATTGTCAAAATATATCTATAATTATTCGAGATTTTTAACGGAACTACAGTATCAATAGAAATGGTTTCGAAACTCGTATTTACCGTACGTACTAATTGTTCTTTTTTGTGCTTAGTTTGTTTAGTTAATGCACAGATCCTGCAAATGTTTTTCAAAATACTTACTTTTGTTTAAGTCTCAAAACTGTTTTTCTTATTCCAAAATAACCTCCAAATGGTGTATTATGGTATTCTTCGATTATCCTAATTGGTTCTTCTTTCTCTAATATTCTCCGAGAGTTTTTATATATTAGTGTGTTCAATTAAGAGTCTTTATTTTTCCTTTCAAATTTTTGCTGCAGCATTTCATACATTCTTTTAAATTTTTCTTTAGACACGTGTACAAATACAACCTCTTCTTCATTTAGCGCTAAATCTTTTATATTATATTTGTGCATTGTAGATAGAAGCTTCTGCAGGTACGAACTCAATACAATATCCTATCCATGTACATGTACTATTCCTTGGGATAATAGTTTCTCCTGACACGAAACTAATTTCGCAGGATTATCACTACTCCTCTTTAATGTTGTTACGAAATTGCCTTCTGGACAATTTATACTATTACGAAATTGCCCTCCTGACAATTTAACTCTCAATACTCGGATTCGTACCACTGGATTGTGTAGCAATAAAACAATCGCTGGTTAAATTAAAATAATTAACTTTATTTAATAATTGCTATTTCCACATTTAATATTAGGCTTAAAGTTTACTTAGTTTCTATTTGCACTTTATTTCACAAACCATTAGTCACTTTATTTACTCCAACCATTTGTGCTAGCGGTGGTCTGAAACTGCATTCTGAATAAGCTAAATGTCGTGGTTTCATCATAGGTAGGAGGCTTCAGTTTTATTGAGGATAAAGCTAGCATAGGCAATTAACCTTCCTGTAGTAGGTGAATTCTTTGTTCCATTTGTTGTTTAAATTCGTTCAGCTTATGCTCGTTCGCAATGAATCTTTGTTCAACAGATTTTTTGAATGATTCCTGCCGCGTCTCAATTTCTCAAACCTCCCTGCCTACCATCTCGGACAATTCTTTCATTTGCTGTGAGTTCAGTTATGTTAGTTTAGTAAGTCGTGTTTCACTCTGCTGTAACCACTGCTGCATCGACCGCTTGAATATTTTGTTGTAATCGCTGCTGCATCTTCTCATCGGCTGATTGAGCATTTTTTTGTAACTGTTCATTGACATCTTCTTTGACAGCTTGTTTGACGGATTCAGCCCTTTGTTGTAATTGCATCTGTATTACCCTGATAAATGCGCTCATATCAAAGTTACCAGTATTAGTTCCAAGAGGTGTTTCTTCCTGTCGAGATGTCGTTTGCTCTTCAAATTGTAATTCATGCTCATCGACGTCTATACCCTGCTCCTCTAAAGTGCTTCTTAACCGCACCTGCAGCTCCGCTTCAATCCTTTGTGTTTACAAGTTTGCGTGGTGGCTTTTGCAGACATCCCTCGTTTTTGCAGACATCCCTCTTCTTATTGCTAATACCTTTTCTACCGTTGGGTCATTGTTTGTTGGAATCATTTCTTGAAAAACTTGTGAATCCATTTTCTTTTTCTATCTATTTTATATTTCTATTGTCATTAAGCCTATTCCGGTTGCTATTGTTCTGATCCATATTGGTACTTCTATAGCGATTGTTGTCTCTGTTATTACTCCTGTACATATTGTTATATCTGGCTCAGTTATTTCGTTCTCTCTGGTTGTTAGAATAATTCCTTTTATTAATGGGTCGGTAATCATTTTCTCTATCCCTATTAAGGTGCAACACTTGACTCGTAACATAATTTTGCTCTAGTTCTAGCGCTAAATTGGTTATTTCCTGTAATGTCTTAGGTTGAGATACAAAAACAGTTTGCTTCAAATGCTCATTCAAACCATTCTTAAATACTGTGAGTGCATAGCTTTCATTCATTTTAACGATTACTTGACGCTCAGATGTTGATGTGCTCTCTCCTAACTGTCCTATCTGTAAACTACTCAGGTCTCCTACCATTCTGGTAAAAAAAACAGCGTTTATGCTCTTTTACTCCCTAGATTCAGTGATAAAGACAATGTTGCCATGGTCATTGAAATGGGTCCACGGATCTTCTGGATCTCCTCTAACTACATGGCTCATGCCTATGGCGACTCTCCTCCACCAGACATACTAAAGCAAATGGTTGCGGTAGCCCACTAGAAACAGATTCCGGTAATCATCGGCGCCGATGCCAATGCCCAGCACGAAATATTTTGCGAATCATTGAATCGACGTCCGAGGCTAGCCCTCTTCGAAAAATTCTCCACTCTTTTAACAAAGCCCTTGACTGTATCCAAAAACCAGATGGCAGCTGGACTCACTCAAGCGCCGAAACCCTTGATATCCTACTAGACACCCACTTCCCAGGGAGTTTAACCTCAGCGAATCAAGCACTCTACCAGGTGGAGCAGGTTTCCCATGATAGCCTCCCCACTTTCCAAGTGTCAAAAAGTCACCTTAAGTGGTACATTCAAAGCCTTAAGCCATACAAGTCCCCCGGGCCGGATGGCATCATTCCTGCCGATATCCAAAATGAGGAAGAGATTATCCTTCCATAGCTGCTACAAATATAAAATGCAAGCCTCAGATTGCAATATATTCCCTTACGCTGGCGCACCGCTCGGGTCGTCTTCATCCCAAAAGTTAGGAAGGCCTCACATACCAAACCTAAGGATTACAGACCCATAAGTCTAACATCCTTTCTTGTTAAGGTTCTAGCTCTTGACCTACATATCAGGACATCGATCAACTCTTCTCTTCTCTCTGTATCTCAACACGCCTACTCTAAAAGCAAATCGGTTGAAACAGCACTTCATTCTCCCATTTCTCAAGTTGACAAATCCTTGGCGTTCAAGGAATTCACACTTGCCATATTTCTGGACATCGAGGGAGCATTCAACAATGTATGCCTCAACGCTGTCATTTCCGCACTCTATAACCTTCACCCGAATTCAGGCCTTCTTAAATTTATAGAGCTTCTACTAAAATCTAAAATCATCACTTCCAGGATCGGCAGTGCCCAATCAAGAAGGGTGGTTAACAGGGGCACGGCTGGCAGTTAACACACTACTGGTGAGATTGGAATCTAATGGATGCAAAGTGATAGTCTAGGCGGACGACATAGCAATCGCGGCATCCTGAAAATTCCCCCAAACACTTTTCGAAAAACTTAACTATTCACTCTCTATTCTGTCGAACTGGTGTCGTGAATTCGAACTTGGGGTTAACCCATCCAAAACCGAGACTATGCTTTTCACTAGGAAGTACAAAATTCCAAGCTTTACAATGCCTAGTCTAAACGGCACTCCGCTCTCTTTGAGCAGACACGTTAAGTACTTAGGCCTGATTCTCGACCCAAAGCTTAATTGGAAAGCCAATATAGCTGAAAGGCAATATGCGTTATATACTGCTGTAAAAGAGCAGTTGGTGCACGATGTGGACTTCGACCTCGAATCGTGCTGTGGCTCTATACGGCCATCATTGAACCAAACCTGTTATACGGGTCGGTCTTCTGGTGACAAGCTCTCGAAAAAGCCTGCAATATCAAACCCCTTGAAGATCAGAAGATCCATTGCTCTACTGATCACTGGCACTCTGCCCTCCGTAAACATCGGCATTCCACTGGCAACAGCCAAGCTTGAAATCAAACGGAAATATCTGGCTGACGCCTATAAATCCTGGACTAAAGAGGAATCCTGCCACACGGCTAGACTAACTTGGGCAAGAATGGACAAAAACAGAATAAACTTCTTCGACTTGATCGCGTATCACTGTCGACAACTGTGTCGTTTTTGACCGGCCACTGCATAATGGGACAGCACGCAGGAAGACTGGGCCTACCCTCAAATGACTTTTGCCGAGGCTGTGGCTCCGAGGAGGAGGACGAGACGGTTTTCCACCTCTTATGCCACTGCCCATCCTTGAGCAGAAGAAGAATTCGCACCTTTGGTGCCCCATTTCTTAAAAACCAGACAGATCAGTCATCCATTAATATAAGGGATATAGCCAGGTTCATCAAAGTATCAGGATGGTTTCTGCAACATGATGGTGCAGTCGTGCCTTTCCTGGCGCTGTCCTTGCGCTGTCTATCACCATCCCAAGTAAGGGAACTTTTTAGTCAGTGGTTGTGGTATCACAATGGGCCATTATGTGTGCTCAACTGTGCTTTTGGCAAACTGGGCGGTCACTCCTACCTAGCCTAACCTAACCTACCAGTACCAAAATTTTTTCTTTGAATGTATTTACAGGCGCACTCTTTTGACTTAAGGTTCCCAAAGTGTTGTGCAATTGGGGAATTGTCAGGTTTATTTTATTACGTGTTAGTAAACATTGTTCACTATATGTACCTATTGCCGAGTCGGATATTCTTACATTGCTGCCAAGCTTTATACTAACCACAAAATCTATTAATGCTGCCTGAGCTTACTATGTCAGAGTATTAATAAGTAATTTCACTACTGTGAAAATGTTAAAAATGGTTCCAGTTCTCTGAAATTACCAGCAATATTCTTCTAAATTAAACGATGCCATTCTTATGAGATTCTTTTCTATACGAATTTTCTAGTTCTATCTCCTTTAACTGGCCTTTCACAGCACTATAGACCTTATCATATACGTTTTAAACTCTTACTTCAAAGCAATCAGCTTGCTTGGATCTAGATTGTTATCTTCACAGAGTTCAACCACACTATTATTTATGTCCTGTATTTCTACTAACTTCTCTATAATAGTCTCTTTCTTATATCTCTTGATTTTCTTTAAATTTATATAAATTCTTTTTTTTTTTTGATTATGCAGCCTGCGTCCCCGACATCATCAGCAACATAGTAATATTTAACTAACTGTTGTCATTTGCTAATACCCTCATTTTCTATCGTTGCTTTATGCTAATTTGCCCTCTTCATTTTTTGGTATGATCGGCCGCTGCGGCCAAGCAACTCTCTCTTCTTCCGTCAACTGCTCTAGTGTTCGGTTGTGTCGTTAGTTTCGGTAATAAAAGCAAATCGCAAAGCCCTGCGCGGCAAACAATTCAAATCTGTATTTAATTCGTAAAGGCCCTGTGTGCCAAAACAAAATAATTTTCTCGAACAAATTAATAGTTGTTATTAATATATTAAATCAAATAACCTGCTGTTCGGCAGCTCAACACTTTCTATAGTTGTTTAATTCTAATTGCAGTATACCGACCATGGAGAAATTGTATTATTTCAAAACATGTATATTTTTGATAATTTATTATAGTTTCATAATTGTAGTGATTATGTAAAAAATTGTTTTTTGTTTTTTCATACAGTAGTAACCCTATTTTATAAAATACGCCTTGAAATATTGATTAGCATTGAACAAAGCATGCAAAATGATACTTAAGGTTAAAACTGTTGTTGTAGCCATAGGTCGTCCCTTGTTGTGTTGAAATTTTCCGTAACTATTACTGGATCCTTTGACTGTGTGCCTCCCATATCTCTTATTTCTTTCTTCTCTACTTGAGGGTGTCAGTCCATTCGTCTATCTTTGTGTACAGCCTGGATGCGAATGCCCACGGCACTGGATTTGCACTGTCCTTGATCACAGATTTCAGGAAAGTCAGCTGTCTGCCGCATCTACGTTTCTTAATTGGTGGGAGTACTACTTTTGGGATCTCTGTGAGCTCTGGTTCCTTGCATAGTAATTGACGCTTTTTGTACTGCTCTATTGTATGGCGCTTCGGTCAACAATTGCGTAGCGATTAAGGCCTGTACTCCGGACACTCAACATTTGCTCCTTGGGGCACGTAGTCTTCTATAAATTCAGCAGGAAACGTTCTTCGAGCAGGATCAGAATATCACTGCATCAAAAGTTTCTCAGCATCAGACTCCTAGCAGGATCCCCATGTAATAATGGTCGCAGGATCGCCAATGTATCTGTGAGTGTATAGACTGTAGAACGGTAGAGTTTGCCTCGGTCACCACTAACCACTGTGCAGTTGAGTCACGGCACCAGTTTGCGACATCACGACATTAGCGTTAAGTCTTCTAACTTGAATCTGATTTTATATATATTTTGCGAAAGCTTATTAGTATTATCTAAACATTATTTACTACTTTTTACATATATCTATTTACATGTGTCATTCACACTAATTCGATTCGTAATATGAATCCTGAAGCAGTTACTACTCTTGCTTAGCTCCATAAACTGCTTCATTAAAAGCTCCAAATTGCTATACCTTTGAAAGGGATGGGACCTGATGTCACATGTGGTATCACAAAGGGTAAATGTTGGCCTAAGTACACCATTCGGGCACTTAGCCTTACCTTCGTACCTACCTACTATTCTTGCTTTGTAATTGCGCGAGCCAAAATTGTAGGACAAGCTTGATTCATTCATACGAAATGTTATGTTCAGCATGTTATAATTTAAGAGTGCACACTACAATATATATATATATATATATATATATATATATATATATATATATATATATATATATATATATATATATCGAAATAACTCACCCGCATAAGTTCATATTTCACCACTTTTAGTAGCGCCGATCTTACCCAAGCAGTTATGCTGACGTTACGTAATGTTACTCTGTGCCCTCTGGGACAGCCATCCTGATCATTCACACTTCCAAGTGTGACTGTGCTTTTCCTTCTTCCTAAAAATAACTGAAAATTACCTATCACTTTGTCCAGTGATACACATCAACAGACAATAGTTGCTTCCATCTAACAACATCTAACAAATAGCTACCACTTCCATCCATTAATAGTTATCAACAACAATAGTTGCTTCCATCCAGCAACATAACTAATCCTTTACACACTCATGGGTAGCAGTCGATTCTATTAAATCCAAAATAAAACATTAAACTACATTGTTACAGAAAAATTTATCATATTGTTACGAAATTGCCCTCTTGACAATTTACTCTGTTACAAAATTGCCCTCCTGACAATTTCTCTAACTCTCTGTACTCGGACTCGTACCACTGGATTGTGTAGTAATCAAACAATCGCTGGTTAAATTAAAATAATTAGCTTTATTTAATTATTGCTATTTACACATTTAATATTAGGCTTAAAGTTTACTTAGTTATTATTTGCACTTTATTTGACAAACCATTAGTCACTTTATTTACTAATGAATTTCATCACTTTACATAATTACAAATACTGCTTCTTTGATTATAATGCTAGCTGTACACACTGTTACGGTCTCTGATATACTGCATTCGACTTTGAACAGTCTTGTCGCTTTTATAGTTTTCGAATGGTTGCGGTAGAAAATTCTACAATAGTGTAGAATTTTCTCGATGTTTCTAGAAATTTATACAGGAAGTTCTTACTTTCGAGATATTTCTTTACAATCTCTACAACGAAAAAAGCTTTTATTCGAATAGATTGTGTCTTGACTAAATAACACACAGGGGGCACTCATTCCCAAACTCAGATGGGATCCTGAAAGTATGCAATCACATTTCACTGTGCTATCACGTTTCAATATTAACAAAACAGCTTCATAATTCATTAAACATTTTCATTTGTTGCTCTATCTATACCTAAAAATCATAATTTTTGTTTTTATTATTCTTCGTTGAAAAGGGGTCCTCCATCAGGCACTATGAGGAGGCGATCATGCGGGTATTTGTAAGTTTGGTTAGAGTCCACTACAACAAGGATATCTCTATCTCCATCAATAATTTAAATAATTTTAAATGGCCCCTTATATTTAGGCTCTAGCTTTGTAAAATTCCGTTCATCGTTTTGAAGCTACGCAAACTCCCCTACCCTGAACTCTTTAACTTTCGCTTTTGTCTGATCAAATATTTGGCTGACTTCTCATTATTACTCACAGCCTGTTTTTGTACATTCTCTACATCCACTTCCTGAATTTGCTCATCAGAAAACATCAATTCGAGTAGTCTAGCCACATTTCCAATCAAGTGGACTAAACGTTTTAACTCGACACACAGTACATCAGCTAGTGCATCCTGCATGAACGCCACCATCAGCTTCCACTGCAGTTAATGTATTTTTAAGCGTTCTCACCACCCTTTCAACTTACCAATTAGCACGAGGGCTGCCTGTTGCCACCAAATGAAGTTCAATATTACGCAAACAACAGAATTCACGAAACTCGGAAATCAAACAATGAAATACTTGCTTTCAAGGCCCTGATACTACTTAGCGAATTGATTTGTAGAGTGAAGGCTTCGATCAATACGAAAATGTACTCTTTCTGATAATTTTTACCAGGAAGTTTGCCAGTCGCATCATATGCACTGTATGACAAGGAACGGGAGTCTTTGGTATAGAATGAAGTTCAGGTTGAACTTTACCAGAATTTTTTTTGGAAACCTTACATGTGACACACTTGTCCACGAATTTTCGAACAAACTTTGACATACGTTTGTACCAGTACATTTCATAAACACAAAAGCTATCACCTGCACTTTGTTTTGATTCTTCTGCATCAATATTGCCCCATAACCCATAGAATTTTCATCCGTATGCAACTCAGTTCGATTCTTTCGATTAAATATGGTTAAAACCGGCTCAATTCCAATTCCAATTCCAATTCCTGCAAAGACGAAAACGGGAATTTAGTGACGGATGTCCAGAGCGTACTCACGTTATGGAGGGAAGCTGCTGAATGGCGACAGCGCTAATGATAGCAATGAAGATGAACCCGACCCCACAGTTGCTGACGACGAACATGAAGTAGCGCCCCCCGACTATGACGAGGTCTTGCTGGTTATTAGGCGGCTCAAAAACAACAAAGCCGCCGGAGCTGATGGTATACCAGCGGAGCTATTCAAGGCTGGCGGCGATGAGCTCACGAAACGCATGCACCAGCTCATCTGCAAAATATGGTCGGAGGAATGCATGCCTAGCAACTGGAACTTAAGTGTGCTCTGCCCAATCCACAAGAAGGGTGATCCGGCAATCTGTGCCAACTACCGAGGGATCAGCCTTCTGAACATCGCATATAAGGTCCTGTCGAGCGTACTCTGTGAAAGGCTGAAGCCCATCGCCAATGAACTGATTGGGCCTTATCAGTGTGGCTTCAGACCTGGTAAAGGCACCATTGACCAAATGTTCACACTACGCCAAATCCTGGAGAAAACCATAGAGAAGCAGATTGACATACACCACCTTTTCGTCGATTTCAAAGCCGCATTCGACAGCACCGTAAGGAGTCAACTATACGCCGCTATGTCTGAATTTGGCGTCTCTGCTAAGATAATTCGGCTGTGCAAAATGACGCTAAGCACCACCACTGGCTCAGTTAAAATCGGTAATGACTTGTCCGAGCCGTTTGTTACTGAGCGAGGATTCAGACAAGGTGACTCCTTATCGTGTGTTTTCTTCAATCTAATGTTGGAAAAAATCGTACGTGCAGCAGGTCTAAATCGCACAGGCACTATCTTCCACAAGAGTGTCATGTTAATGGCATATGCTGATGATATTGACATCATTGGCCATAACAGCCGCGCCGTGAGTGCTGCATTTTCCGGCTTGGAGAGAGAAGCGAGGCGAGTGGGTTTAGCGGTGAACGAGGACAAAACGAAGTACTTGGTGTCAACACACAAAGAGTCTCAGCGTCTTGGACACCACGTCACTGTTGGCGACTACAACTTTGAAGTTGTGAAGGATTTCGTTTATCTGGGAACCAGCATCAACACCACGAACGATGTCAGCAAGGAGATCAAGCGAAGAATCACTCTTGCCAACAGGTGTTACTTTGGGCTCAGTAGGCAATTGAGAAGCAGAGCCCTCTCTCGACGAACAAAAATTACGCTCTACAAAGCCCTCATCCTTCCCGTCCTGCTTTATGGTGCCGAAACCTGGACGATGACAAACAACGATGAGCGAGCTTTGGGGGCGTTCGAGAGAAAAATTCTTCGAAGGATCTATGGTCCTATATGCGTCTACGGAGAGTATCGAATCAGATGGAACAACGAGCTGTATGAGCTGTACGCCGACATTGATATAGTTCAGCGCATTAAAACACAGCGGCTGCGTTGGCTGGGACATGTTGTGCGAATGGATGAAAGTGCTCCGGCGAAAAAAGTATTTGAATCGATGCCGCCGGGTGGCGGACACAGGAGGGGGAGACCACCACTACGTTGGAAGGACCAAATTCAAGAGGACCTGGCTGCACTTGGTGTTTCCAATTGGCGCCAGCGTGCGCGAAGCAGAGACGACTGGCGAAGGCTGATAACGCGGCAATGATCAGAAATGGTTGTACGCCAATTATGATGATGAAAACCGGCTCATTGGTCAGGATTTGAATAATCTTTCTTCTAATCTCCTCATGAACTGATTTCCATTCAATTGTATTTTTAGAAAAACTTATCAATGTATAAAACGGAGTCACCATTAGGGAAAACTTGGGTACAAATTATCGGATGTGTAATGCGAGTCCCAGTAATTGGCGCAACTGAGTAATTGTTTGAGGCGGAGGAAGGACAATTAATGCTTCTATCTCTTTAGAAGCCGATCGAACCTCTCCCTGCCTTACCTCAAAATAAAGATATTCAACCTTGTTTTTTTAGAAATCGACATTTCTTTATATTAAACGAGAATCCCGCCCTCACTAAATTGTTCAACACCTGCCGAAGTATTTCCAAACTCACACTTACATTTGCCAGTCCTACTATGAGTATGGGACCACTGCGAAGCAATGTGCCAAATCACCAAAGAAATTTTATAAAAGCGAGTTGAAGCACTGCAGGAACCCAAACGGCATTGACAAATATTCATAATGGCACTCTGATGTCACAAACGCCGTCTTTCTATTGAATCGAAATATATTGGAACTTAATGATAACCACTAGCCATATCTAAGGTAGTTAGATGATGACAATCATGCAACCTATTGATCTGATCTGATATCAATGGCAACGGATCTATCAGGTATGGTGTTATCATTTAGTTCACGATAGTCGATGCACATCCCTATCTGACCCATCTTTCTTTTACGAGCTTTGCTGGAATTGCAAATGGCTTGGAACTATGACGAATAATATTTGCAGTGAGCAATTCTTGCATTTTATCATGAACTATATCACGCTCAACTGGGCTCAATCGATAGGGCCGTCGACACACTGTCTTACTTGGGTCTTTCAACCGAATATGCGTAGGTTTCACATTGGCAACAAATTTGAAGTTCCCTTGATGAAATTGTCTTTGAATTCGCTCCGAATCTCATATAATCTTGGCTTAAATTCCATCGGAATATCAGTATCAGTATTTTCTAAATCCACCAAATTTAACTCTACCTCACACAAATTTATTACTGCTGGATGCACTTTGAATTAACAGGATCACCGGCTACCTTCCAACGGTTGATGAACCATGTGTTGACAGGCATACAAGGAGTAAACTGTTTTGATTATCCCTATGATATTGTAATCTAATAATTGCAGCAGCATTCGCAGTTGTGCTCCAGAAGTTACGAAAGCACAATTTGAAATTGAATATACAGAAATGTTTTTGCGAAGAGAGGTGGTTTATTTAGGCCATCGTTGTTCAGAGGCAGGAGCTCTGCCGCATCTTCAGAAAGTGGAATGCGTGAAGAATTTAACAATTCCAAGAAATATAAAAGAAGTGCAAGCATTCCTAGGACTAGTGAACTATTCTAGAAAGTTCGTACAAGGACTATCAGGAATTGCGTTGCCAATTACTAAGTTGCTACGCAAAAAAGCAAAGTTCGAATGGACAGAGAGCTGTCAAAAGTCATTCGAAAGGTTAAAAGAGATAATTAGCTCACAGCCGATTTGGGCGTACCCAGACTTTGAACAAACTTTTGATGCTAGCAATGAAGCTTTGGGGACAGTATTGTCGCAAGGGGAAGTCGGAAATAACCGACCAATAGCATTCACAAGCAGGGTGCTTAGCGATACGGAGAAAATATACTCCACGATAGAGAAAGAATTTGTAGCCATTGTATGGGCCACGAAGAATTTTAAGG
This sequence comes from Clusia tigrina, assembly GCA_920105625.2. NCBI lineage: Eukaryota > Metazoa > Arthropoda > Insecta > Diptera > Clusiidae > Clusia > Clusia tigrina. Next base: position 370,117,419 of record OV050030.1, read on the forward strand.
AATATTTACCAGGACGCCCATTTAAAGTATATACCGATCACCAGCCGTTGAGAGGCATATCCAATTTGAATAAACCAAACATCCAGTTTCAGACTCAAATTGTCTGAGGATGATTTTGAAATCATATATGAACCTGGGAAGAAGAATATGAATGCAGATGCACTTAGCAGAGTGCAGCAAAAGCAAAAAATATCAATAGTACAAACTAGACCAAAGGCAAAGTTCCACAAACAAAAGGCCAATGTTAAACGGTCAACAAAAATGCATTTTTTGACGAGATTATAGTGCGTTACAAAATACCGAAGGTGTTGGTGACCGACAATACCTCAAACTTTGTATCAAACCTATTTTCAGAAACGTGGAATTAACTAGGAACTAAGAAGTTGCACATAACCCCTTATCATCCGCAAGCGAACGGTTCGCTGGAGTGAAGCCATAGACCTCTGACAGAATACCTACATAGTTTCTCTAAAGAGGATGGCTCTAATTGGGATCAGTCCCTGACCGGACATGTGTCGACGAGGGAAACTCCGTTTAGGGCAATCTATGGGTTGGACACTTATTCCCGTTAGGGCACGTGTCAACCCTAGCATGGCCTCCCTGCCAAGCATAGATAACCATGGGACATTTTGGTGACTACACTGTACGGACGGAGATAGCGGCATTGAGTGGGGACCCAACAGAATGGACACTTTTAAAATTAAACCCTAAAAATATCGCCCAATCCAGCAGGGAAGCGGAAAATGCTGGTCAGGCAACAGCCCACCACTAAATTATCTTCCGGTTTCCACGGCTCAAGGCAGGTGGTACCCACTTCGTCAGCCACAAAGTCGACCAATAATTGGGTAATTCTCGTGACTTCCCTAGAATCGGCCGCTAGCACACCGGCCATTGCACTGGCTAGGCCTTTAGCAGTCGCAGAATTAGTTGCCCAAAGCCGCAGCCCCACTCAATCCATCTTCAGGTGCTAATCGCGTTAACGACTCCACAAGAGCCTATAGGACGCGTAAATCAGCTCAGCAAATTCTGGCCATTTGGAGTCCGCCGACCCCTCCACACTCACGGAGAGGGATGCGGAGGCCTTGAAATGGGAAAAGGTCGGCTGAACAGACTGCTCAGTCCGTCCCTCGGGACACCAAACGGCCTTGCTTGACGCCCCTCGTGCGAACAGACGTCAGAAGCCTACTCCTCCTAGGTTATAGTCTACCAGACCATTCAATGAGATTGTGAACGACGGCTTGACTTGGGCCATCATTGACACTGGCAGCAGTGATTGCACCATCTCTTAAGCAAACTGGAACTTGGAATGGCTCTTAATTCTAGTCCATCACCCTGCTTAACTGGTACCAACCAGCATCACGTTAAACTAATCTCATGCTCAGATCTACGCTCAACGAATGTATACAAGCTCGCGATCGACAAAGTGGGAGAAATCTGGCAGGGTGTGAAGCTCAAGGATGTCCACATGAAGGAAATCACACTACGTCTGAGATCAATGGCTTGGATTCCTTCTACGCCAGATCAGATCTTGGGTATCCTGAATATGAGCAACTTGGATCTCCCCGCTTTCGACTGGAAACTCTCCAAAATCAGTGAAGTCAAAGGTGGTGTTCGTGATGTTACCATTATACTTAATGAGCAATCATTAGCTCCTCTTGAGGTTACCATTATACTTAATAAGCAATCATTAGCTCCTCTTGAGGCCCGTAAGGGAGTGATCATCTACGGTTTCGGTTCACCCTCAGGGAGATGCCGATGCTAAATCGGTCCCTATGAGCAGTGAGGCCAACAATACCTTTGACGACGGAGATAGTATCGGCCCCACTGATAGAAGAAGCTCCATCTCCTCCGGTGGCGGAGATTGTGACTTCTTCAATTCAGAATTGGTTAGGGATTTTTTTCTTCAAGAGGACCCTATGATTGATGCTGGCGCAGTCTCGCCCATGTCCGATGAGGATAGTGCAAACGTCACCGTAATCGCCAATCCGCAAAATGCTGACAAATTAACCTTCAGCATTCCAAAACTACCTCGGCAGCCCTTATCCTCCAGCTAGCCCAGAAAGGAGGGGATCTTGGACTAGTCCAAGAAGCCTGGATCCACATTGCCGAGGTTCGCGAACTCATTATCAAAGGATATCGTACGGTATTCGTAAAAGGTCCAGGTAAACCTAGATCTTGTATAATTATTAAGAAGAGCTTCAGTGCCATCTTACTTCCCAGATACAGCGATAGGCACAGCGGAGCCATCGGCATTGAAATCAAAACCATGGCTATCTGGCTTGTCTTCTGTTACATGGAGCACGATTACGGCGACACACTACCAGAGGACTCACTTAAGCATCTGGTCTCGGATGCGACACTCAAGAGGATTCCTGTTATAATAAGTACGGATGCCAAGGTCTATCATGAAATGTGGGGCAGCTGTGACACCACCAAACGGGGTGAGTCTCATTTTGATTCTATACTCGTTAATAATCTCGTAATTTTCGACCTTTCTGACTCCTAACAGAAGTTGTCGACATCACCCAAATCGGTGAGCAATTCTCGACCCTCAGTACCAACTGGTCCGTCTCTCAGGAATGCTCGTTTTCGGATCATAGGTACTTAACTTTCGAAATTGATATAGCACTGCCCACGCACATTGTCGACACAATCACAGTAGCCCTCTCAAAAGCGATAAAAGCATCTTGTATCCTCCGAATCCCCGAGGTAAACCAAAACCTTCATGGTGGAGCATCGAGATTGCCGATTTACAAGTAACCTGTAGAAAACTCGTCAATAAAGCCAAAGTCACAAACGACTGGGCTCCTTTCAAAATAAAACAATCCGAACTCAAGCACACCATTAGGAGGGCGAAAAGTGCGTAATGGAGGAACTTCTGTGAACAAATAGAATCATCTGCCGAAACTGGCCCTCGATTCTCCGCAGAAAGCACTAGACTGTATTCAGAAACCTGATGGTCGCTGGACCTGCTCATGTGCCGAGACGCTTGAAGTCCTGTTGGACACCCATTTTCCAGACAGCGTAGATTTCGCTGGTCAACAAATAGCTTCTGAGTGATCGACACACAACTTTCGTGGGCCATCCACAGTTTTGATCCCTTTAACTCCTCGGGTCCGAATGGTATCATCCTTGCGGAAATACAAAAGGGAGCCTATATAATTCTACCATGGCTAGTGCACATTTACAACATCTGCCTCAGACTTATTTACATTCCTATTGGCCGGAGGGAGTGTAGTCTTCATTCCAAAAGCTTGGAAGGCATCCCATGCAGCCCAACAACTACAGACCAATGAGTCTGCCATCGTTTCTTATGAAGACGTTGGAAAGGGTCCTAGATCTCCCTATCAGGACTTCCATTAATCCAACCCTTCTCTCTAAATCCGAACATGCCTACACCAAGCCCAAGTCGGTGGAAACTGCGCTTCACGTGCTTATTTCGCAAAATCCCTTACTTTCAAGGAATACATTCTTGCCGTCTTTCTCGCCATTGAAGGTGCATTTAACAATGTATGCCACAATGCCATAGTCAGAGCTCTATTAAAGCTTAATCTAGACGTTAGTCTTCTGAAACTCATGAGCATGTTCTCATGCTTATCACTAGAAGGTACAAAATACCTTCCTTCATTTTGCCCAAGATTAATGCCACTTCGCTTAGATTAAGCAATAAAGTCAAATATCTGGGTCTGATACTTGATCCGAAGATCAGCTGGAAGGCCAATCTAGCTAGGACCACGAATCATGCTCTGGCTCTACACAGCCATGGTAGAACCAAACTTCTTATACGGAGCTATTTTCTGGTGGCCGGCTACTGGCAAGGTTTGTAACCAGAACCCACTTGACAAAGTCAGAAGGAATGCAGCTTTATTGATCACTGGAACTCCACACCAACGAGTACTGTCTTTGCATTTCTATGCTAGCTACCCTCAAAGCTTTTGGTAAAATACCAGGCCAGACTGGTAGCTACCAGACTCAACGCACACAAACGATGGTAGACATCGAAGGAAATTGCGAGGCAGATGAGCTGGCTAAAGCAGGCACACTGCTATCCGAAGTAGTCCCTTCTCTGGACATAGACATCCCTCTCGCTACAGCCAGGCTGCCAATCAAACGCACGTTTTTCCATGAGGCCAATAAACTATGGGCGGAATAATGTTCAAGCTATATCTCAAGGCTAATCTGGCCTAGCCTCATTAAAAAGCGTATACTTCAGCTACTTCACCTCACAAAATTTGTGTATAAAAATATAACAAACAATATTTTTTGTCTTCAAAAGTATTTCGTATTGCACTAGTAATGCGGTTAATTTGCTCTATGGTTCTGTGATTTTTACGAAATCCAAATTGATGGTTGGGAATAATGTTTGATTGGTATATGTACGGCTGCAGCTTTCGAAGAAGCAGTTTCTCACATAATTTGGCAATTACTGGGAGCAAGATTATTGGCCGATAGGATGACGGTTGAGTTGCGTCATTCCCAGGTTTTGGTATCATCGTAATTTGTGATATCCTCCAGGGTTATGGAAAATACCAAATCATTAGTATTGCGTCACTATTTTGATATCTATTTCAGGCAATTCCTCAATCATTTTGGTGGTAATTAATTCAAATCTTGGCGCGTTTTTCGGGATTAACTGGATTTTCATTGCATGTTGCACTTCCTTCATTTAAACCTTCATCGGGATTAGTGGTATTTTAGGGACCAGAAATGGAATTTCAAAACTGTTGGTTGGTTGGTTAGGTTGGAATCGGATTTTAGATGATTACCATACGCTGAGGCTTTCTCTTCGTCATTTCTTGTCCAAGTTCCATTATTTTGCCTGAGTGGTGGACCACAATCTTTAGAAGTCTTTATATTTTTATAGGCTTTCCATAAAGAGTAGTTAGTATTTTGTGTTGGAGTTAGCGTTTCAGTATACTTTTTCAAACTGTTCTCTAGCTCGCAGTTCAGTGCTTCTCGGAGGCGTTTTTTTGCTAATGCTAATTTCTGCTTGGCGTAGGGTGATCCATTTTGTAGCCACGCTCTTCTTAAGCGCCTTTTCTCCTTAACGAGATTATCGTTAACTGCAAATGTTGTATGAGTTGTTGCGGGGTGGGATAATGAGGCTGCTGTAAATGAGTGTGTGGCTGCATATGTAAGTTGCGACCAAAAGTGCCGAGTCAATATCGCTTGGACTCTTTAGTCGAGGACTAATGTTTATATGATTACTTGGCGGTACCTGAGTCAGTTTGTTCTTTTATTAGGTGACCTGTTTTCTTACCTAGTTGAGCTTGTTTATGTATACATATAACCACTGATAAATGATCAGAGCCGAGCACGATTCTGCATGTGAAGAATTCTAGTGGTGTGAAGAATTGTGGGAATTGTAATTCAGTCACTGAGTATCTTAGACGACAATAGACTGCGCTTAGTACAATTTTTTCCCCCCAGCATTGAAGACATATTTATGTTACTCGCAGAAAATCTTTTGCATACTCTTCTTGCAATCTCTTATTAACATACCCGTACCGCCATGAGCTTTATTATCAGGATAGTTTGTCTTGTAGAATTTATATCCTGATATTACAAAATAATTTTTGTTTGTCAACTGCGTTTCTGATAAAAGCATAATGCCAATTTGCCTAGTATGCAGGAAGTGTTGAATTTTAAGTTTATGTTGGCTAATGCCATTTGCATTCCATTGACATATCTTAATATAATTTATTTTTTAGTGATCAACAAGCAAAAATTGGTTTTGAGTTGTCAACAATTCGTTTAACATGCTTTGCATTGATGTCATAAATTCTGTCATACAATTTGTTAATTTTGATATCATAGATTCTACATTAAGCAAAGGGTTTGCAAAGCTAGGAATTCCTTCAGATCCAGACGTTCCTACTGCATATGACGTTGATGTAGAAGCGTTGTCACTGGTCAGTTGCTTACGAGATTCGGTTGGTTTGGCAATATCTGTGTAATGAAAAGCTGGTTGCTGTTTCTGATCTAATTAATTTTTGAATACTAAATACACTGGGCAGCTCCTACAGTTTGCCGTGTGGGTTTTCCACAATTACTGCATTTTTTGCATTTATGTTTGATTTGTCAAACAAACACTTGGAGGGATGGTGAAGGTCCCCACAGGCAACACAAACAGTGCAGAAGGTACAGTACGATTTTGTGTGCCCATATTCTTGGCAATTGAACCACTGGACAGGGCCTTTCCTTTTGTGCTTCTCGTGGCTCTTCAACGGTTATTCGTCTATGTAATAAGTAACGCACATGGCATATTGGATGTATTTTGCTACTTTTAATTGTTCTTCCATTCGGTTCAAGTTCTACTTGGTTGTGGTGCTTTGTCTCTGTTTTCAATGTTGAGTACCGTTATAACTTTAAATCCGGCAATTTCGAGAGAATCTTTGATTTCATTAGTACTTACACTATTCTCAATACCTTTAATAACAACTACTATGTCTTTACTGCTCTTCAGTTGATATATATAGTAGTTTTTACCATTTTGATCAAGATAGGCTGCAATTTTACGGTAATTGCTTCCATTGTATGTCTGTAGTTTCGTTTCTTTTATATTCCGTTTGTTAAGGTGGTTACATGGGAATTATTATTTCCTACAAGACTAGCTATAGTTGCAACTAAAGCATTTGAGAATCTCTCTCGTAAGTAGAAGGGTGATGACTTAGAAGTTTTGGCAATGGAATTGTTTGCAGGAGTTGAGTCAACGTTTTCATTTACTAATAGTGGAAATCTGTTCTGACCCAAAGAGCTACTAGTTATTTGTTTAGGAGAGGCAGACATATTCACCGGCTATATAACTTAGTCTCGTATTTTTTGTCTGTCTTTTGTTTCCGTTTTTTTGTGGACTTAACTTTCGCTTGACCTGCATATACCGATCTATGCCAGTCTGTATAGTTGCAACATTTCTTGTCACATTACTTTTCCTACCACCTGTTGTTGTCGGTTTAATTTGTCCACCACCTGTTCTTACACCATGGTCTGTTTCATTTTCTAAAGAGAGAGACTTATTTTCTGATAAATTTGCCGTTGAGTGATTTATCAGAGCTGGAGTTGTAGTGAGTGTGCCCGTATAAAAAAGTTTTTGTAATCAATGTTGCCGTTCATAAATTTGCAAGCGAAGTGAAATACGCTATAGAAGAGAGAGTATTTAACTGGCGTATAGAAGAGAGAGTACTCTTGTTTCAAAAAAAAAGATGAGAAACAAAAACTCCCAACTTGAATTTTTTGTTTAGAAAACTTTCCTTTTTAGAGAATATCTTTTTTTAGAACTTTGCATTTTTAAAGACTATATTCTTTAGAACATACCTTGCTGTAGAAAATTCACTATTTAGAACTTACTTTAATTAAGTAATAATTTGAAAAAAATAAAAAAGTACTACTAGTATTTAAAAAAACTGATATATATTGTTACGAAATTGCCCTCTTGACAATTTACTCTGTTACAAAATTTCCCTCCTGACAATTTACTCTGTTACAAAATTACCCTCCTGACAATTTCTCTAACTCTCTGTACTCGGACTCGTACAACTGGATTGTGTAGTAATCAAACAATCGCTGGTTAAATTAAAATAATTAGCTTTATTTAATTATTGCTATTTACACATTTATATGTATATTATCATCATATTATCAATTAAATCAAAATAATCTCGAGAAATTTAACAGTTCGTTTAACAAATTAAATACCTATATGAAATATAATTCAAAAAGTAAACACTAAAAATATAAACATAAACATATACATAAAGCTATGAGTGTCGCTCACTCTCCTCATAGAGAGCGTCGGCACTCGTTGCATATACCCGTTGCACCAAGCAATAACACTACAACAATACAATACGGCATATTATCGGCAACAACAATGCCACTAGCAGAGTCATCATCTGTGTCAGTAGCAGCGTCGGCAACAGCAGCGACCTCAACAGAAAAGTCGATCCCAGCAACTGTCGCTACAGGAAAGAGCGCGATGACTTTCGTCGAAACAACAACGAAGGCAAGGCAGCCCAGCATAGCGCCGTCACCAAACTCAGCAGCAGTAAGGAGTACAGCAACAATGCCTCTGCAGGCGGTAATAAACGGTGAGGTAAAGAAAATAAAAAAAAGTGGCGGTAGTGCAGACTGGTATTGACCGCTACATAAACATTAATATTAAAAGAAAGATAAGTCCACAAAAGGTCATGGGCGTCGCCAAAAGGGCAAACACAACAAACTCAGGTGCTCCTCTGGAGAATAACAGATTTGCACTTCTTAGTGTAGAGAATTCTACTAATAAATCGAAAGGTGAACCTGTAGTCAGTAACGCCAGACCGCCACCAATTTACCTGCGCGAGCGTAGTTCTAATCAATTAGTATTGAACATCGCAAATATTATAGGCACAAATAATGTTCACATTGTGCCTCTTAGAAAAGGTGGTATTGAGGAGACAAAGATACAGGCATATAGTGAAAAGCACTATCGTGATATTATAAATTTTTTAACGGGGAACAAGAAAAATTATTATTCCTATCAGCTAAAGAGCTCAAAAGGCCTTGTTATTGTTTTAAAAGGAATCGAAGCCACAGTAGATTCTGGCGATATTAAAGAGGTTCTTGAAGAGCAAGGGTTCCCCGTTAAGGTTGTGATAAATATTGTGAATAGAAATAAGGTTCCACAACCTATATTTAAAGTGGAACTGCTCCCCAACTCAACCCAGCTTAAAAAGAACGAGACGCACCCAATATATAACCTAAGATATCTTTTACACCGTAGAATTACGGTTGAAGAACCGCACAAACGTAACGGCCCAATACAATGTATGAATTGTCAAGAATTCGGCCACTCTAAATCGTACTGCACTCTGCGCAGTGTTTGTGTAGTTTGCGGTGATCTCCACCCTACAAGTACTTGCACCTTAGCTAAAACTGACACATCCGCAAAGAAATGTAGTAACTGTGGTGGTAGCCACACGGCAAATTACAGAGGTTGCCCGGTATATAAAGATCTAAAATCAAAACTGTCGCAGAGTATACAATTAAAACGTAACTTATCCAGCCTGCCACCTCAAATCCTCAGATAGGTGACCCTATTATGCAAAAACCTTATTCTGGTCAAGCAACCTACGCAAGTGTTCTGCAGGGTAACGTACGGCAAGTTAACAATAACAATGCATCTAATAGTGGAGTAGAAGCCATGATCCTAAATCTTACTCAGTGTATGACTCAATTCATGTCTACAGTACAAAATATGCTACAAGATTTAATTAAAGCTCAAAATCAGATGATCCAAACTCTTGTAAATAAAAAATTAGTTTGTTAAAAATATGTTTATGGAACGCAAACGGTGTTAACCAGCATAAACTAGCCCTTAATAAGTTTCTACATGACCACGAAATTGATGTTATGCTTTTGTCTGAAACACATCTCACAAACAAATACAACTTTCATCTCCCAGGCTTCAAATTTTATAACACAAATCATCCTGATGGTAAGGCACATGGCGGTACAGCGGAAACCTGTGTCGATCTGTCCTCTGATCACTCGCCTGTAATAATCAACCTTTATGAACAACCAGAATATACAAGCCCACAGTTTCGCCAGGTTTAGCTAGCATACATATCAGGGACCAACCAAACCGATTGGTTAAAATACAAAAAGTATATTAGTAGTCATATCTCTACAAGAGTTGAGGTAAAACATGCAGATGATATAGATAATAATATTGATATTTTCAACTCCATGCTAGCGACTGCAGCCGTAGTGGCAACGCCAAAAAATACTTCTAGAAAGTGGAAGTATGCCTGTACAAATAGCCAAATTGAAAAACTTGTAGCACAGAAACGACGGCTGCGCCGAGAATGGCAGAAACATCGCTCACCCATCTCTAAATACAATCTTAAAGCACCCGAAAGGGCGCTTAAAGATGCTCTTACAAAGGAGGAGGATAAAAACCTAAAAGAGTACCTGAAGAAGGTAACTCCAAATTCTACCGAAAGGTATTCCTTTTGGAAGGCATCTAAAAACTTAAACCTCCAATGGAAGGTGTAAAACCTATAAGAAACCCGTACGGCGCGTGGGCTCAAAGCGATCAAGAAAAAGCACTCTGCTTTGCACAACATCTAAGCAACGTGTTCCAGCCGAATATGGCTACAAACTCCTTTGCACTGCCTGCCTTACCTTGCAGTACTGAGATTGCTCAGCCTATTAAAATTTCCCTTCCAGAAATAGCCAAACAAATTAAACAACTGAATCCAAAAAAATCACCTGGATTCGATAATATTACCCCGAAAATGCTAAAACAGTTACCAGATTCTGCATCAGCATTTCTCTGTAAGCTTTTTAACGCAATCTTGGGCATCGGTTACTATCCGAATGCATGGAAGAAGTCTCAGATAAGTATGCTAGCTAAACCTGGAAAAGACGCAACGCTACCGTCATCATATAGACCTATCAGCCTGTTGCCTTGCCTTTCCAAATTGTTTGAGAAACTATTAAATAAAATATCTGCTTTTCTTCATGAACATAGCGTAATACCGCAACACCAATTCGGTTTTCGCGAAAAGCACAGCACTATTGAGCAAGTCAACCGAATTTCAAATGAAATAAGAAAAGCATTTGAACTCGGGGAGTTTTACTCTGCAATATTCCTTGAGGTGGCTCAAGCATTTGATAAGGTATGGCATCAAGGACTGATGTTCAAAATCAAAAAGTTTCTCCCAAAAAGCTATCATAAAATTCACGAGTCTTATTTATCCAATAGACGTTTCAGGGTAAAAGTAAACGAATTCATTTCCGAAGATTTTCCAATTTTAGCCGGTGTGCCCCAAGGTAGTGTTCTAGGCCCTACATTATATGTAATATTCACATCTGATACTCATTTCAATTTCAACATTTGCGGATGATACCGCCATACTTAGTTGCAATAAATGTTCGATAAAGGCGTCGAGAGCTGTACAAGAGCACTTAGTTAGGGTAGAAGAATGGTTAGCAATGTGGCGTATAAAAGTCAATGAGCAAAAAAGCAAACACGTAACATTCTCTTTGAGGCCTGGTACGTGTCCAGCCATTCGGCTCAATAATATTGAGATTCCACAAGCTAATGAAGTCACCTATCTCGGCATTCATCTAGACAGGCGCTTAACTTGGCGTACGCACATTTCAACTAAAATTTTAAATATGAAGTTGAAGGTCGCCAAGCTGCATTGGCTAATAATCCACAAATCTACCTTAAGCCTAGAATACAAAATCCTCCTATACAATGCAGTTATTAAGCCGATATGGTTGTACGGGATTCAACTGTGGGGTAATGCATCCGCTTCTAACATTGCCATAATTCAAAGGTTTCAGTCGAAGATACTTAGGTTAATAACAGGTGCTCCATGGTACATGCGTAACGATAATATTCACAAAGACCTGAAAATACCAACAGTTATCACAGAAATAAATGCTAGAAAGCAGATATACATAGCAAAACTGGAAAATCACCCGAATCCACTAGCTAAATCCCTCGCAAAACCGATAAGCCGATCCCGCCTGCAGAGAAGAGACCTTCCGGCCTTGTGAAGAGCGAAGCAGAACCGAAATTTTGATGGACAAATACAATTTGGGTTAAAATTATTTTTTAGTGACTAGTTTTAAGATTTGATATATTTATTGTTAGGCTTAATTTAAGCAAATTCAATAAATAATAAATTCTTGTAATAAAAAAAAAATATATATATTTACACATTTAATATTAGGCTTAAAGTTTACTTAGTTATTATTTGCACTTTATTTCACAAACCATTAGTCACTTTATTTAATAAGTAATTTCATCACTTTATTTAATAAAGAATTTCATCACTTTGCAAATCACAATTACAAATACTGCTGCTTCGATTTATAATGCACGATGTACACACTGTTAAGATCTCTGTTCGAATGTCTTTGACTTTGCACAGTCTTGTGCTTTTATAGTTTCGAATGGTTGAGGTAGAAACTTCTACAATATACTAGAAGTTTCTGGATCTTTCTATAATTTTATACAGGAAGTTCTTACTTTCGAGATATTATACCACAATCTCTACAACGAAAGAAGCTTTTATTCGAATGGATTGTGTCTTGACTTATACACACAGGGTGGTGCACTCATTCTCAAACTCCAGATGGGATCCTAAAAGTATGCAATCCCGTTTCACTGATATGCAATCACGTTTCAATATATATTGAAACGTGATAAAACACTGAAACGGGATTGCAACGAGATCCAATCTGGAGTTTGAGAATGAGTGCACCACCCTGTGTGTGTAAGTCAAGACACGAACTATTCGTATAAAAGTTTACTTAAGAACACCCTGTCGGTGGTGTAAAATAATGAAAGCTTCCTTTGAGGTGTATATCAAGTTCTAGAACGATACAGAAACTTCTAGTGTACTCGTATTGTAGAAGTTTCCACCTCAACCATTCGAAACTATAAAAAAGCACAAGACTGTGCAAAGTCGAGGATATTCGAACAGAGATCGTAACAGTATGTACATCGTGCATTCAAATCGAAGCAGCAGTATTTGAAATTGTGATTTTGTAAAGTGATGAAATTCTTTATTAAATAAAGTGATGAAATTACTTATTAAATAAAGTGATTCATGAATTGTGAAATAAAGTGCAAACTGTAACAAAGTAAACTTTAAGCCTAATATTAAGTTTATAAATTGCAACAATTAAATAAAGTTAGTTATTTTAATTTAACCAGCGATTGTTTGATTACTACACGATCCAGTGGTACGAATCCGAGTACAGAGAGTTAGAGTAAATTGTCAAGAGGGCAATTTCGTAACAATATATTGCAATTTCGTAAAAACGGGCTTTGCACTTTTTTTTCGTAATAAGTAAAAACTCAAATGCCGTTTTTGGTATTACTTACAACTAATACAACTTAAAATAATATTTTTAATAATTTATTATTGCCTATTATTCTCTGTTTTTTTTTAGTTGCTAATCTTCTATTTAAAAATTTAATTCGAAAATACATTCGACATTTAAAAAAAAATTGTTTGCCTCATTTGGTAAACTAACTTCAGTGCTTAATTCCACTAACTTATCACGGAAATTATTGCAGTGCACAATTTTATTTCCATTGAACTCTATAAAAATTATCTCTAATGATTTGGATGTGACACAAAAACATTTCTGAAGGCCTTTTAAGACCTCCTTTTGAGACTTGGTCCACCCATGTCCAAGTGCTGCCTTCAAATTCATGTTTATTAAGCTTAAGTCTTCGAATAATATAGCCTGCAATATTCTCCAAGGCGTCGTCTCGTAATGTGTCTTCATTGTCACTGAAATCATCGAACACAATAATTTACTTGTTTCCAATCACAATAATTTACTATTTCCCTTTTTTAGTTTGTTTCCGTATACAACTTCCGTTAAGAGAACAGATTTGAGACATATGTTGACCGTTTTCCTCTCACTCTCTCAATTAATAATACCTTGTAAATGTATTTTGGTTCTTAAGGCATCGGAGAGACAATTTGAGATGGACGCGGCGGCACCTTGCATTTTTACGTGTTGTGTTTTTATGTTCTCTTGTAAGTTGGTTGGCTCACTCAGAACCATGGGGCTGTAACCATAGAAGACAGAGAAAGGAAAGTCTCTTTTGCTGCCAGCGTCCGAGCGGACACACCACGATTTTGAGTGGATTCACCACGATTTTGAGTGGATTCACCTCGATTTTGAGTGGATTCACCTTTTTGTGATATATGCCCAATCGTTATAATTTGAAAATTGTTTTGGCGCTTTTCAGTGGAAAAAATAAAAAAGTTTATAAAAGTGAAAAAATACGATTTATATCTTAATATTGTGATTTATTGGATAGATAAAATACAATTAGTCCATGCTTATTTGGATTAATATATAAATTAAAAGTTTTGATTTAAAAATAACATTTTATTGGTTTCCTTTTATAGGTATATCATGTGTGATAAGAGGGAGTGCATTTTAAATTGCATAGGGTGGAAGAAATGCTATGCATTTCCTAATGAGGGCCTAGATGAACAACCATTAATCTAAACAAATTTGTTTATAATGCTTTTCCATCTTTCCCAGCAACCGTTTCCCGAGATAGCACCAATATCTATAATGAAAAAGTTATGTTAATAATAAATACCCAAAAATGTTCAAAGTTCTACTTTATTTTCTTACATGAAGTTGGCTACGAATGCATTTAGTATACTTACAAAACAGCTGATGATTTTCTTACCACACATGAATGCCAGCAGGAATTTTTGCAACTTCATTCACAATTCGTCTATAATTCATTTCACACAGAAAATGAATAAGGTCATAGAAATATATAAAAAAAAACTGCACTATAATCGTATATATATATATATATATATATATATATATATGTATATATACTCGTACATATATATATATATATATATATATATATATATATATATATATATATATATATATATATATATATATATATATTGTTACGAAATTGCCCTCTTGACAATTTACTCTAAATCTCTGTACTCGGATTCGTACCACTGGATCGTGTAGTAATCAAACAATCGCTGGTTAAATTAAAATAACTAACTTTATTTAACTATTGCTATTTACAATTTGTACTTTATTTCACAATTCAATTGATCACTTTATTTCATAATGAATTTCATCACTTTGCACAATTACAAATAATGCTGCTTCGATTATAATCCTCGATGTACACACTGTTACGATCTCTGTTCAAATGTCTTTTACTTTGCACAGTTTTGTGCTTTTATGGTTTCGAATGGTTGGGGTAGAAACTGCTAGAATATACTAGAAATTTCTGGATGTTTCTAGAACTTTATACAGGAAGTTCTTACTTTCGAGATATTTCTTTACACCACAATCTCTACAACGAAAGAAGCTTTTATTCGAATAGATTGTGTCTTGACTTTATAAGGAGATAGCCTCTCTAAATCAACGACTTTCATTTTGCGCCTGACATTTCTCGCCAACTGGATGCGGTATACTACATCGTTGAGCCGCTTTATCACCTTATAAGGCCCTTCCCAGTGTGTTTGCAGTTTTTGCGATAATCCCTTTTTCCTTTGCGGATTATGAAGCATAACTGAAATCCCTTAGAGTCTACTCGTACATCATATCTGGCTTTCCTTTTGTCAGTCATCAGTTGTGTACGATTTCGGCTGTTTCCATGAATTTCATTCAACTATTCTTGTTTTTTTTTAGGTACACAACTGCTGCATGGAAGTACTGTACACAACTCCTTAGTCGATTCTTCGTCTGCTTATCTACTACTTCTCCTCGCTTATCACACTGTCAGCAATTAGGCCTCTGACTTTCCTTGGGATCTCAGAAACGAGGATTCTGGGGCTGAATGTTGTGGGAGTCAGATCTAGCCCCTCGAGACTGACTCCATTTAGTTTGTCGACAACTTAGCAACATCATCCAATTCCCTGCTTTTGCGGTCGCACATGCGAGTCTGATGAAGAACGTTTGCGTTTCGTCCGACAACTACGAGTCGCGTATCCAACCTCACCGCAGGCAAAGCACTTGCCCGTGCAACCCTGTCAACTTTCAACTTGCACCTGACGGGCTCTGCAAACTGGCTGGCACACCACGGCCGCGATCTCCAACGGTAAAGGGCCAGCCACTGTCTCCCTACATGTAGCTTTTGGATTTGTTATCACTGATCAGTCCATTTCCGCATCGAGAATACCACATACGAAAGTATCCATCATACTTCTCTCAGCAATCTCGCCTGGACAGGGAGGATGGGCAAACCGTTCCACCTCCGCCACAATCTGTTGTAGACACTCACCACTCCTCCGCTGAATGGCACTCATTACGTTTTCATAACAGTCTCTCTCACCCTCTGCGATATTCGGCAGTACATCAACACCTTTCAATGACATAGCAAATGATGCCAGTACTTCGCGATTACTCCAACCATCTGTGCTGAAAGTAGCTTCAATTTCGTTCTGCCTTTGCTCATTCGAATTGGATTTTTGTTCCACAAATCCTTCGAACGACTCCTGTCGTATCCCAACCTCACAAACCTTAATGCCCACTATCTCGGACATTTCATTCTTCTGCTGTGAGTTCTGTTCCGCTAGTTGAGTAAATCGCGTTTCGCTCTGCTGTAACTGTTCCTTGCCATCCTCTTTGACTGCTGGAGCATATTGTTTTATTCGCTGGTGTATCTCCTCATCATATTGCTGGAAGAGCTTCTGCATACTCTCATATCTTTGTTGTAAACGCTCTTGGACTTCCTCTTTGACAGCTTGCTTGATAGATTGTATTGCCCGGATGAGCGCACTCATGTTGAAGTTACCAGTATTCGTTCCAAGAGGTGCTTCTTCCTCTCGAGATGTAGTTTGTGCTTCACATTGGAATTCATGCTCATCGACATCTATACCCTGCTCCTCTAAAGCGTCTCTTAAGCGCACCTGCCGCTCCGCTTTAAGCCTTTGTGTTTGCAAAATTTAGTTTGCAATCTCAGTTTTTCAAAGTTAACCGTTGTTTATCACAGATGCACAATCCCACTTCTGACACCAATTGTTACGAAATTGCCTTCTTGACAATTTATTCTGTTACGAAAGTGCCCTCCTGACAATTTACTCTAGCTCTCTGTACTCGGATTCGTACCACTGGATTGTGTAGTAATCAAGCAATCGCTGGTTAAATTAAAATAACTAACTTTATTTAACTATTGCTATTTACATATTTAATATTAGGCTTAAAGTTTACTTCTTTACAATTTGTACTTTATTTTACAATTCAATTGATCACTTTATTTCATAATGAATTTCATCACTTTGCACAATTACAAATACTGCTGCTTCGATTATAATGCTCGATGTACACACTGTTACGATCTCTGTTCGAATGTCTTTTACTTTGCACAGTCTTGTGCTTTAATAGTTTCGAATGGTTGAAGTAGAAACTGCCAGAATATACTAGAAATTTCTGGATGTTTGTAGAACTTTATACAGGAATTTCTTACTTGCGAGATATTTATTTACACCACAATCTCTACAACGAAAGAAGCTTTTATTCGAATATATTGTGTCTTGACTAATTAACACAGGGTGGTACACTTATTCT
This sequence comes from Clusia tigrina, assembly GCA_920105625.2. Classification (NCBI taxonomy): domain Eukaryota; kingdom Metazoa; phylum Arthropoda; class Insecta; order Diptera; family Clusiidae; genus Clusia; species Clusia tigrina. The sequence goes on from OV050030.1 coordinate 370,134,504, forward strand.
CAAACTCCAGATGGGATCCTAAAAGTATGCAATCCCGTTTAACTGATATGCAATCACGTTTCAATATATTAGAGCAAATAAGATGATGTAAACGTCTGCCTGTCCAAATATTTCTTAGCGAAACTATTCAATACTTCTTATACAAATTTGAAATTTTAACTTGTGTGAGAATTGTTAAGGGTAAATTTAAATATATTCTATGATACTAAGAAACTAAAAATTATATCTATTGTTTTTCTTGGTATAGTAATGAGATTTGGTATTTTTCAAAATATATTTTATATTTTCACAATTAATTTAATCAATTTTCCTGCTGGGAATAAATAGTGGTCATGTACAACGTCCGTCTGCTTTTTTTCGCTGCTTTGCCGTTTGACGTTTAAGTTTCCTTTCTCTGTGTTCTCTGGCTGTAACTTGAACATCAAATTTTTTACCGTATGAAAAAAAGCATACTCGTAGATAGCGTGTGTGAGTTCATCTCGAAAAAATGGGAGCCTTTTTACTAAAAATTTCATATTACGAAATTGTAGTAGGAAAAGAAAAAATGAAAATCAGAATAAAATAGTTTATCATTTTATAGTATTTTTTATTAGTAAAATGGAGTAATAATAGAATACAGAATAATAATAAGAAAAATTTGTATGCGACAATATTTGAATTATTTTATTTCGTCCAGCTCCATATATATATTAATGCAAAGTTAGTTTTTTTATACATTACATATCTAAAGCAATAGTTAACTAAATGGTGTCAACGTATTTACTTAAAAGTTTCTTGCAAGACTATGGTATTAGAATTATACTATACTGTTACGAAATTGCCCTCTTGACAATTTACTCTGTTTCAAAATTGCCCTCTTGACAATTTCTCTAACTCTCTGTACTCGGACTCGTACCACTGGATTGTGTAGTAATCAAACAATCGCTGGTTAAATTAAAATAATTAGCTTTATTTAACTATTGCAATTTACACATTTAATATTAGGCTTAAAGTTTACTTCTTTACATTTTATACTTTATTTCACAATGAATTTCATCACTTTGCACAATTACAAATACTGCTGCTTCGATTATAATGCTCGATGTACACACTGTCACGATCTCTGTTCGAATGTCTTTTACTTTGCACAGTCTTGTGCTTTTATAGTTTCGAATCGTTGCGGTAGAAAATTCTACAATAGTGTAGAATTTTCTCGATGTTTCTAGAACTTTATACAGGAAGTTCTTACTTTCGAGATATTTCTTTACAATCTCTACAACGAAAGAAGCTTTTATTCGAATAGATTGTGTCTTGACTAAATAACACACAGGGTGTTGCACTCATTCTCAAACTCCAGATGGGATCCTAAAAGTATGCAATCCCTTTTCACTGAGCTATCACGTTTCAATATTATATTATTGCTTGCATGCACGGCGCTGAGCGATTCATTAAATTGTATTAATTTTGACAAGGTGTTGAGTAATTCGATGTAGATAAGATTTTGTACGCCACATGATATTTGTTATAATTTATCTAATTGGGTGTTTGTGAAATGAATTCTCAATAATTATAAACAAAATAACGTAATTATATAAATTATGAAATCTATTTAGATGCAAATAAGTATTTAAAATAATACTGAATTCATTGTTGAATGTAGACATGCGTTCGCAGGAGCATTATATATGGATTTACATCCACAAAAACCCACATAATTCATATATTTAAATACTGGTTTTTGCATTGGAATTTTATAATTTGACTAATACATTGTAATTTGTCTGGAATATATTTTGTTTATAACATTTATTTAATTAAATATAGGTATAGAATTGTGTTGTTTTTTTTTCTTTTATATTTATTACTAAACATTTAAAGTTTCATAGTTTAACAACATAGTTTAATGCTAATAGATAAATATTTTCTTTAATTTTTCGTACTTTTGTTGCCATTAAGTTAATTAAAAAGAATTAGGAAGACAAAGAAATTATAAATTAATATAAGAATTACCTAATAGTTTTAATAAATGTATCTGATTAGCATATAGATTAGTGTACATAATAGTAGTAATGATCAAAATTATTACTCAAAAATATTATTCACTAAATTGAATTTGGTACTTTTTGGAGTGAGAATAGTATTAAATTCTTAACGAACGACAACCCCAAATAGTGCTTTTTCCAAAACTCACCAGTTTGTTTACATCCAGTGGAGAATGAAAAATTTGTTTGTTTACGTCTAGTGGGGTAAAAATTGCCAGCAATACAATTGTTGTCTGTGAATGCATATGTAAGATTCATTTCTCATTTTCTCTGCTCAGAACATTAAGCACAGACTGAAATCTTTGTTGTTCGTGAGCGACCGTTATTTCAAAGAAGAATTATTGAGTTGAAAACTCAAATGTTAACAAGTTCATTTAATAAATTCCAACTATTCTTAATGTAAAATCTGATCCAATTGCTTTCCAATTGCACTTTTGTTCACTGTAAAGGCACCATAGTAATCAGAAGTTGTAGAATAATAATTCTTTGGTTTTTTGGCATAATATTATATTACTAATAACTAAAATAATTTATAAAAATTCATTTATATTCAAATGGGGTCCGACTGTCCCAGTAACACCCCTCTGCGTTCATATTTAACTATGGCCATGAACGAATGAAAGAGCACAGGGGACACCAAGCTTAGAAGAATTAGGAGCATTGTGAAATGAAGATTGAGAAATTGCCGGTCAGAAGGGAAATTAAACCTTTTTACAGTATTCTCACTAATAACAACAGTTTCAATTATCTCAGAAAAATCTTCAAAATAGGTCAAAAATGTAGCTAAACAAATTAAGTTAACGGCTTTATGCTTTTAATTAAACAGAGGTATTGTTTTTTTCTTTAATAATGGACACAACAATTTTTTAGTTTGTCGAAATAATTTGTTTACTTAAACGCAACTGGAATATTTCTACTTATGGATCTTGACTGGGCGTCTCGACAGGCAATATTTCATTGATTGCATTGTCAATTTTAGCAATAATTGCCAAACGAGACCGCTCATTGCTCATGGTTGGCAATTCATGTTATGCCATATTGCTTTCCATGTATTGCCACCATAGAGTTGGCAATTGAGCTGTCAGTTTTGCTATTTGACAGCCGATTCTCATTTTTCTACAAGTGTGAAAGTGTAAGCATCTAAATATGGAGTGGTGCGCGACTGAAATCTATAAAGTCATTAATTTATACCGACAATTCGAATTGATATGGAACTACAGAAGTCCTAATTATAAGAGGACAGATTTAAAAAACAATGCATGGCGAGAAATTGCAAAAGAAATGAAGCGAGATGTATGCGAAACGAAAACAAAAATTAAACATCTGCGCACAGCATACCTTGCCAAGAAAAAAGGATGCAAAACAGTAAAAAATCTGGATCCTCGGCAGAATTAATCCATGAGCCTCGTTTATTTTATTATAGAGAAATTTTGAAAGTCCTGGCCATCTTCCCACAATATGTCTTTCAAAAGATGAGCTTCCAAATCGTGCATTTGTCGCTTCTCTAAAAAAGGATTAACCCAAAATCTAGGCTTTCTCCTTTTTTCTTCCTCTTCATACAAATCGTACAATTCTTTGAGGCAGTCAAGCGCTCGCGCGCAGCGTACTATCCGTTTCGAATCCATTTCTAAAATGGCGATGGTCTAACATAAAAATGCCCACCACTACGGCATTGCCATTGCTTTCAATGAAATTTGACAGATGGCAAGCAATGAAAAATTGCCCGTGGAGACGTGGGGTGAGCGTTCATTGACAATGAGAAATTATCAAAAAAGTTGTAGTTATCAGTTATTATGAGAAGTTAAGTGAATTGAGTAATTACGATAGTTAGAGTTAAGGGGGTGGACTGTATTTTTACCACTACATACATCAATTTTAAAACCTCCTCACACCACAGTAAAAAATTTCGGATCGCTCGCAAAAAGGAGGAATAACTGAGCGCTCCATTATTACTCCTTTTTGAACATAAATGGATTAAATTGACAGCTCTCATTCATAATCCTCTGTCACTTCTTTCTCTTGTTTGGTTCTTTGCTAATATCTCGCTTCTTCTGTGTTTTGTATTGTTTAGTTGCAGTTTCGTTGAGAGGCAAGCTATTGCGTAGTTTTTTATGTTTTAGTACTGAAGAAACACCCGATACAACAAATTGAAGAGTTCAAGAAGTGAAAAAGTGAAATTAAAATTAAACTCGAAATAACCAGCAAGTTGGGAAAGAATTTCGAATTTGTGCCTGTTTATTCAGGAAACACGGGTTAGATGTTTTACTTAATGGAATTTATTGCATTCGAGTCACATATATTACATACATATGTACATTTTTAACTGTCTTAATTGCAGATTTAGTCGGTACAACCGAAACGTTGGCGCATATTAAAAGTTAATTGGAACGGGTCGAAAGGAAAGATCACCCTAGAAAGTTACAGGCTTTTTAATTACTATTTGTTTCGTAACATTTTAATTATTTTGAAATAATTTTTTGGTGTTTTAAGTACCAATTTTCCACTATTTTACAGAAGCCATGAAGAATACATATACCATCTATCCAGACTATGAGAAATCAATGCGAGAAGCGTTCCGCAAAATCAAAATGGCCTTCTACAGAAAGACGAATGCCCAAAAGCAGCAATAATTAAAATTAATTATTTTTTTATATTCAAATATTAACTATATATAATGCTTTTTCCCAATTTTGAATTGAATTATTTTTCTTATATATAAGACTAGAATTAGCTAGAATTATACCATTATGTTCTTTAAATTTTGTATACAAATATTTAATATACAGAATAAGCAATAATCGTTTCTCATTTTACTCGCTTGCTATGAATAAAAGATCGTTCCAATATTACTCGCGCAGGAACTCTAATCGAGCGCTCCAATACTGCTCGCATAGGAACTCTAATCGAGCGCTCCAATACTGCTCACATAAGTAGTCAAAACGAGCGCTCGCTTCCAATGACACGCTATGTTAAAAAGGAGTGCAAAATACATGAGCTCTAGAACAATAGGGAGCGATCAATGCCTCGCATTGGATCGATCCAGGATTGCTCCGAGAACGATCAATTTTTTACTGGGACTAGCAGAACTCGCACAAATACATTCATATCAACTGTCTATTCTGTATGTTCTTTGGTTATATTATGTGACAGTTCTGCACAGCCGTTGCGTTTCGTTTAATCTTGCGGAGAGAGTCCACTGGAGGTAGAGTAGGCTCTTTGATTTCATATTTCTGTTGCTCGCGCTGTGGCGAGTGCAAAACACTCATTTTGGTGAACTTACCGGTTTATACATGTATTAGTATTCGTTTTTTACTTTAGTGGCAATTTTATTTTAAATGTTTATAACTTTATGTATTAATTAACACACCATTAGTGATTAAGTGATTTAATCACTAATATGACTAATATGATGAATATTATTACAATGTTACTAACAAGTTTAAATGGACGAAAGTAATAGTTTAAAAATTGTAGCTTGGAATGTAAATGGCTTAACAAAACATTATCTTGAGTTGAAGCAATTTTTGTGTGACAAGAAAATTGATATAGCACTAGTTTCAGAAACACATTTTACGAACAAAAGCTATTTAGTATTTCCTGGATATAAAATTTATGTGACAGATCAACCTGATGGTAAAGCTCGTGGTGGGACAGCTATCATAATAAATTCACTATTAAAACATAATGAACGGCAACCATATGCACACCTCATATTCAATCCACTACTGTGCAAATTGAGGATACAAGTGGGACAATACTCATCTCCTCAGTTTACTGTCCCCTCAGACACCTAATAACTTCGGATCAAGATGATGACTACATAAAGACGCTTGGCGTAAGATTCATTGCAGCTGGAGATCTGAATGCAAAACACACTGACTGGGGATCTAATAAAAAAGGACGAAATCTGATTAATGCTATAAACAAAAATAACTGCAAATTTTTAAGCTCAGGTGAACCCACATACTGGCCAACAGATAGGAAAAAGATACCAGATCTAATCGACTTTAGCATAACAAAACCCATAAACTGTAACCAATTAAAAATTAAAGCTTGTTTTGAACTTTCTTCAGACCACTCTCCGATAATACTTGACTACACAACTGACATCAAACCCATAGAACCAATAGCTAAGATTTTTAACCACAAAACAAACTGGAATGATACTCATTGAAAATCAATGACAGCATATTGAAAATCAACTGAAGATGTCTATCACACTGAAAACACAATTAGACATTGAACGTGCCATTATTCACTTCAACGATGTGGTCCTAGACGCAGGGATCAAATCAAGCCAACAACATAAATTAGGAATAAATAAACCTACAACGGATATTTTTATAAGAAAGCAAATTATTGAGAAGAGATAGCTGAGATAGAGGTGGCAGCTAACTAGATCGCCTGAGTATAAACACTATTTAAATATAGCCTACAAAAAACTCAAGAAAATAGTAACTAGAAGACAAAATATAGAAGTTGAAAATTACCTAAAAAAAACTTGACGCCTACGCAGAATACTAACTACTCATTATGGAAATGCACAAAGAAATTCAAAACTCAGATAGGGCATTAGCCACCACTACGGAAAGATGACAGCTCATGCGCTTCTACCAATGAAGAAAAAGCAACAACATTGGCTAAATAATTTGAAACAGTCCTATATTGAAACATGCTATGACTTAAATATAGACATTACAACAAAAAATTAATTGCGTTTAGAAAATGAATAAACCACAAAAAAGCACCAGGATACGATATGTTGACAAGCAAAGCACTCGCTGAGCTACCTACTATAGGTTATAATTACTTAAGGAATGTTGCCAACTCAATGTTCCGAATACAATTTTTTCCCAAAGTATGGAAAGCTGCTGAAATTATTGCACTACCTAAACCGGGAAAAGATGCTACAACTGCTTCGTCGTATAGACCAATAAGCCTACTTCCCATAATTTCTAAAGTTGCTGAAAAACTATTACTTGATAGACTTAGCCAGATCGTTGCCAATAAAAACGTTATACCAAATCATCAATTCGGCTTCAGAAAACGACATTCAACGATTCAACAGATACACGGTATAACAAACAAAATTGAAACAGACATAGAATAATAGCGGTACTGCGTTACTGTATTCTTGGACGTTGCAAATACATTTGGCAAAGTATGGCATAAAGAACTGCTGCATAAACTGAAGACAATGCTGCCACTTGACTACTATTTGATTGTTGAAAGTTATCTTAGTGTTCGAAGAGATAAAAAATATATCCACATACTCTTATATAACACTGCGAGACGCTGCATGGGCATAAGAACGAAGAAATAAACGAGTTGCTACATCTAGAAGAAACCACCATGCGCCGTTTAAAGAGAACTCGACCAAACGACCTAATGAACTAGGATATCCAGGCTACACATATTAGTAGTATTGTAAATGTAAATGTAAATTATTATTATAAATATAATTTTTATAAATAATAAAATAAATTGTTTTTATAATATAATTAATGTGGTTATTATAATTAATGTAAATCATTGTTATTGTATCATTTTTGGCACTAGCCAAAATGTGTTTTTATATTCATTTCAAAGAAAATTGTCAAATCGTGTACTAGGTGTCAATATATTGTTGACAGATGTATGAAATAAAGGGGAAAAAAACTTATTCACTGCTGAACAAAAATGCTAATGGAACGCCCTGTCGTATTTAACACTTTTTATTTTGAAATTTTTTCAACTTACAAACATAGCGATAATAATTCATACCGCACTTTACTACAGTTGAGACAGCTCATTTTATTAATAATAAAACTAAGCGCTACTGGGTAGTGCAACTACCTCTTAGTTAATCATTCTTCGTATTCTCTAGTGTTCTACCAGCACCTCAAGCAATTTGTACACCCTATATACTGGTTTTTTATTATCTATCTTTGCTATTGTTTAGGCTCTCTTTTTTTCTCTTTTATTGTTGCTTTATTTTTTTGTTTGGTTTTGTTTGTTTTCATATTGGTCCTTATATTTTTCGTCCATTTTTTTTATTATTAATATTTTTTTTTATATTATTATTATTATTATTATTATTATTATTGGACTCTTTTAGTTTTTCTTCTTTTTTATTATGATTATTATTAATTACCATTAAAATTATAATTAAGAAAGCACTAGCTGCCAGGGCTATCGGCTTTTGTTTAAATTAATCTTAGATACAACATAAATGTTTAAATTTATTAAATTAAATTGTGGATACAGTTTTTTTTTAAATTAAAAATAGTTTGAATATTTTCTACGGAAGGTTCAGAAAGTAAATTGATCGGTCTTTGTTTAGAATTTCTGGAGCGGGTGATGAATGAGAGAATCTGCGAGGATGTGGGAAACTGTGAGTTGGGAAATAGGGGAAAACTGGCATATAGGTGGCGATTCCTTTCTTAGTAGGTGTCCGTGCGTGATGTTTGTGTGTCCTAACCGAAGTCTAACGAAGCACCTGTCCATTGCAGCAGTGGTCGATGATGGAAGTATTACGGCAGTGTGGTTAGTGTTGAAAGACTTGTATTCATGATTGTAGTTCTGCCAGTTTGTGATAGTTTTCTTGATGGCATAGGATGATGCGACCGTTGCTACAAATTTGTTGGCAAAAGGCATAAACGTGTGCAGTGGAGATTTCTCAGCTAATTTTGCTGCTTTATCTGCGTATTCGTTTCCAGTTATCCCGACATGACCTGGTATCCACATTTATCTCACGTTCTTGCCTAGTTCAATTAGCAATTGCTTTATAACCATAATTGGTTCAGAGCAGTTAGTCACGTTATTTGCGCCTTCAAATACTGATAGGCTTTGGCTAGAATCAAGGCTGTTATAGTTGATTGTACTTTTGTGTCAAATGCGCTGGCAGCAGGTGGGAGTAATATAAGTTGAAGAGTGAACATTGTTGACTCTGCAAAATATTTTCCGATTTAATACAAATATTTGTATGTAATTATATAATTTTGGACAGATTTTTAGCTCGTGTAGCTTTTTTAGAACCATGTGAACTCTATCGAATGCCTTCTCAAAATCAATCGATAGTATTGACATATGGTTCTTATTAGATGAGTTTTTTGATATCAAGTGATCTAAACAATATAAGGCCTCAATTGTACTAGAATTTGGTTTGAAACCGAATTAATTAGGTGAAAGCGATTTAGTCGATGTAAGAAACAACATCGAACGCTTAGAAACCATTTTCTCTAATAACTTGCTTATCCAGGGGAGTAGCGATATAGCCGGTAGGAGTCTAACAGCGAAATATCTTTGTTTAGCTTTCTGATTGGTATAATGACTGCGGTTTTTATAAGATTGAGGAATGATGCCACTATCAAAGATTTTGTTGAAAAGATGCAGTATACGCTTTTTAAAGGGTCTCGGAGAATTTTTGAGCATTGTGTAAGTGGTTTTATCGTAGCCTGGAGAAGTGCCAGTAAGGTATTTGAAGTTGGCTTCAAATTCATTGAGATTGAATGGAGTATCCATAATGTTAGTTTTAACTGACGAAGGAAATATTATAGGATCGTTTGAAAAATAGTTTTTGGAGGCGCAGAAAGCTGCTGGAAAGCTAGAGTCATGCGATTGATTTGACCAGGTCTCTGCGAAAGCGTTGCAAATTTCTGCTCGAGAGGACTTTGTGGTAGCCGGTGTTCTTATTGATTGTATAGTAGAGGGGGTATACGTGCCTACTAATCTACGAATATTTTTCCAAATATGGGTTATTGGGGTAGGTGGATTGATTTTAGCAGTAAAGTCGGCGAAGCTTTGAAGTTTATCGGCTTTCTTAGCTTTATTAAATATCGCGTTGGCCTTCGTATAAGTTATAAGGTTATCAATAGTCAGCGACCTTTGGAATATATGCCACGCTTTTTGTTTAGATTCTCTGAGATACTTTAACTCTCCAGGACCACCAAGGTACTGTTCTAGAGATTTTCTTGTAAAATGTGCGTGCAATGGACTCGTTTGCTGCTTTACGAATGATTTTTTGGATTAAAGCTGCCTCACCATTGATGTTGTTAACTGGTGGTGAACTTAGTGAAAAAGTTAGTATTTTATTTTGAAATAATTCCCAGTTGGCATTTTTTATATTATATTGTGTTATTTTGTGATGCGGGGGAAGCGGTTGGATGATACTGAAGTTATTGTTTGAAAGTGATCGCTATTGTGGAGGCCATGAACATAGTGGTAAAAGTGTCAGAGAGCACATCGCTATATCAATATGTGTTAGGGAATTGTCGTTTAAAACACAAAGATTGGATGTCAAGATCAAGTCTTCAATAATCTGACTCCTTGAATTGCTTGTAGATGATCCCCACGCGTTATAATAATTTAGCTTTAGTAGTTTGCCGACACTGCGACCTAAAAGATCTTTTGTGTCATACTACATTTGTCATCAATGATCCACCACATTTGTCATCAATGATCCACCATCGGACAATTGTGATCACAATTGTCCGATCTACTATGCCCTATAGGTTTAATACCGGCGTTTCTTCCGTAATGCCATAGCATTTCGTCCGTTTGGTGATGTCAAATCGTCACAATAGTTTATCAGGTTCTTTTCTACCTAGATGTTCCTTCTCTAGAGAAAGGTAGTAGCTGAAAGTCATGTTCTTTCATTATCTTTTCCGCTTTATGGATGAATTTGAGAATGTCCATAACCGGAGCATTCTTTAATTCCTCCATATCCAACTGGGCGTGGTGGAATATATTCATTCTGGTTCTTGCCAACGCAATGCAGTCGCACCGTATGTGTTCCGTGGTTTCATCTTCTTCTAGACAGAGCCGGCACTCCGTATAATCAAGAATGTGGATTCTAGTCAGGTGATATTTCAGGTAATAATGACCTGATAGAAAACCTACTATTTTTCCTATGTCTGCTTTGCACATATTGCGCAATTCTTTATTGTAGGTGAATGGCCCTACCAGTCGTTTGGCTTGGCGAAGCCCCTCTATCCCTTCCCAGTGTGACATTCTGGGACTATGTTCCCAGTTATCTGCCCTGGATTTAGCCTCCGCCCAGTTGATACCACAGTATGGCTCCGGACCTATGAGGCTTGCTGCGGAACCGGCCCTAGCCAGCTCGTCAGCACTTTCATTGCCTTCAATCCCCGAGTGACCCGGGACCCAGCAAATTGCAACCTTATTTGTTGCCCCTAGAGATTGTAGGTTGTTGAAGCATTCTTCCACCAGTTTCGATTCTAAAAAATATGAAGCTAATGGCTGTAATGCAGCTTGACTATCTGAATAGATAGCTATGGGGACGCCCTTGATACCCGTTTTCAGATTTGTCCTCGCACAGATTGAGATCGCTTGAATTTCAGCCTGGAAGACGCTAGGCCACCTGCCCATTGGTTCTGAGATTTTGGTATTTGGTCCATAGACCCCTGCACCGACTCCGGTGTTTGTTTTTGAACCGTCTGTGAACCATTCTAGACTTCTAGGGTCGACCCAAGGTCCTCCTATGTCCCATTCATCACGGTCTGATATAATAATCTCAAAATTGCGATCAAACTGTCGTTTTGGAATCATATAGTCCGTTATTGAGCAGATTATGTTTTGATCTGTTATGTTATTTAAAATATTGAAATGACCATAGTCATGAGGTTCTTGTCTAGACAAGATCTTCATCTTTAATGCGCTTCTAGCAGCACATTTTTTCGCGAATGCGTGAAGTGGGGATAGTCCTATTATGGCCTCAATAGCAGCGGTTGGGCAGTTTTGCATGGCACCGGTGATTGCCACGCAAGCCTGTCTTTGAAATCTTGTAAGTATTTTCTTACCAGATTCTCTTGTTGTCTTGGACCACCACACAAGGGATGCATAGGTAATGATTAGTCTAACCATCATTACATACATCCAGTATATCATTTTTGAGTCAAGACCCCATATTCTAGCAAAGAGACTTCGACATGCCCACATTGCTCTTGTGGCTTTGTTTATCACCGAGTGTAGGTGAGTGTTCCAATTCAGTCGCTTATCCAGAACTACACCTAGATATTTGACCTCATCGGTATATTCTATATTGATTCCCCTCAACAGTTATTGTACCAAGGTCCAATTTTAATCTGTTTGTAAAAGGAACGAGAATGGTTTTGCTAGGATTCATGCATAACCCCTCTGCGCGACACCATTCTGAGATGAAGGCTAGAGCCTGATTCATAATGTCGGATACTGTTCTTTCAAATTTGCCACTTATAATGACAGCAAGATCGTCAGCATATCCAATTGCCGCAAAGCCTAACCCTTGTAGTTTGACTAAGAGATCGTCAATAACTAAAGACCACACCGCCTTGGGGACAGCCTTTCATTGCCTTGACTGATACGGCCTCGTCTCCCAGAGATGAGCTAATTTCTCTGCTTTTTAACATAGTTTTAACCCACCCAACAGTCGGTTTATTGATATTTTTGCAGAGCATAGCCCCCTCTATAGAGCCGTAACTGGTATTATCAAAGGCGCCCTCGACATCTAAGAATGCACATAAAGCAATTTCCTTGGAATATTGAGCTTTCTCTATCTTTTTTACAAGGTAATGAAGCGCTCCCTCCGTGGATTTTCCCCTATTATATGCAAACTGAGATTGGTGCAGAGGTGTTGTTCTGTCTAGCGTTTCTCTAATATGTAGATCCACCAATCTTTCCATAGTTTTTAGAAGAAACGACGTGAGACTGATAGGTCTGTAAGATTTAGGCAGTTCGCTGGATCTCTTGCCCAATTTTGGAATAAATACCACATTGACTTTACGCCATATGGATGGTATGTACTCCCTGCTGAAACTATTCCTAAAAATATCAACAAGCGATTCAAGCATTATATCCAGTCCTCTTAACAAGAGGGCTGGAAAAATGTTATCCTCACCTGGTGTCTTGAATGGTTTAAGGGACCCAACAGCCCATTTAACCTTGTCTGGGGTAAATATTACTTTGGAAGTTTATATAGATTAAATGTTAGTATGATAAGTCCCGTGGGAGTAAATTTATTGCCATTTTTTTTTAATTTGTGGATACCGGTTACACCTTGATATTTTAAACATTCTACAATTTCTTCTTCGGGTGTTTGGATCAGATTTTTATCAAATATTGTTCCTTTTGAAGAGTTAAAATTTTCTTGAATTGTGCAAGATATTATTTATAGACCACCAAAGTTTTTCGTGTTAAGAAATTTATTTGCCACTTTTGTGTTCTTTGTTAAAATTAATAAACTACCATCACGGAGCTTATTAACAGACTCTATTTCAGTGCTGATTGAGTACAAAGCTTTTTTTTGCAAAAACACTGAAATTAGAGGGAGTATGGTATGGTATGTTTTCCTCAACTGATTTGATCACTATAACTGTTGGGTTCGGTAAATTGTTGGCGGTAGGTGCCGTAAATTGTTCACTTGTTATATCTTTAAATTTTGTTTCTGATTTGGGGCTGGTTAGTGAGCTATCCTGGAGCTCACTGAACCTATTCCCCGTGTACGACGGGGAGTCGGTAGGTATTTAATATCACTTTTCACTGTATGAATTTGATTTAATTATACCTGAATATGAAACAAAGGAGGTCGAAACACTGCGTATAACGTGAGAAAGTTGGGCAGATTGTTACACTATGGCTTTAATAAGTTTAAAATGAACAACTACAAAAAAAAGAAAAAATTCAATTTAAATAAATTTTTCCGATTCGTTAAAAACTGTTTTTATTTTTGTATTACAATTTATGCCCGTACTTTATTCTTAACAAAAATAATAGAAGCAAAGATTGCGCAAAGCTGAGTACAAACATTTTTCGTTCTGCGCAGCTATGTCACAATAGCAAGGTTGCAAAGAGAAATGTCAAAAAAATACCTATCCGCATTAGCCTCGTTTCACACTAACGGCGATGATAAATATACACAAAACTGCACAAAACTCACAACAACGGCGAAAAGTGTGTATGCTCATACCAACAGCTTCACACGATCAGACAATGATTGACTATGATTGCGGCTCAAAAACAAAACAAAAATGCCAAATCAAAATAAAGAATACTGCACAATTCGCCTAGTTGCCGGCGGAAACTTTCAACCGTCCAGCGATTTTGTTGTTTCTTTTGACAATTCTGCTTGCATCTTTTTCGTTATTTCTGGGGAAAAAAACAGATGAGACAGACCTTTTTTAATTTCTTTGGAAAATTGATTTTTTGGCACTTGCAGAAGAAATTTGTATACCTACTTACTTACATATGAGACTGCAGAAAGTTCAAATTGAATTGTTATTGCCTTAATGCAAAGTGTGTGTGCGTATATCTACGCTCCATTGTATATGAAATCCAATTAAAACATAAAACACAAAAAAGAGCGGAGGAGACCTTTTTTAGTTTCTGGGGAAAAATGATTTTGTAGCATTTGGTGACTAATTTCATATAGAGTCGGACTGCGGCATCTTAAATTTAAATATTGTTTTGGTTTTGGGGCTTTGTTGTGCAGTTTTGTGTATATTTATCATCGCCGTGTCGCGCCGTTGCCGTTTGTGTGAAACGAGGCTTATGTAGTTTTTGCTATGTTGACGTCACAGCCCAGCGACGAAATGTCGAAACTCAGAAAGAAAATTATAACGGACCTGTGCAATGCGTAATCTTCTTCTCTATCATTCTTGATTCTTACAATATTTTTGTTTCTCAATATATTCCTATAATTTATTCTACTGCGTCTCCTAGTGCGCTGCATTCCCTCTGTGAATTCTGCATTCCGTTGTCGATGTCCCGGCGGAAAATTCCTGTTTTGCGTCATTTTTTTCGTCAATCGCTACTCGGAAAGTGCGGTTGTGCCGACCCTTCCCCTCTTTCTAAATATGAATTCCCTCGTAGGGCTCGGTGAGGACCGCTACTTTCTTTTCGGCTTAAGCCTCCTTAACCAAGTCGCTGATTGCTCTGATATTGGTATTCAGTGTTTTGAACAAATCCTGATGGTGCGTTTTGAGCGGTTTGTCGGAGATTATTTAGTAACTCCTGGAGTTTTGATGATACTTTGCCTGTTCTTATGAAGTCGAGAAATTGTACCGTGACTCATCTCGTGCTCTGTATTCCGCACTATCATATTATAGCCTGTGCCCCTTAGTTCCATACGTGTTGCTTTGAATGAGCACACCCTCGTAACCACTATTGGTTCGTCAAAACAATAGAGTCATCTATTTATAGATTTGGTGGCTACCAGAATTCCACCCGATACTGGGATGGCCATGTGTTCATACCGTTCATGCTCTAGAAATTCTATATTATTCGGGTGTGCAAGTCTCCCGGGGGGAATCATAACCATTTTGCTAGATCCACACCTTGGCTATTTTTATCTTTATTGTCTTGCGATTGGCTTTCGGCTTTGTAGTCATACCTGGTCTTTGGTGATAAACTCCAATCTGCGTTCAATCGTTTTTGGATAGGTTACACTTTCTAAATCGTAAATCATTCCTGTAGTGGTAGTGGAACTCATTCGCACTTCGATTAGTTCGTAGAACCGCTCTGGAGCCTCATTGTATCAAGGGATGCCTCGCAATGATGGCGCTGTCTCGGGTAACTTTTTCGAAGTTAGAACCAACGGATGCAGCTTGCCATGCAATAGGTCGCCAACCACCGTTCTTTCTGTTTTGATGCTTCGCACTTACGCTTTATATCGGTACCACCGGTCGCAGAATCTTTTTTATTCGTCATATTCTGCTTCAACATTATTCCCAACTCCGTCACAATCACCAACTCCTCCTTCGCGAACCACACTTCCCCTGTGATCTCCAGTAATACATCCGGGTTTCGTAAATGCTCCCACTGCACTTCTGCAAAGGTCTTCTAACTCCCTGACAGCATCAGCCATAGATTAATCTAAAGTCGTATATATTTTGCCTATTACTGATTTCTAATTACATTAAAACCGACCTCCTATATTATGAGATTCATTACTTCGTTACTATATACCAGAGGGGAAGAGGAATGGACCATTGATTGATTTTACCGCCGTATAGGGCTCTGACTGATAACACAAAACAATTTTTTTATATATCGTTAGCTATTTGTCCATTTCATCGAAACTCCTATTCTTGTTTGTATTTAAATGATTTCTTGAACTTCTTTTTAATCCATAACTTTATTTTACACTATCTCTCCCTTTACATACCTAGATTTTTCTCAGTTCCTAATCAAATAAAATCTAATAACACTTTCCACAATATTGTTACGAAATTGCCCTCTTGACAATTTACTCTGTTACAAAATTGCCCTCCTGACAATTCCTCTAACTCTCTGTACTTGGACTCGTACCACTGGATTGTGTAGTAATCAAACAATCGCTGGTTAAATTAAAATAATTAGCTTTATTTAATTATTGCTATTTACACATTTAATATTAGGCTTAAAGTTTACTTAGTTATTATTTGCACTTATTTCACAAACCATTAGTCACTTTATTTACTAATGAATTTCATCACTTTACACAATTACAAATACTGCTGCTTTGATTATAATGCTAGATGCACACACTGTTACGGTCTCTGATCAACTGTATTCGACTTTGAACAGTCTTGTCGCTTTTATAGTTTTCGAATGGTTGGAGTCGAAAATTCTACGCTATTCTCGTATTTTCTAGAAGCTTCTATCCACTTCGACAGAAGTCGAGAATATTCTTTTTGATATTACCGACGGATGGTTCTTGAATAAGCTTTTATTCGAATAGTTCGCATCTTGACTCACAGGGGGCACTCATTCTCAAGATGGGATCCTAAAAGTATGCAATCCCTTTTCACTGAGCTATCACGTTAGACTGCCCTCCGCTTAAACTTGTTCGTCCCGAACAAGGATAGTACTGCAACCTTTATAAGGAGATAACCTCTCTAAATGAACGACTTTCATTTTGCTCCTGGCATTTCTCGCCAATTGGATGCGGTATACTACATCGTTGAGCCGCTTTATCACCTTATAAGGGCCTTCCCAGTGTGTTTGCAGTTTTGGCGATAATCCCTTTTTCCTTTGCGGATTATAAAGCATAACTAGCTGCACTTCCTGAAATCCCTTGGAGTTTGCTCGTAGATCATATCTGGCTTTCATTTTATCACTCATCAGTTGTGTGCGCTTTCTGATGGTTCCATGAATTTCATTCAGCTGTCTTCGTTTATCAGCTACATAACTGCTACATGAAACTTCCGTAGATGAGTAGGCACCGAATTTCAGATCTGCAGGCAATCTTATGTCACAACCGAAAATAGCCTTAGCTGGTGTTGTAGATGTTGTATCGTGAGTTGCCGATCGGTATGCCATTAAGAAGATGGGTATGTGTTGGTCCCAATTTTTCTGGTTTCTGTCCACGACTTTTCTTAGGTGTTCCTCAAGCGTACGATTAAATCTTTCAACCATTCCATCGGATTGTGGGTGCAAAGGGGTTGTACGAGTCTTGCGTATGCCCATCAATTCACTCATTTCCCTGAATATTGTTGACTCGAAATTTCTGCCTTGATCCGAGTGCAACTCGAGGGGAGCTCCGAATCTGCGGACCCAATTATTGATAAATGCATCTGCAACGGTCTTAGCTTCTTGATCGGGAATGGGGTATACTTCTGGCCATTTACTAAAATAGTCGATTACGACGAGAACATATTTGTTGCCGGAATCACTAATTGGAAACGGACCTGCTATGTCCATTGCAATACGCTCAAATGGCGCTCCCACGTTGTATAAATGCATCTTCCCCTGGCTGCGACGGCTCGGTCCCTTGGCAGCTGTACACTTTTCACAAGCACTAATCCAGTCAACTACCGATTGCTGGCAACCAACCCAATAAAATCGTGTTTTAATTTTCTCGACTGTTTTTGTTATTCCCAAATGTCCTCCGCTTGGCCCACTATGGTATTCCTTGAGAATTTCGCTCATTCTTGCCTTGAGTACCACAATCAAGTTCTTCGTGGTTTTTCCATCGTCGCTCTCGTCGCACTCCCACGTCGCTCTCTCGCATCTATCTTGCAGCTTTAAGCTATTCCACTGAGCCCAATATGCTTTAGTTATGGGACTTTAAGTCGAGATTTCGTTCCAATCAGGTCGTTTTCCTTCGTTCTTACTTGATACGATTTTTGCCAACTCTGGGTCATTTCGTTGTTCTTCTTTTATCTTTTCTGCTTTCCATTCATCGTCTGGTAAAACAGCCATTAAGCGCACATCGACTACTCCTTCTTTCCCTTCAGCTTTAGAACAGTGCTTACTTTCCATACTGCAAGGACGTCATGATCAGCATTCCCGTGGCTTCCGCCTCTGCGATGTTCTATTGTGAAATCGTAGCTTTGGAGTCTCTCAATCCATCTCGCAACCTGACCTTCGGGATTTTTGAACTGTAATAGCCAGCGCAGAGCAGCGTGATCCGTTCTCAACAAGAACTTTTGTCCATACAGGTACTTGTTAAAGTGCTTCACGCACTGCATAACCGCCAAAAGTTCTCTCCGTGTTACACAGTAATTTCGCTCTGGCTTTGATAAGATCTTACTGAAGTAGGCTATTACTCTTTCATGTCCGTCAATAACTTGCGACAGGACACCTCCAATCCCGAATCCACTTGCATCTGTATCCAAAATAAATTTTTCGCCAGGTATTGGATACGCAAGGATCGGAGCTGTACACAATAGCTCTTTCAATCTGTTGAATGCCTTCTCCTGTTCGCTTTTCTACTCAAAAGGACAATTTTTCCTCGTTAATGCATGCAGACTACCAGCCACGTCCGCAAAGCCTGGAACAAAGCGTCTGTAATAGGTGCAAAGACCCAAGAAGCTGCGTAGCTCATGCAAACTAGTTGGTCTTGGCCACTCCCTTACTGAGTCTATCTTATCTGGATCTGTGTGTACTCCTTCAGGTGTGGCTTTATGTCCAAGGTACTTGACTTCTTTCTTGAAGAACGAGCATTTCTTTGCGCTCAGCTTCAACCCTGAAGCTCCTAATCGCATCAATACTTCTTCCAAATTCTTCAAGTGGTCCTCGAAGTCCTTTCCCATAACGATGATGTCATCTAAGTACACCAGACACGTTTTCCAGTGAAGACCCTTTAGCACATGTTCCATTAAGCGTTCAAATGTAGCTGGAGCATTACACAGTCCGAATAGCATCACCAAAAATTGCCATAGTCCATCACCGGCACTGAATGCTGTCTTTTCCTTGTCTTGTTCGTCTACTGCCACTTGCCAATATCCGCTTTGTAAATCCAGCGTTGAGAACCAATTTGAACCAGAAAGTGTGTCCAACGTATCGTCGATTCGAGGTAATGGATAACTATCTTTCTTCGTTACCTCATTTAGTTTACGATAATCTACACAGAAACGTGTGGAGCCATCCTTCTTCTTGACTAATACCACTGGAGAACTCCAGGGGCTCGCTGATGGCTCTATGACGTTGTTCTGATGCATTTCCTTCAGCAATACATTCACCTCTTCTCTCTTTGCCAGAGGTACTCTTCTTGACGCTTGACGAATGGGTTTGGCATCACCAGTGTTGATTGTGTGTTTCACCATCTTTGTTCTGCCTTCGTTTTTACCCTTTTCAGCAAATACTGACCAATGTCTTGCCAAAAGTTGGCTGGCAGTCCTCCTCTGCTCTGTGGATAAGTCTTTGCTCCATTCTTTCGTAAGATCGTCGAGTACCTTTTTATCAGCTGGTATCTTCATTTTTGTGTCTCGCGGCTGGCTTTCACAGTTTACAATTGCCGAAATTGGCCGGCAATTTCCAATTATCTGTCCTTTCTCTATGGTTTTAGCGGAATTTGCAAGATTGACCACTCTTACTGGCACTATTCTGTTCTGCTGTTCTTCTACGAGGGTTTTTCCAATGATGATGTCATCCAGTACAAATTTTTCATCCGTTTCCACAACCCACAACTTGTTCTTCTCCACATCTCCGTCCATTTTGGCCCATATGACTGCCTCTGACTTTGCTGGGATTTTTGTCCGCCGCGATACAATGGCTTGTCGGATACCTCCATACTTATCCTCACCAACGGATAACGGTATTTCGGTGTTCGCATACTTCAACGTTCGGCATTTCAAATCTAGGGTGAATCCATTCCGAATCATAAAATCCACACCTAAGATTAATTCGTCCACAATATCCGCAACTACAAACTCGTGCTTCACTGTTGTGGTACCGATAGTGATTTTCCGTGTAACTTTTCCAAGTACCGGTGCATCATCTCCAGTTGCCGTACGCAAACTTATTCCCTGAAGCGGCTCGATTCCCCGAACGAGATCCCTTCTAATTATGGAATGTGATGCACCCGTATCCAATGTTACCACGGTTTTTCTTCCATTTACTACGCTGTCGACAGTTAGGCTGTTGATTTTCCGTGCCATCTGAGAAACGAAGATTCTGGGGCTACATGTTGTGGGAGTCAGATCAAGCCCCTCGAGACTGACTCCATCTAGTTTGTCGACGACTTTTCATCATTTTCTGATTCCCTATTTTGGAATCTGACTTGCTTTGGAGGTCTTACCGGTGAGCGTGATCTAGAACGTTTCCGTCTCGATTGGCAATTACGGGCCATGTGTCCGACCTCTCCGCAGGTGAAGCATTTGCCCGTGAAACTTTGGCCGCTTTCGACTTGTACCTGACGGGCTCTGTATACTGGCTGGCACACCAAGGCTGCTGTCTCTGAAGTTAAAGCGCTAGCTACTGTCTCCATATATGTAGCTTTCGGATTAGTTATTGCAGAACGCTTTATCTCCGCATCGCGAATGCCATATACAAAGGTGTCTATCATACACCTCTCAGTGATCTCTCCTGGGTAGGCAAGATGAGCCAAACGCTCCACTTCCGCCGCAAACTGTTGTAGAGACTCACCACTCTTCTGTACCCGTGTTCGTAGCTCTACTTGGTACATCTGCTTCCGGTGTTCACTACAATACTTGCGCTGAACGGCATTCATCAAGCTTTCATAGCAGTCTCGCTCACTTTCTGAGATAGTTTGAAGCACATCAGCGGCAGCACCTTTCAACGAAACGGTTAATGCAGCCACTTTTTCGCGAGCACTCCAACCATTTGTGCTAGCGATAGTCTCAAACTGCATTCTGAAGACACTAAATGTCGTGGTTCCATCATAGGTAGGAGGCTTCAGTTTTATTGAGGATAAAGCTGGCACAGGCAATGCACCTTCCTGTAGTAGATTAATTCTTTGTTCTATTTGTTGCTTAAATTCATTCTGCCTTTGTACTAAAGATTTTTCGAACGATTCTTCCCGTGTCTCAATTTCACAAACCTTCCTGTCTACCATCTCGGACATTTCTTTCATCTGCTGTGAGTTCTTTTCCACTAGTTGAGTAAGTCGTATTTCACTCTGCTGTAACTGTTCTTTGACATCCTCTTTGACTGCTTGTTTGAGCGATTCAGCACTCTTTTCTACGTCCTCTTTGACGGATGCAACACTCTTTTCGACGGTTTGAGCATTTTGTTGTAATTGTTGCTGTATCTTTTCATCTCGCTGCTGCATCTTTTCATCTCGCTGCTGCATCCTCTCTTCAGCTGCTTGAGAATTTTGTTGTAACTGCATCTGTATTAGCCCGATAAGTGCACTCATGTCAAAGTTACCCGTGTTAGTTTCTTGCGGTGTTTCTTCGTGTCGAGATGTCGTTGGCTCTTCACATTGGAATTCATGCTCATCGACATCTATACCCTGCTCCTCTAAAGCGCTTCTTAGTCTCACCTGCAGCTCCGCTTTAAGCCCTTATGTTTGCAAATTTAAACGCTCAAGCTCCTTCTTGATCTGCTCCAATCTCAGTTTTTCAAATTTAACCATTGTTTATTACAGATACACAATCCCACTTCTGACACCAATTGTTACGAAATTGCCCTCTTGACAATTTACTCTGTTACAAAATTGCCCTCCTGACAATTCCTCTAACTCTCTGTACTTGGACTCGTACCACTGGATTGTGTAGTAATCAAACAATCGCTGGTTAAATTAAAATAATTAGCTTTATTTAATTATTGCTATTTACACATTTAATATTAGGCTTAAAGTTTACTTAGTTATTATTTGCACTTATTTCACAAACCATTAGTCACTTTATTTACTAATGAATTTCATCACTTTACACAATTACAAATACTGCTGCTTTGATTATAATGCTAGATGCACACACTGTTACGGTCTCTGATCAACTGTATTCGACTTTGAACAGTCTTGTCGCTTTTATAGTTTTCGAATGGTTGGAGTCGAAAATTCTACGCTATTCTCGTATTTTCTAGAAGCTTCTATCCACTTCGACAGAAGTCGAGAATATTCTTTTTGATATTACCGACGGATGGTTCTTGAATAAGCTTTTATTCGAATAGTTCGCATCTTGACTCACAGGGGGCACTCATTCTCCAGATGGGATCCTAAAAGTATGCAATCCCTTTTCACTGAGCTATCACGTTTCAATATATACTATAATTTCATTTTTATTTATATTGAAACGTGATTGCATATCAGTGAAACGGGATAGCATATTTTTAGGATCCCATCTGGAGAATGAGTGCCCCCTGTGAGTCAAGATGCGAACTATTCGAATAAAAGTTTATTCAAGAACCATCTGTCGGTAATATCAAAAAGAATATTCTCGACTTCTGTCGAAGAGTATAGAAGCTTCTAGAAACTACGAGAATAGCGTAGAAGTTTCTACCGCAACCATTCGAAAACTATAAAAGCGACAAGACTGTTCAAATTGGAAGACAGTAGATCAGAGACCGTAAAAGTGTGTGCATCTAGCAATATAATCAAAGCAGCAGTATTTGTAATTGTGCAAAGTGATGAAATTACTTATTAAATAAAGTGTTAAATAAAGTGCAAATCATAACTAAGTAAACTTTAAGCCTAATATTAAATGTGTAAATAGCAATAATTAAATAAAGCTAATTATTTTAATTTAACCAGCGATTGTTTGATTACTACACAATCCAGTGGTACGAGTCCAAGTACAGAGAGTTAGAGGAATTGTCAGGAGGGCAATTTTGTAACAGAGTAAATTGTCAAGAGGGCAATTTCGTAACAATTGGTGTCAGAAGTGGGATTGTGTATCTGTAATAAACAATGGTTAAATTTGAAAAACTGAGATTGGAGCAGATCAAGAAGGAGCTTGAGCGTTTAAATTTGCAAACATAAGGGCTTAAAGCGGAGCTGCAGGTGAGACTAAGAAGCGCTTTAGAGGAGCAGGGTATAATTGTCGATGAGCATGAATTCCAATGTGAAGAGCCAACGACATCTCGACACGAAGAAACACCGCAAGAAACTAACACGGGTAACTTTGACATGAGTGCACTTATCGGGCTAATACAGATGCAGTTACAACAAAATTCTCAAGCAGCTGAAGAGAGGATGCAGCAGCGAGATGAAAAGATGCAGCAGCGAGATGAAAAGATACAGCAACAATTACAACAAAATGCTCAAACCGTCGAAAAGAGTGTTGCATCCGTCAAAGAGGACGTAGAAAAGAGTGCTGAATCGCTCAAACAAGCAGTCAAAGAGGATGTCAAAGAACAGTTACAGCAGAGTGAAATACGACTTACTCAACTAGTGGAAAAGAACTCACAGCAGATGAAAGAAATGTCCGAGATGGTAGACAGGAAGGTTTGTGAAATTGAGACACGGGAAGAATCGTTCGAAAAATCTTTAGTACAAAGGCAGAATGAATTTAAGCAACAAATAGAACAAAGAATTAATCTACTACAGGAAGGTGCATTGCCTGTGCCAGCTTTATCCTCAATAAAACTGAAGCCTCCTACCTATGATGGAACCACGACATTTAGTGTCTTCAGAATGCAGTTTGAGACTATCGCTAGCACAAATGGTTGGAGTGCTCGCGAAAAAGTGGCTGCATTAACCGTTTCGTTGAAAGGTGCTGCCGCTGATGTGCTTCAAACTATCTCAGAAAGTGAGCGAGACTGCTATGAAAGCTTGATGAATGCCGTTCAGCGCAAGTATGGTAGTGAACATCGCAAGCAGATGTACCAAGTAGAGCTACGAACACGGGTGCAGAAGAGTGGTGAGTCTCTACAACAGTTTGCGGCGGAAGTGGAACGGTTGGCTCATCTTGCCTACCCAGGAGAGATCACTGAGAGGTGTATGATGGACACCTTTGTATATGGCATTCGCGATGCGGAGATAAAGCGTTCTGCAATAACTAATCCGAAAGCTACATATATGGAGACAGTAGCTAGCGCTTTGTTATCAGAGACAGCAGTATTGGTGTGTAGGTCAGAATGCACAGCCCGTCAGATAAGAGTCGAGAACAGACAAAGTTTCACGGGCAAATGCTTTACCTGCGGTGATGTGGGGCACATGGCTCGTGACTGTCAGTTGAGATGGAAACATTATGCAACACACGCTCCGGTAAGATTTCCAAAGCAAGACAAAGTCCGAATTAGGGAATCGGAAAAGATTGTCAAGTCGGGAAATGAACGGAATCCCACAACTGATGGCCCAAGAATCTTCGTTTCTCAGATGGCGCGGAAAAATAACAGCCTAACTGTCAACAGTGTAATAAGCGAAAGAAAAGTTGTGGTAACATTGGATACGGGGGCATCACATTCCATAATCAGAAGGGATCTCGTTCGGGGAATCGAGCCGCTTCAGGGAATAAGTTTGCGTACGGCAACTGGAGATGATGCACCGGTACTGGGAAAAGTTACACGGAAAATCACTATCGGCACCACAACAGTGAAGCACGAGTTTATAGTTGCAGATATTGTGGATGAAGTAATCTTAGGTGTGGATTTCATGATTCGGAATGGATTCACACTAGATTTTAAAAGCCGAGTACTGAAATATGCGAACACCGAAATACCGTTACTTATAGGTGATGATAAGTATGGAGTTGTTAAACATGCCATTGTATCGCGACGGACAAAAATCCCACCCAAGTCAGAGGCAGTTATACGGGCCAAAATGGGCGGAGATGTTGGGAAGCATAAGAGCCGAATCGTACCAGAAAAAGTAGTGAATATTTCAAATACCGCTGAAACCATAGCGAAAAAGAAGGTAAGGTGCCAGAGAATTTCAGCAATTGTAAACTGTGAGAGGAAACCGCGAGTCACGAAAAGCAAGATACGAGCTAATAAAAAGGTACCCGACGATCTAGCGAAAGAATGGTCTAAAGAGTCATCTACAGTACTTCCATTATGCAATTGTATACCTAAAAAACGAGGACAGTTGAATGAAATTCATGGAACCATCAGAAAGCGCACACAACTGATGAGTGATAAAATGAAAGCCAGATATGATCTACGTGCAAACTCCAAGGGATTTCAGGAAGGGCAGCTAGTTATGCTTCATAATCCGCAAAGGAAAAAGGGATTATCGCCAAAACTGCAAACACACTGGGAAGGCCCTTATAAGGTGATAAAGCGGCTCAACGATGTAGTATACCGCATCCAGTTGGCGAGAAATGCCAGGAGCAAAATGAAAGTCGTTCATTTAGAGAGGTTATCTCCTTATAAAGGTTGCAGTACTATCCTTGTTCGGGACGAACAAGATTAAGCGGAGGGCAGTGAAACGTGATTGCATATCAGTGAAACGGGATAGCATATTTTTAGGATCCCATCTGGAGAATGAGTGCCTCCTGTGAGTCAAGATGCGAACTATTCGAATAAAAGTTTATTCAAGAACCATCTGTCGGTAATATCAAAAAGAATATTCTCGACTTCTGTCGAAGAGTATAGAAGCTTCTAGAAACTACGAGAATAGCGTAGAAGTTTCTACCGCAACCATTCGAAAACTATAAAAGCGACAAGACTGTTCAAATTCGAAGACAGTAGATCAGAGACCGTAAAAGTGTGTGCATCTAGCAATATAATCAAAGCAGCAGTATTTGTAATTGTGCAAAGTGATGAAATTACTTATTAAATAAAGTGTTAAATAAAGTGCAAATCATAACTAAGTAAACTTTAAGCCTAATATTAAATGTGTAAATAGCAATAATTAAATAAAGCTAATTATTTTAATTTAACCAGCGATTGTTTGATTACTACACAATCCAGCGGTACGAGTCCGAGTACAGAGAGTTAGAGGAATTGTCAGGAGGGCAATTTTGCAACAGAGTAAATTGTCAAGAGGGCAATTTCGTAACAATATTAACACCTTCTTTCCTTCTTTCCATTTTTCATAGCAAATCAAGAGACTGCTTTCCGCTGCATGATTATGTACGAGTATGTACATATGTAAGAGTAAGTCCACATTATTTTATGTATGTTTATACGTACTTGTGTGTGACGTTCATTCATAAATACGAGGGCGGATTGATATTGAAGCTACCTAAGTAGGAAAAAAACATTTTTTTTTTCAAAAACCATTCATTAACATAGTCTCCTTTTACTTCGACACACTTAGTAAGACGATATTCCAACTTTTTTATACCATCTGAATAATACGATTTCGGGAACCCCTCAAAATACGCGTTAGTTTCGGTAATCACTTCTTCGTTTGAGATGAATCTTTTTCCTGCGAGCCATTTTTTGAAGTTTGGAAACAGGAAAAAGTCACTAGGAGCTAAATCTAATTTTAGCATCGTATCTAATGATGTGTGAACCGGTGCGTTGTCTTGAAGAAAGAGCATTTTTTTCTTCTTTAAATGTGTTCGTTTTTCCTTAAATGCAACAATCAATTGATCCAATAATGCACGATAATACTTTCCTGTGATTGTAGATCCTTTTTCAAGATAATCGATGAGCAATATTCCGTATGCATCCCAAAATACAGTGGCCATAACCTTGCCAGCCGATTTCACTGCCTTGCCGATAGCTTTTTCATATGCAAATGTTCATGCAAAATGTTGAACACACGTTCATATGATATGTTTACCATTTCAACAATCTCACGCAACTTGACTCGGCGATCATTCATAACGATATCGAGGATTTTCTTGATTTTTTCTTCAGTAACCACCTCTTTTGGCCTTCCTGTTGATGGTATTGTTGCAGTGCTTGTTCGGCCGCGTTTAAATTCAGCAATCCAATATTTTACCATGTAATCTGACAGAGCAGACTCACCGTAATGTTTATCGAGCTTTTCTTTTGTCTCTTTCGCCGTTTTCCCTTTCAAATAATAGTGTTTAATCACTGCACGAAATTCGCTTTTTTCCATTTTTCAAGAAACACAAAAGTTGCTTACTTCAAACGACTACAACATATAAACTAATCGATGAATTTGGGTGAAATTTTAATAGCTGACGTTTGGCAGATCGCAATTTCTAAAGAAAAAAAAGTTTTTGTGTTTGTGCTGCCATCTAGCGCTAGGTAACTTCAATATCAATCCGCCCTCGTAAATAATGCTGACTCGTACAGAATTACTCAAACTCACTTATACCCCCAAAGAAATATTATATGTAATTTTTATTTTGCATTACTGATGAATTCTTTCATTCCTAATTAGTTTGATTCAAATAATTACTTGATTGTCTATTCCTACTTTTTAATCCTACCATACTTTTTTTGGCCCCTAAAGTATATTTTCGCTAAAATATAGAAACGTTATTGCATACCAGTGAAGCGTGATTGCATACTTTTAGGATCCCATTTGGAATTTGAGAATGAGTGCAGTTTGAGAATGAATGCACCATTAGTCAAGACACAATCTATTCGAATAAAAGCTTCTTTCGTTTGTAGAGGTAGAGGTGTAAGAATGTTATCCAAAATGAAAACTTCCTGCGAGGTGTGTATAAAATTCTAGAAAGATCCAGAAACTTCTAGTGTATTGTAGAAGTTTCTACCTCAACCATTCGAAACTATTAAAATCACAAGACTGTGCAAAGTCGAAGACATTCGAACAGAGATCGTAACAGTGTGTACATCGTGAATTCAAATCGAAGCAGCAGTATTTGTAATTGTGATTTGTAAAGTGATGAAATTCATTATTAAATAAAGTGATGAAATTACTTATTAAATAAAGTGAAATTACTTAGTAAAATAAAGTGCAAATTGTAACAAAATAAACTGTAAGCCTAATATTAAGTTTGTAAATTGCAATAATTAAATAATGTTAGTTATTTTAATTTAACCAGCGATTGTTTAATTACTACACGATCCAGTAGTACGAATCCGAGTACAGAGAGTTAGAGGAAATTGTCAGAATGGCAATTTCGTAGCAGAATAAATTGTCAAGAGGGCAGTTTCGTAACAATATATTCGACCTAATCAAGTTATAAAAAAAAATATACTTACTATCTTACTTACTTATTGTAATGCATGCCCATACACTCTTCCTATCGGTACATATTGTGTCCATCTTCATATTATGTACCAAGTTTGTAAGAGCGTACGTCTACAAGCAACGTGCACTGCTAACATTTCCCCCTACATGCGCTCCACTTTGCGCTTTGGACAATTGGTTGGTCAATGCACTTTCGGTTTACCCGAATGCACTAAACAAATCTTCTTTCCTCAGCTGAATTCTGATTCTCGTATCTGATTTTTTCTATTTTACGTGTTTTCAACAATTCTCTCTCTTTTCATTATTGTTCTTACCACATGGTTCAATTTCATGCTGGCTTTGACTTTGAAAATAGAACTGACACTATTTTATTCTTGTTAATAAGATGCTGATTTCAGTTGCTCATCAAATGAGGAAAATGAGTGTCTATGAGTGTAGTACATTTTAAACACATGTTATTTAGTTGTGAGTTCGCAAATGGAATAACTTTAGTAAGATATTGTGGAGTTTTTTGGTTTTGCCATTAATCGTTACCACCGTGGTAACTGGGTGCGGATTTCTGCCACTTTGTACGGCCCTAACCACACAGGAGAAATTTTATTTTTCCTAGTTTGGTTCTTCAATAGTACTCGGTCATCCACCTCTGAACAACGATGGCCTAAATAAACCACCTCTCTTCGCAAAAACATTTCTGTGTGTTCAATTTCAAATTGTGTTCTCCCAATTTCTGGAGCACCTTGCACAAGCGTTGCAAATTCTGCTGCAAGTTCTTCTTCATCTAGATGCATAAAACAATATAACCTTCTTAGCCCTGTTAGCACATGGTTCATTAGCCGCTGAAAGGTAACTGGTGCTCCTATTAATCCAAATGGCATCCTATTGAACTCATAATGTCCCAAACCGATACTGAACGCGGTTTTCTTCTTATCTTGGGTATCCACCAGAACCACTGACTAAATAAAGCTTAGAAAAATATCTACTATGTCCTAATTGGTCCAGGATTTCATCTGTTCTTGGGATCGGGAACACCTGCTTGATAGTGACATCGTTCAATTTTCTGAAACCAACGACCATTCTCCACTTTTTCTGACCCTATCCAGTCCCTTTCTTATGCTCTAAAATAATTAGTGAATTCCAAGGCGATGTACTTGGTGAAATTATGTTATCTTTTAACATACTCTGAACTTGTCTCTTCACTTCGTCCTTGTGTGCTTGTGGCAATCTGTATTGCTTTTGGTTAATTGGCGGCTGATCCGCGCTAGTTGGTTTTTCATATTCTATCTCGGGTATGTATGTCTGGTCTCCTTTCAGTAGAAATATGTCATGGAATGACGTATAAATGGCCTTCTCCTCCGTGCTTACTCTTGGGTCTAACTTCAGTACTCTTTCCATCGCTTTTCTTATATATACTTGCCTAATGTGGTTAACCGACCCACAATTCGGTTCCTTAAAGTTATCATAACTAGTAAACTTGGGCCTAAAATGCTTATCTATATTATAGTCCTCTTCTGATGCGAGTAACATGCAAGCGTACATCTTTCCCTTGTCAACGTTGCTTATGGTCTCTCCCATATATACATCCTCCGCTAGCTGCTACTTGTGCAAAACCACCGTCCGAAGTTTTGCGTTCACATGAAGAGTAATTACTTTCGTTGACCTTGCGCCTACCATATTCGGACTACTATTCTTAACCTTATTCATGGTTCCTTCCCGCCACGACGAGTTAGAATCCTATTCTTATTCTTATTCAAAAAGTGATAACCCTTTAGCTATTGCATTCAGAATGCTGCGGCCCCAAAGAGTATCGCGCCCAAGTATACCATCAGCAAGGACACCCTCCTTTTCTAGTTCCAGTACGTTCACACTGAAACTTACATCCCTGATCTCGCTGTGGTTCACCCTAACAGAGCCTAGTGTCCTAATACATCCCCCAAAGGCTCCGTTAAGAGTCTTCACACTCGTTTCATCAAATACCAGCCCTTTTCGTAGAACACTAGATTTAGCGAGGCTGGTGTCTGCTCCTGAGTCTACCAAAAGCACTAGTTTTCCACTAGCTGCCTCCTTGCAGGGTATCTCGGCGAACGAATCGGTTAGTAGAAACTAACCACGAAACTTGTTCTCAAAACGGATGCGTATCTATTCCCTAATTTTCTGATACTCTCACATCATGAGTTGTAGTTTTCCTTATATACCTATACTCTTTTCGTGCTAACCTAGTTATTTTATCCTTGTACTCCCATACCGCTTTTACGGCTACTAGCTGATACTTCTTATCACTTAACTTTATCAAAATCGAAACGCAATCAAGAAGAATATTTTGGAGTGCCTCCCTCTCTTGGGTCATCGCCCCTACATCGCTTGACACGCGATTTACTCCCTCTGCTACTTTCCGCCTACTATTTACTTGTTCCTTCTTGGCTTTGCAGTCTATTGGCCTCGACTGTACCGCTGGAAGTTTCCCTGTCCCCTTGTTGGCAGCTCTTTGGGATACTTCAATGACTGTTCGTAGAGTATGTGGTTATCGATCGAGTTTTCTGATGAATAGATGTAGTAGCAGTGGATTCCAAGTAACAGTCGCTATTCCGAGGTTTTCAAGCACCAATAGGTTTTCACTTATAACGTCGTAAAAAGCATTTACAGTTGCTGAAGATGTTGAGTCGGACGGCTTGGATGTCCTGTTAATCGCTGAAGTGGCCGCAAACAACCTCTTGTTGTGGTATCGATCTTGCAACAGCTTCCAAGCAGTTTCACAATTATCTTTTGTTAAGGCCAGGTGTCTGATCACTCTTTCTGATTAGCCTAGTAAATTGACCTTCAAATACCACATATTCTGTATTTGTGATATTGATGAGTGTGTAACATTTGGGTGAAAAAAACTGGCTCTACTTTAAATATTCACCATAAAATGTTGAAATTGTTATTTGTGGTAATCTAAACTGCTGTTCAGATGGTGCTGGAACAAAGACTTCCTTGTCTTGTCTGTGGGGAACATGTTCTGACATAGTTGTTAGCTCGATCACTTTTAAATGTCCCTGTTTCTC
Source organism: Clusia tigrina (assembly GCA_920105625.2). NCBI lineage: Eukaryota > Metazoa > Arthropoda > Insecta > Diptera > Clusiidae > Clusia > Clusia tigrina. Next base: position 370,165,730 of record OV050030.1, read on the forward strand.
CATATCAAGGTATGTATCAAAGTCATATCCTTCCTCTAATGGTGTTGTCGACTCTTCCCAAATTTTGAAGTTTATGCTTTCGATGTCGCTCCGTAACCGCTGGAGACGAGTACTATTTCCTTTGTAATAATAACGTGCTTGGCTCTTATCTGTATCAATTCCTGATAGCAACCGTTTGATTGACGTCATTAATTCTTGTTGCTTACGCATTAATGGCGCTAGTGTATTGATCATAGATACAGTTTGGAATGATTCCACACTTCCCTGCTGGTCTGTGTTGTCATCGTTGGATCTTAGTGAAGGAACAGGCTTCATTTTAATTGCCTTCATGCATGACTGAATGTCCTACAGAGTTTCACTATATCTCCCACCCATCTTTGCATATAGGTCCTCCTTGAAATATGAGTGATCTTCAGATACTGCTGGATGCCTTCGTATTATATTGTCGATTTTTTGTAAGGTCGACCATAGGTTTCCTTTGCTTTTTTGAAGATGTTCCTTTGTCTTCCTTTCTTTTGAGGTCTTCTTGTAATTTGTTATTGTTTTATCAAATTTTCAGCATTCTAATCTTGAAGACTGGTGAAATCTTCGATATTGTTCATGATAATGTAATTATGTATTCAGTGGCAATTGAATATAATGGTAGAATGCTGTTGTTACTGGCTAATAGCTGCTGTATCTATTAATTACTGATGATTACGGTTCACACTGGTGTATTCTTGCCATTGTTACTGGTCACTGATAGTCTTGTTGCTTGCTGTTGTCTATTGGCTACATATGGTTTGGCTCCCACTGGTGTGCTCTTGCCTGTGTGCCTAAATTTACGCCGCGGTTGAATTCGGTGTAGTGAGCAAAAACCGCATGTATACAGACCTTTGAACTTGATATCTTATCAGTGCAATGGCTTGGCGGCTATTATTAATGCTAGGAGTTTTCTATCAACGATGCAAATTTCCAGTTTACTTAACATTGCAGCTGTTAATGCAATTAACAGAGGGGTTATTCTAGATACTAAAATGACATGGAGAATACATGTCGAGAAAATTGCGGAAAAAGCAAAGCAAGCTTTAATTGCATGGAAAAAACTGGCGGTCAAAACATGGGGGTGCAACCCAAGTATCTTTTGCTGGATGTACATGATGATAGTCCGACCAATAGTGACCTATGGAGCTATTAGACTACTAAAACGGAGCTCAATGCAACTCAGCTAGAATTATCAAAAATACAAAGACTAACGTGCATAAGTGTAATCGAGGCAATGAGGACCTGTCCAACATCAACGCTAGAAGTAAGCTTGAACTAGTTGTACGAAAGAGTTGTACAGTTAAGACTGCAGGGGATGAAACAAAAGCTGGGGCTTCCAAAGGGCTGTGAAGCCTGGGGAAATTGTCTCAAAAACACTCTTCTAGACTACCAATAAGATAGGACTAGTAAGAAATTTAATTTTGAGAAACGCTTTGCGGTAAAGCTAAGTTACAAAAAGTAGTGGAACAATCTCAAAACTGCTTACTTTTTTAAGAAACATAGACCAATAGTGGAACTGGGAAAGGAGTTCGACCTAGAATAAAATATTCAGAACCCTAGAATTCTCGCCATTGAAAGATGTTAACAGTTTAAGGTAAACAGAGGTTACAGAAGATGAGAAATAGCCATACTATCGGACAGTCACGCTGCCATTCGAGCATTAAGTTCGTATGAAGTAGACTCCGAGCTAGTTTCGGAATGTGTGAAGGCACTGCATCCGCTGAGAGAGAACAAAAAAGTCAGCCTTTGCGGGGTCCCGTGACACTTGGGTGTCCACGTCAACAAACAGGCAAAACTAGCTTAGGAAGCAGGAACTTTTTATAAGCCATCCAGGTCTTAGATAATCTAAATTACTATTGGGCAACTAGATATAACCACAAAAGATTTGACTTTTGCATTAGTTTGCCAAAAAATAGTTTAAGAATACTAACCGGGGTTTTGACCGGTATCTGTAGGCTCAAAGGACACACGAGCAGTATAGGGATTGTAGCATCCCATTGTACAAATTCTGCGATGAAGAAAATGCGTCCCCAGAGCACATATTAGGGAATTGTGGAGCACTAATGCATGTTAGAAGAAAGATACCTAGGTTCGTTAAATCTAGCCGACATCCTCAAATTTCTGAGAGCAACGAGGCAGGATAAGATTTTATAGGGATACCCTCAATAGTAGAAAGTGGTAAAATAGATCTTTTTGGTCGTAAAACCTCTTTCAACTCTAAACCACAAAACATAACATGGTAACCGCCTGGGTGTACAAATAAAAACTTTTTTTTTATCACACAAAACTATTCTCATTTCAAACGTGTCATCCATTTTACTACCCATTGGAATATGCTGGGCCAATAAGTCGTAAACTTTCTTTTTTTCATCAAGCCGTAAATTTTCGTTAATTTTTAAATTAAGTTTTTCATCTCACATCCAAAATTTATCAAAACTGAAAATATCAGTTACAACGTTGTCAATACTCTTTTCAACATAATTTTCAAAATTCTCAATATTCTCTTTTTTAAAAGTGTTAAAAGCAACACTGTTTAATTACAACTCTATATAATCTTCATATTCCTATCTTCATATTCTTCGTTAACTCATGCATACGTGTCCTATTCTGATTGGTTGTTTTATTCAGCTACTAACGTATGTAACAACTTAGATATATACAAGTCTATTACCCATGTATAGATTTATTACTTCGTTTCTAACCTTTGCAAATACAAGAACTACTTATATTGTAATATTGAACCCACTCGTGTTTTACTTCAATAAAAAGTCTAACTGAAAATTGGTTTTTTATTATTATTATTATTACTAGAAAAACAATAACTTAATTATTATTTTACATTGTAAGGGGAGCACTAGCTGCCAGGGCCTTCAGCTCAACTCGTTTTTTGCAAAAAGCCTCTGCCCAGAATCACAACATTTTTCATTGAATTATTGTTTACTACATAAATACATAAATTTACATAAGACTTTCAATTTTTACTTTGAATAATAATTGCCCAACAATAACCAACTCTTTTACTGTTATTAATTCCCACAAACTCATTCATGTTCGGTTGTGAAGATTTCATCAAGTCTGTGGGGATGAATTTCTCCTGAATAAAACTGATAGCATTACGTTAAGGCATTAATTTTGATATGGAGGGCATTCGGATCTTCGGATCTTCGGATCTTCAAAACGCTCCTTCTTGAGCGCTTGAACTTGTAAACACAAGGGCTTAAAGCGGAGCTGCAGGTGCGGTTAAGAAGCGCTTTAGAGGAGCAGGGTATAGACGTCGTAAGTTCCAATTTGAAGAGCAAACGAGCAGAACTAATGTGGGTAACTTTGACATGAACGCACTTATCGGGGCAATACAGATGCTGTTACAAAAAGTTATGCGAATATGCAGCAGCAATTACAACAAAGCGATGAGAAGATGCAGCAGCGGTTCCAGCATAGTGAAACACGACTTACTCAACTAACGGAACTGAACTGACAGCAAATGAAAGAAATGTCCGAGATGGTAGACAGCAAGGTTTGTGAAATTGAGGCACGACAGGAATCGTTCGAAAAGTCTGTAGAACAAAAATTCATTGCGAACGAGCAAGAGCAGAACGAATTTAAGCAACAAATAGAACAAAGAATTCACCTACTACAGGAAGGTTCATTGCCTTTGCCAGCTTTATTCTCAATAAAACTAAAGCCTCCGACCTATGATGGATCCACGACATTTAGCGTATTCAGAATGCAGTTTGAGACTACCGCTAGTACAAATGGTTGGAGTGCTCGCGGGAAAGTGGCGGCATTAACCCTGTCGTTGAAAGGTGCCGCTACTAATGCACTTCCAACAATCTCAGAAAGTGAGCGAGAGTGCAATGAAAGCTGAATGAATGCCGTTCAGCGGAAGAATGGTAGTGAACATCGTAAGCAGATGTACGAAGTAGAGCTACGAACACGTATACAGAAAAGTGGTGAGTTTCTACAACAGTTTGCGGCGGAAGTGGAACGGTTGGCCTTTCTTGCCTACCCAGGAGAGATTACTGAGAGGTGTATGATGGACACCTTCGTATATTGCATTAGTGATGCGGAGATAAAACGTTCAGCGATAACAAATCCGAAAGCTACATATGTGGAGACAGTAGCTAGCGCTTTGACATCAGAGTCAGCAGCATTGGTGTGCCTGCCAGAATTCAGAGCCCGCCAGGTAAGAGTCGAAAACGGCCAAAGTTTCACGTGCAAATGCTTTACCTGCGGAGAGGTTGGACACATAACTCGTAATTGTCAGTCGAGACACAAACGTTCTAAATCACGCTCGCCGTAAAACGGCCAAAGCAAGTAAAAATCCCAAAATAGGGAAGCAGAAAATATTGAGAACCCGTCGACAAACTAAATGGTGTCAGTCTCGAGTGGCTTGATCTGACTCCCACAACATGTAGCCCCAGAATCTTCGTTTCTCAGATGGCATGGAAAATCAACAGCCTAACTATCGACAGCGTAGTAAATGGAAGAAAAATCGTAGTAACTTTGGATATAGGCGCATCACATTGAATAATTAGAAGCGATCTCGTTGGGGGAATCGAACCGCTTCTGGGAATAAGATCTGCGTACGGCTACTTGAGATGATGCACCGATGATGTACTTGGAAAAGTTACACGAAAAATCACTATTGGCACCACAACAGTGACGCACGAGTTTGTAGTAGCTGATATTGTGGACGAATTAATATTAACTGTTAATTTTATAATACAAAATGGATTCACTCTAGATTTGAAAAGGCGAATGTTGAAATATGGGAACAACGAAAAGCCGTGATCCTTTGGTGAGAATAAGTATGGAAATGTTAAACAAGCCATTGTAACGCGGCGGACAAAAATCCCACCAAAGTCAAAGCCAGCGGAGGACATTTGGGAATACCAAAAAAAGTCAAGAAAATTAAAGCACGGTTTTATTGGGTTGGTTGCCAGCAATCAGCAGTTGACTGGATCAGTGCCTGTGAAAGTGGATCAGTGTACAGCTGCGAAGAGACCTAGTCCTCGCAGTCAGGGGAAAAAGGTTTTATACAACGTGGAAGCGCCTTTTGAGCGTATTGCAATGTTCATCGCAAGTCCATTTCCAATAAGTGATTCCGGCAACAAATATGTTCTCGTCGTAATCGACTACTTTAGTAAATGGCCAGAAGTATATCCCATATCTGATTAAGAGGCTAAGAACGTTGCAGATGCATTTATCAATAATTGGGTCTGCAGATTCGGAGCTCCCCTTGAGATACATTGGATCACGGCAGAAATTTAGAGTCAGCGATATTCAGGGAAATGAGTGAATTGATGGGCATACGCAAAACTCGCCCTTTACATCCGCAATCCGATGGAATGGTAGAAAGATTCAATCGAGTCGAAAGTCCTGGACAGAAATCAGAAAGATTGGGACCAGCACATACCCCTGTTCCTAATGGCATACCGATCTGCAACTCACGATACAGCATCTACAACACCACCCAAGGCTAGTTTTGGTTGTGATATAATATTACCTGCAGATCTGAAATTCGGTGCCTACTCATCTACGGAAGTTTCATGTAATAGTTATGTAGCTGAAAACCGAAGACGTTGAGTTGAACGAAATTCAGGGAAACATCAGAAAGCGCACACAATTGACGAGTGACAAAATGAAAGCCAGATATGATGTACGAACAAACTCCAAGAGATTTCAGGAAGAGCATCTAGTTATGTTTCATAATCCGCAAAGGAAAAAAGAATTATCGCCAAAACTGCAAACACACTTGTCTTAAAGCGGGTCAACGATGTAGTAAACCACATCCAGATGGCGAGAAATGTCAGGAACAGAATGAAAGTCGTTCATCTGGAGAGGCTATCTTTTTATAGAGGTTGCAGTACTATCCTTGTTCGGGACGAACTAGAATGATTGCATATTTTAGGACCCTCTATTCGTTGCATTTCACCACGTGAGAGTTGTATATAAGCCAAGACACAATCTACTCGAAAAACAGCTTACTCTATTACCTTTGTGAAACTTCTTTCAAAGTGTGGAGAATGTTCTACAAAGTTCTCGAAATTTCTTTAGAAGTGTAGGAACATTGTAGAAACTAGAATGTTTCACAAACTTCTTTCAACGAGTAAATAATATTCTGGAAGGTTCAACTTACGAGAGGTATATAAGCGACCACACAATTAGAGTCGACACAGTTGCATTTTAATCGTAACAGTAACAGTATTAAAAAGTAATAAAGTGATTAAAAAATTATTAAAGTGATTAAAGAATTATTAAATAAAGTGCAATTGTATTAAAGTAAACTTTAAGCCTAATATTAAGTGTGTAGATGTCAATAATTAAATAAAGTTAATTATTTTCATTTAGCCAGCGATTGTTTGATTACTACAGAATCCAGTGGTGCGAATTCGAGTATTGAGAGTTACAATAAATTGTCAGGAGGGCAATTTCAGAACAATATAGATATATATAGTCGTAATGGACTTTCTTATGTAATATATATATATATATATATATATATATATATATATATATATATATATATATATATATATATATAAATATATATATATATATATATATATATATATATATATATATATATATAAATATATATATATATATTTTTATATATATATATATATATATATATATATATATATATATATATATATATATATATATATATATATATATATATATATATATATATATATATATATACTAGCTGACCCGGATCGGAAACCATCGGATAAATTGCTGAAGCCCTTGGGGAACTTCTAGTACCTACTGGAAATTTTGCGTGGGAAGCTCTTCTAAAGCGGTAAGAGCACGCGACGCTTAATCTAGCAGTTGCTTCTTCTGGAATAGCAGCTACGCTGCTGGAAGGTTGCCGAACCGCTCATTCTGCATTAAAATTGCCATTAAACCTTCAAGCGATTGAAGAACCAACATGTAACATAGCGAAACATTCAGCAATGGCCAAAGTTTTGGTAGCAAGTAAAATTTTTATCTGGGACGAATGCACAATGTCGCATAAACGTGCGTTAGAAGCTCTGAATCGCACTATGGAAGATCTGCATAATGACGCAAGATGTTTTAGGGGTGCATTGATTTTACTCTCAGGCGATTTCCGGCAAACACTACAAGTAATACCACGATAGACCACTGCCGATGAGATCAATGCTTGCCTGAAATCATCACCATTGTGGCGTTATGTGAAGAAACTTCGGCTGACGACAAACATGCGAGTTGCATTGCTAAACGATCCATCTGCCGAAGTGTTCTCCAATCAACTGTTAACTATCGGTAATGGTCGTGTTCCTGTCGACGCATCGAATGGATTGATTTCATTCCCGTCAAATTTTTGCAATTTCGTCTCAACGAAAGAGGAGCTCATCAACAAAGTGTTTCCGAACATCATTGCTAACCACCAAAACTACGATTGGTTAAGTGAAAGAGCAATTTTAGCGGCAAAGAACAAGGAAGTGGATCACTTAAGCTTCACAATTCAAAATCAAATCGTTGGGTCACTGCATTCCTTCAAATCTATCGACTGTGTAACAAACGAAGACGAAGCAACCAACTACCCAACTGAGTTCTTGAATTCATTGGATGTGCCTGGCTTGCCGCCGCACAATTTATAATTGAAGGTTGGTTCAGTCGTTATCATGCTTCGCAATCTCAACCAACCAAAATTATGCAACGGAACGCGTTTAGAGGTCACAAAACTCATGAGCAATGTGATTCACGCGAGACAACTAAAAGGAAAATTCAAAGGTGAGGAAGTTCTCATTCCGAGAATTCCAATGATCCCAACCGATATGCCATTCGAGTTTAAGCGAATACAATTTCCAATTCGTCTCGCATTCGCCATGATAATTAATAAATCACAACGCCAATCATTGAGTGTTTGTGGCCTGAATCTGGAAAATGAATGTTTTTCACACGGACAACTGTATGTCGCATGTTCCCGTGTCGGAAAACCATCTGCTTTGATCGTTTTCGCACCTGACAACAAAACGAAAAATATCGTTTATCACAGAGTGCTTAAATGAGGGGAAATACAATTCAATAAATGCAAAAATAATTTCATACGAGTAAGTACACATAAAGTACTGGCGACGAGGAGTATCAGTTTAAAGCCAGATTTTATTATTATTTTAGGTTCGTCAGCGGAGGGACGTGGCAAATGAGTTGTTTAGAGCAACAAGGCTGAAGATATATAGTACTGACGGAGACAGATATCAATTTTTATATCTGCATTTTTCATTTCAGTTTCATTGGTGGAGGGGTATGATCAATGTATGTTTTTGTCCTAAATACATATATGTACATCTATAGTACAGATCATGGGACATTTTTAGGCAAAACAACGTATGCCGGGTCAGCTAGTATATATATATATATATATATATATATATATATATATATATATATATATATATATATATATATATATATATATTTCCGTATTGATTGTTTGGCGCTGATCAAGTTGATGTTCCACATTGCCCATGAAGTAGATTTGGAGGAATTTATGTTGTGCGTCTTCAAGTGGTAGCAATGATCCAATTCGATGGTGAATTTAGCCTTGGATCTGTAGAGTCAGTGACGAAATTAGATTCAAAATTTTTTGTGCATCAAAAGAAAATGGTTGGTTAATTTATTACCTTGAATGTCGGATTGAATCCGCGTTCATGAATAATATCTGCACCAAATGAAGTCATTTGAAAGCATCCGTTGTGTTTCTGAGCGTTCGATAGAAAATGACGTGATTCTGGTGTTTCACCATGAAGCAAAGAACGCAATGGCTCTGTTGGCAAGGGAAATTGTGGTAATTTAACCTTACCACTGAGACAGCACAATCCAGGTGTTTCTCCAGCAAACTTCAATGCACCGCAATGGTCGCACACAACCTCCATTGGGCCAATTTGAACTGAAGGATGCGAGCTGTAGTCAATTCTGCAATCGTAATGGAACATCAGCGAATAAGAATTGATTTTCAAAGTAATCCACCTAAAAATTAATTGCACAATCCGAAATTAACGTGTCTTTTCGCTGGTAATAGCAAATTCAAAAAAAATCGTTTCGAAACAATAAATGTATTTAATCAAATTTATTTACAATAACTGTCATAAGCTGATACAAATTTGAGAAACAGTTCAACTGTTCTGTTTGCCAGAAGTTGTGCACACAACGCCATCTACTGGCAATACCGGAACCAGCATTTGAAATTATGTTCGTTTTTATGGGTTCTTGAGTTAAGATGGCGTTGTAAAATCGCTCCATTCGAAATGTGTGGGAAAATGAGTTTTCTTCATAATTTTTTTTTCGGGAGAATTTCCGGAATTTTCTTGGGTATTCTTGTTTGGGTGGAGAATTGGTGCTCATCATCGAAATCGGTCCAGGCGTTCTTGAGTTATAAGCGTAGTAACTAACATCACTCTCTTTTGTATAGATAGAAGATATATATATATATATATATATATATATATATATATATATATATATATATATATATATATATATATATATATATATATATACATATATATATATATATATATATATATATATATATATATATTTATATATATATATATATATATCCACGTTTTATCACATAAGAAAGTACATTACGACTGCATTCACACGTATGAGTTGTGTGATACTGCTTACATCTAGTGGCTCGTTTTCGTCAATACAAAATCTTCATAAGATATTAAGACAGAAGTGTTTGACTGTTCCCCTTATGGATGTTTTTTTTAAGTATGAGTTTGTAATATTTAAATGTATTGAAGTGAAATATCTTATTATGGATAATCTTTGACCTAAAAGTTTACGCCATGCGCAGGTCCGCTATTGCTCTCTCGACAAAAACACAATACAGCTGATTGGCTATGACGCCACGTGGTACCTTAAAATATTTTGTGATATGAAAAATGCTTTCGCAAAGTTTTTTAATTATTTTGAATTATATATAAGTTAACAAATGCACTTACAAGTAAACGAGTACAAATTATATTTGTATTATATACTATATTAAATAATATATAATTAAGCGAAAGAAAGCATTTAATCCAAATACTTGGTGAATTTGCGTGGATCATTTTGGTGAAGAGTTCATAGAGACGAATTTGGAGGCTGAAATGGGTGAGTAATTTTTTTTAAAAATATATTAATTCAATTTTAAAAATATTAATTACAGGATTTAGAATAAGAATGTTCTTAAAGCCGGATATTATTCCATCTTTGGACAAAAATATAGAGCTTGTTGCGAACACCCCTTGTCATGATACAGTGTGGTGGCCGCGGCTAGCTCACAGCAACGGTCGTGGTTCTCAACCCACCACACTGCATCGGGTGGGGCAACACTTAAGGAAAAAAAACATCCAATTTACCAATACGATCGCAACAACAAACACGGGTTGCCAGGAGGACTACAAACTCCACCGGATCACGGATGGAAGCGTCGACTTACATTTTATGCTCTTCCCTGAGCTAGCCGGGCAACTATACATAAATATATATAAAAATATAAACTAAAAATATTTATTTTTCAGAACCACCACACCGATTATGATTACGGATCCCAACACCTACTGGCACGGTAACTATCACAAAACAAAGTTTCTTAACCAAACCCAATATTTTTTTTGTCTTCCCAGCCATTCGACTTGAAGAACTACCATCACCAATGTACTCAACTTAGACGCTAATCTACACACATATATCGTATCGTATAAACATGAATACTTTTATTTATTTTATCTTATGAAACACATAGTAATCATTTCCCTTTTCAGATTTTAACTCAGACCACCACACCAACGAAGCAGATTTGGGAGTAAGTTCTTTTATATGTATTATTACAATCCATAAGTTCCCTGTAACTAACTTTCCTTCACTTAATTACTAACCTTTGCTACCACATTTCTTACGGGCGCTAACGTGAGCTACGCCCACAACCCCGAGATTAAACGTCGCGTGCTCTTACCGCTTTAGAAGAGCTTCCCACGCAAAATTTCCAGTAGGTACTAGAAGTTCCCCAAGGGCTTCAGCAATTTATCCGATGGTTTTAATTCTTTCTAACCACTTGCCCCTATCAAACATTCTGCAACCCAAATACTCGTCCTATTGCTCCTCGCAATCCTTTAATTATTCAAACATATTTTATCTTTTTGCCAGTACAATTGCTTCTGTCGAACTATGTCAGCTGATCTGTAAGTAGTACAGTTGGATAAAAAGTCGCAATCAATTTAGATTCAATCACTCTATTCACATCATTTTTATATGATGCCCCTTCGGAAGGTTTTGTCTTTGATCCATTCGATGGAATACTGCTTTTATTGGCTGCAGCAGCACCATTACTGTCACTACTAAAGCTAACTAAAGATAAAGAGTAATATGAGCCTTAGTGACCACAGTGGTTTCTGTACTCTGTTCACTATGGTCACTAAGGCTCATATTTTGTGAGAGGGGAGCTCCTACTAAATCGTTAACAAACATATCTATTGAGTCCAAAAAATATTGATTTTCGCAACTGTGACTTAATTTTGTAGTACCCGCTTCAGGCATAATAGTACCGTCATCAGAATGATCGTCTAACTATATTTTTAAAATATCTCGATCCATTGAGGAAAGTCTTCATCATCCTGACTTGTTGGCTTATTGTCAGAAATTTCCTCTTCGCCACTTGAATAATAATTGATTGTATTCTCCTCTTCAATCCTAAATTGTAAGTTGCCACTTCTCCTAACTTCTTCCCGGTTTTCATCTACCGTATTTTGGGGCTCCTTCTCCAACTCTACAGCTGCTAGGCTACTTTCCTCCGCCGGTGATTGCTGCATGGGTCTCATTGCATCACTAATGAGCTTCATCAGCTCTAAATGGTTCGCCCGAACCGCTTCCCTTATCTTTCCAAATTCCACCTTCATCGCCGCCCGATAACTATTCTCACTCTCTAATATTAATAAATTAACGGTTGACCGGTATTCACTTGGTAGTGCTTTACCCGGCCTAGCGCCGTATTCGCAGTATTCCGTTGACATGTTTATTCTGAATAACAAAAAAAAGCCCACTAAACTATCCCTCTCTGTTTTTTCTTCGCCTACTTCTCAAGTGCATCGCCTGAGTTCCACTACCTTTTCTTTTCTATTAATCAAAATATATTACTATTACCAAATACCCAAACTGACAAGAAACCCAACTAACATCTAACAAAAAAAAAATAATAATACAAATAATAATTTCTGGAGATCTCCTATAAATGCCAACCTCTACCCCAAAACAATTATATATGCACAATTTATCAATATAAACTCTTACAAATATATTACTAATTTTAAATATATAAATATAACAAAAAAAATATATTGCAAATATTAATTATATACATACAACAGAAATAGATTACTATAAATTATACTCATATACAAAAACAAGTAATGTAATAATTATAAATAAAGAAAATATAAATATTTACACTCATAAATATATACCTCAACAAATATATTCTAAATTATATATATAAATAACAAATAATTAATTAGTTATAAATTTGTACACTCCAACAGAATATTTCACTATTTAGAATTACATACATACAAAAATATACTACTATTAATTATAAATATTTACTAGAACAAACATTTCTGTTCAACTTTTTCGAATAGATGGGGCTCCCTGACTTCATTCTGCTGAAGGACTGTTTTCTCAACAAAAAAAAAACCGTGGCTGTTCTTCTAACAGGTGAGTTGTCATTCTCTATTCTTCCTTCATTAAAATTTTCCTTACACTCATTGAGACACTGCCTCTCGTTCAACAGACCACGGCCACGATGCACAGTGGTATTTTGGTGGCAAAAAAGCAATTTTTCGACCATTGAATTTTAAAAATCTAATGATGCAGTTTTACAGAGAAATGTTTCATTAAGAAAAATCCATAATTTGTTTTCCGTAAAAATAATATTTTGTCTTAGAAAAAATCGAGTGAAGTCACTTAAAGATTGTACAGCGGAAACTGTTGAAGGTTTTCATGTATTTCAGTGGCGTATCTTTGTGAGACATTTTTGTTACTAACATTTTAATGGCGTTTTTAATGGAAATAAAGCATTTTTTTTAAATTCGAAAAAAAATTTCTGGTTTACGTAATTGGTTCAAAAGATATGCGCGATTCAGAATGGCTTTATAAAATGCAGCGTTTGCAATTTTCTTTGGAAAAAAACTAAGTTGGCTCCGGCTACCTCCGTCTTCTCACGGCAATAAAATGGAAGGTGAGAGAATATTGTTTCAATTTATGTAAAAAAATTCACCGACTTTTTCCGATCCTCTTTAAACTTATGAATTTTCTGCCAAAGGTCACGAAAATTGCAATACAAATTTGCAATAAAATATGTTGCATACTTAAAGGTTTAAACTTCTTTAATGATGGGTTCAATAAAATAATTTATAGTTTATTTTTATTTAATATTCTATTTGTTATATTTTTGTTTTAGAGCACAACTTCTCTCGGTCACAGACGACTACCAATTGAAGTATATTTTCTATTTAATGTATTTCATATTCTGAACTGCCTAAAATAATAAATTATGAATGCAAATTTCAGAGACAAATATTTTTCACAATTATTTTAATTTTGCCTATGGTAGTTGCAGTTATCTGTGACATGCGACTGCAAAAACAAATAAGCATTATGTGACCTAACGGTACTGATCATTTGGTTTTGCGTTATTACTTTTAAATGCTCATCACATTCAACAATCAATTATAAAACAACTAATTAACAATGCATTGACAGCAAGTTGAAAGAAGTGCATAACGAAGTAAGAAAATCAAAACCATATGATTTGATAAACAAAACCATTTGAATTGATTGATAATAACATTTTGCAAAGCAGAAGTAGAAGAAAATTCTTAAACATAACTATTAAAATGAGTTTATTTTCTGTGTCACATAGTGAATTGAGTGGGGAGCTTATTAATTGCGATCAAAATGTTCTTTTATTAACAGATTTCATAAAAGCAAAAAATTCGGTGCTTACGAAAGAAAAAATCGAAATCGTGAAAAAAGCAGTTCAGAAGAGTCTTAGTCGCTAGGAAGAATCGCAAAAAAAATGTCATATTTCTTGAAAAAAATGATGCATGGCTAAAAAGTACGTTCTGAAACAAAATAATTTAATGCGAATTTTAAATACCATAACAAGTTTTTTTCAGCTACATTTGAAGTATCACTTGCTGATGACCAACCTAGTTGTTCAACGAAAAAGGGAAGGCCAGTTAAGGAATTCGGCGATTGCGGAGATCGTAGTAAAAGGTACAAAACTGCTGATTTAGAGTCCCGGTATACACAAGAACAATTAGTCATGGCAAGTACAATAGCGGGCGCAGAAATAAAATCACAATCACATATTTCTTCTTCAACTGCGCTAGCATTAATGATGGATGCAGAGTTAACAAGGTATCAGTACGAAACAATAAAAAATGTTCTCCAAGGAGAAGGATATGATATTTTACCACCTTATATAAAGGTATTAATTGAAAAGAAAAAATATTATCCTGATAATATTCGAATATCAGAAAAGGCCTCTGTTAGATTGCAAAGTTTGATGGATCACACGACAAAACGTATTTTTGAAAGTTTTTCCGACGAAAATGTTAATGCTATCACAAATTTGAAATGCACTCTTACTTCTAAGTAGGGTTGCGATGGCTCCTCTGGTCATGTAGAGTACAATCAGAGTTTGCCATCTAATGTTAGCGACAGGAATTTGCTATTAGTATCGATGGTTTAAGTTTGCAATCAACCACTGAAGAGGAATACTGGCGTAATAAAAGTTCATCATCAACGAGATACTGTCGTCCAATTTTCTTCGAATTCACTAAGGAGACCAAAGAAAAGTCTTAACAGTTGTTGAGAAAATGAAGTCGGATATTACTGCTTTGCGGAATACGGAGATTCTAGTATACGGCAGAGAATTCAATATTAAACACAACTTAGTTTTCACAATGATGGATGGCAAAACGGCACAAATAGTTACAAATACTGCATCAGCAGCCATATATTATATTTGTAAAACGAAACCCTCCGAAATGAACAATTTGGACACAATATCAAGGAGAGCTGTTGATAGTGAGGCTTGTAAATTGGGAATTTCATCATTACACGCTCGAATAAAATTAATGGAATGCATACTCCATGTTTCTTATAACATATCTTTTCAAAAGTGGTCTACGATCGAAGCTAGAAATAAGATTTTAAAACAAGAAAATAAGCATCGAATTCAGACGGCATTCAAAGAACGAATGGGCATGCGAGTGGATGCTGTGCAACAAGGAACTGGGTCTTCGAACGATGGCAATACCTCAAGGCGTTTCTTTTCCAACCCTACAGTCGTTGCTGATATAACAGGAGTTGATGAAGAACTTATAGATCGCTTTCGTATTGTTCTTCAGATAATAACATGTGGCCAAAAAATTGATACTGACAAGTTTAAAAAATTTGGTGGGATACAGCTGAACTATTTGTTAAAAAAATATAACTGGTACTTCATGCCTGTTACTGTCCATAAAATACTTATACATGGAAAGGACATAATTTATGAA
Source organism: Clusia tigrina (assembly GCA_920105625.2). NCBI lineage: Eukaryota > Metazoa > Arthropoda > Insecta > Diptera > Clusiidae > Clusia > Clusia tigrina. The sequence continues at coordinate 370,181,344 of OV050030.1, forward strand.
GCAGTACTCCTTATTGGTATGCTCTCCGAGGAAGCAGAAGAAGCGCGAAATAAAGATTACAGGAAGTATAGGTTGATGTTTTCTAGAAAGTGCAATAGAACTTCAACAAATACTGATGTTTTCCATCGTCTGCTTGCATCATCTGATCCTTTCATAAGTAGTATAAGACGTCAACCTCGTAAACAGATTTTGGAACTAGATGATGTAGTTAAAGAAATGATAGTTGATGAATAAAATGTTTGATTATATTGAACTCATTTTATTTATACTTAAATGAAAATATTTAGAAATATTTACTATACACATTATGATATTTAATATTATATTTCATGAATCCCCTTGTATTCAGGTAACTTTTTAAAACTGCGAAATGAGGGCGAAATAATTGTTAGACCATGCCCATTTCCAAAACACAATTTCTGTATCTTCTCAGATATAAATAGCCAAAAATTCAGAGCAATCTCTATATTGAAATCCATTTTGAAGCACTTTCCACACTTAAGTTTATATGGGAAGTGGGCGTTAAAGTTCACTGACCACTCCCATTTTCAGAACACAGTATCTATATCCCTTCAGATATAAATTACCAAAATATCAGATCAATATCTATATTTAAACCCATTTTGTAGCACTTTCTATGTTGAGTTTGTATGGGAGATGGGCGTGGAAATTTACCGACCACGCCCATTTTTGGAAGTTTTCTTAATCTCGAGCCAAAAGTAATTTTTGCCAAAATAGGTGATTTTCCAATTACTCCTTCTATTTTTTTCCTCAATATGTATGGGGTCGTATCACTGTGCGATGTGATAGCTGGCTTTGTCTCATATTTCGCCTCCTCCTCTTGTCGTTGCAATTGGCGTTACACATTGACACGTCAAGCCACCGGCAAGAATGGAGCACATTACACGGTTACCTACTTTATCCACAAATATACTTAACCACAAAATCATAAAACTACACAACACACAAGGAAAATTTTAATTTGAATGTTTAAATTGGGCGCCATTAATGTTGCGAACACCCCTTGTCATGAGACAGTGTGGTAGCCGAGACTAGCTCGCAGTAACGGTCGTGGTCCTCAACCCGCCACACTGCATCGGGTGGGGCAACACTAAAGAAAAAAAGGCATCCAACTCACCAATTTTCTCTCAGCGGGGCATCTTCCACCTCGACATCAAGCGAGCCCGCCCCATCGTTTCCACCTTAGCCTATCATTTTATATATGCATATACCTGTGGCGACACCACAACCCCCACCCAGTTGTCGGGTACGCCAACGCAAGCAGACGCTAGTTCCGCGCGCCATCTATTAACACGCTGTCGCTGTCGCACAGCGTGTTTATGGGTAACCGGAACTAGCCTGTGTTGGCTGCTGAACATCACACTTCGTGTTTCCGGCCTTTCATTCAACCCTCTTTCTTTTTCTGTGTTGAAGCTGTGGTGACGTGTTATAGAGCGTTTTGTGCAATTAAAAGCTATATTAATTACTGGACTTAACACAATCTCTAGAAATTTGCAGAAACGTATTTTATCATATATTATATATACGATATAACAAATAAATTCGCAGGAACGTATTTTTATCATATATTATATATACGATATAACAAATATTTCTGTATTTTATTGGCAACGCTACGTTGAGCACGCGAGCAGCCAAATACCTACATTTTACAACATTTTACTTTCTTATATAACATACATACTTACAAATAATTTTTTTTATTACCTATTTTTTCTGATGAGGCGGGCGGCAGCTTCCGTTTCCCTTTCTTTTTATCCAGTTTCCTAACTCTCCTTTTTTTTTTTGTTCACAACACTCATAGATTATAGGAATCTTATATACGAGTATATATATTTTTTTTTAATAATTTATCTGATTTAAATTCTTTCACGAACAAATTCTTATCTTCCCACTTCACTTTTCACAAAAAAAAAAATTAACGTCCGCTATCATGACAAACCCGACAAATTCATCAATTCCAAGAGACAAGCCTCGTTTTTTCCTCTACACCGCCTTAAATCAGTTTCCTCTTCCTTTGTAATCCCCGTTATTTCCAATTTCTTGGATTCCTCCGCTATTCCACCATTGACCGTTTCAGCGGGCAAGCCGGTCAGTCAACTCACTTTCAAATTTTCACTACGCTTTGGCTGGTATATTCTTTATAGAGAGTATTTGGTTTAAGAAAAGCTGTCTTTATTTATCATTAGTTGTCTATATGGATAGGTTTGTTTATCATTGGTTAACCAGAATTCTGAAGGAAATGAGCCACACTACTACAGTTTTGCATATGGGTTAGTGTGCGCAAAACGAGAGAGAAATAAAAAGTACTTTTGTATTTAAAAAATGTTAAAAAACACCAACTACAATTATTATTTTAATAAAAATTTTGATTGAAATGTAAGAGTTGGACATTTTGGTACTACAAATATAAAAAAAGTTAATAGTAGTTTGAAAAAGTATTGGTACCAAATGGTAGGAAAGTGCGTAGTTGAGCAACAGTGTTGCAGTGCATGATGTGTCTGTACCAAGCTGAATTTACCAGAGAATACAGAGAAATGACTCTTGTCTTGCGGTCACTAACCCATGTGCAAAACTGTAGTAGTGTGGCTGATTTTTTCGAACCAATGATAAACAAACCAATCCAGATTTCCCACTAATGATAAACAAAGCAGTGGTAACAGGTAGAAAATCATATTTAGGGTTGTCGTTCGTTAAAATGTAACTACTATTCTTGCGCCAAAAAGTACCAATATCAGTTTCTTTAAATATTTTGCTATTTGGTCATTGTGATCATTAGTAATATTAGGAATTATACTCAATATATTGAAAGCATAAATTTGTTAATACTTATTTAATAGATAATTACTTATTTCAATATGGCTTGTCTAATTTTTTTCATTTGGTTTCTTCTTTCGAATGAATATAAACTAATAAAACTACATAACATAATAGCAAATAATTGGAATTACAATAAAATAATAATAAAATATTTTACAGAATGAAATGTAATTATATACTCCCAACATTTTAATATTTATAAATAATGTTTCAAGGTAATCCTCAGATAAAAATATACTAATTTAAAACAGCGCTAAGTCAGCACTGATTACTTCAGACAAACACTATTTATAGTCTCTGGAATTTACTTACATGGTGGCTGCAAGAATAAATTTTTTTGAATCAATTTTCCCTCAGTAGCTGTCAAAATTGAAATTATAGAAAAATGCGATCAAAACAAATATGCAAAGAATTGCAAATAGAGTTTTGATTTGAGTCAATAAGAGTTTTTTAATTGTTATTTTTGTGAAGTTTGAACATTATGAAGAAATTATGAGTCTATTTAATTATTAAATATATTTTATATAAATTATGTGCCACTTTACATAGTGTCTCAACTAGCTATAATTCATGGCAATGTTCATGTCTTAACATCGAAATGTTGAGTGGAGACTCCATATGTTAATGTCATACCAAAAAAATTAAACATTATGTCACCCTACGTCTCCATGGGCAATTTTTGATGGCATGCCATTGGCAATTTCAAGCAAATTGCCAATGGAGACTCCAAATTGCTTCAAGTTGGCAATTTATGTTATGAAATATGTTATGCCATAAATTGCCAACGTGCAGTGTTGTAATCAGTTGTCATTTTGTTTGTTTGACAGCCGTTTTTCATTTTTTCGTGACGCTCACAGTGGAAGCATCGTCGGACATTTTCGTTTTACCGCATCTATTAAAATAATAATAAAAACGCTAAAATGAATGGAGACTGTGCATTTGCATTCTTTGTAATAAAGGATTCACCCAGAATTTCGGTTTCCTTCTTTTTTCCTCTTCATCGTATAAATAAAAATTTTTTTCAAGCCTGGGCACAGTGAACTAGATTGCTTGACGGCATTTTCAAAATGATGATGGCATAACATCGCATTGTTGATTTATATATATTTATTTATTTAGGTATTTTTGGTTTTCCCTTTCGCTACATAATAAACTAAAATGAAAATGTATGAGTAAAATAAAATCAGTTCATTAAATTAAAAAAATATCTCTGCCGTTATAAAACTAAAATTTCAGCCGTCAAAGAAAATTTTCGTCCGTTACTACAAATATTCTAATGCCTCCGGAACCCGCCTTCTGACTATTTTGACAGAAGCGAGATCTGAATTCTCTCAAAATTTATCTGCACCACCTGTGTCGTTGCATCAAGGCAGCCACTATGTAAAAAAATTCACCTTGCCTTGGTCTGTACGCGCCTTTAAAGTGGGAAGAAAATTTTGCAAGATTATTTAGTCAACAAATTCAATCTCACAGATGCTTATGTAGCCAGTATACCAGATAATATAAAACACACATATCTACCTGTGTAGCCTCCCTGTTTCGTCGCTTTGATGATTCTGGGTTGCGATTGGTTTAATTTAGTCAATAGTGTAAAGTTGTTGGATTAGGTCGTGGTGCTACGTGGTATAAGATAATAAACGAGTGAAACTGTTGTAGAAAGGAAAATTACAGATTATAGAAAGGTTAAAAACATTCGACTCATTCCAAAGCTTTTTCAAGGAGATGTGAATTAACCCTGTAAAAAAGCGACGATATTGGCTCTAATAATATCTGTTGTAGAATTGAAATTTGTAAATATAAGAATATGTTAGCACTAATCGTCACTCCTTTCTGGTTAGTGACATTGATTCTGCCCGCACTTGTCAGTGCCGGTGTTCCAATGCCCCGCTACGAAGCCCTTATGAAGCAACAGTCACAAGAACTTGGCCTCTACAATTCCAGCGATAAGGTAATTATCCTCACGGCTGTAAATTTCAAGGATATGGTGATACAGCAGAATCATTCCATGTTAGTAGAGTTTTACAATAGTTATTGCGGACACTGCAAACGCTTCGCCCCTAAATACAAAGAGCTGGCAGAACAGCTGCAACCGTGGCGTGATGTGTTGAAAGTTTGTGCTATAGATTGCGCTGTTGAGGAGAATAATGGTATCTGCCGAGAATATGAGGTAATGGAATATCCCTCAATGCGCTATTTTGGACCAGGTTTCCACCCTAGTGCAAGCAACTATGGCCGTAAAGTCGAGACGCAGAAACTTGATGAGATTCGATTGGTTTTGGTGCAGTGGTTGGTGGCTGAAAACCGAACAGATAATATGACGTCATGGCCGAATCTACAGAATCTATCAGAATCTGATGCAAAATCACTTCTAGAAGGACGTGGCAATCAGCGGCAATACGTTGCGCTTGTATATGAACCGGAAAATACGACATTAGGTGTTGAGACTATTCTACATTTTTTACGATGGCCATCTATTGAAATCATCCGAGTCGCCGATTTGGAGGTAGCTGGAAAATTCCAAATTGACGGTTCTCATTATAAAATAGCCACTATTGACAAACAGGGTACAATTGTTCCGTACACGCCATTAGCAGAGACTGTGACAGCCTATGTTGAGACTATTGAAAGCTTTCTGCGTGCTGAGCATATAACTGAGCTTCCTATTGAAGGTGAAAGTGATCACCAAAATACTTCTAATGATGCAGAGACCAAACAGCAGCAAGAACAAGTCAAAATAAATAAGGTTGTAATAGCTGAAGTGCGACAGAATAAACATTTTGTATACCAGACAGACTTGGAAATGGCCATTCGAGGTATTCTTTTCAACGAAGTTCCAAAACTGCCCAATATAACCGGTGATCGACTACTCGCTCTACAGCGATTCCTTGCCGTGATAAAACGATATAACCCACTGGGATCGAATGGTCGTTCATTTATTTCAAAATTGCATGAGTATGTAATGCAAAATAATCAAAGTATAATGGGAAAGAGTTTCCAGGAAGAAGTAATACGGTTGGAGGCGCTGTTTTCTCCGGTCTTATCCGTAACCAATTTTGTAGGTTGTTCTGGTTCACGGCCGGACCTTCGTGGCTTCACATGTTCGGTGTGGCAGCTTTTTCATTTTATGACAGTTCAAGCGACGCATAATGAAGCTAGTCAAGATCCCATAGAAGTGTTACAGGCTATGCATGGCTACGTAAAGTACTTCTTTGGATGCACTGACTGTGCGCAACATTTCCAGGTACATAATTTATGAGACACACAATTAATGCTATAAATACGTGCGACAGAATATATTGATATACTAAAGCACATTAATCAAAGAATTTAATTTGAAAGTTTTTTTTATTTTTATTTTTGAATTTCCTTAAATATAATTCGGTATCCTTATTTAGGTTACGAATGACTTAACGGTTGATTTATATTATAAGAAACAGCAATTAAATTGGCTGCTGAGATGTACGTTAGAAATCGCAAGGATCACTCCTTAAATGAACAAATTTGGCTATTCATTATATTTGTAGATAACTTCCAGTTGAACTCATTGTGAATGTTAAAGAATAAACTTATTAACCTAATATAATTTTACAAATATTTCAAAGTTTATTATAAAACGAATACGATTTTGAAAAAATTAAATTGACATCATATGATTACTTAACGTCCTTCTCGTTAAATGAAGGATTATATAGATTATAATGATTCTATATTTTAATATTCTTACAAATGATTTAGATGCAGATATTATATTGTAAGTGTAAACTTGTATTAAAGGTGCACAGCTATGACATTTCCCCATAAGTGTATGCCGACGGGTGAAATATCCACACAAGCTTACATCAACGTTTATGAGAAAAGTTGGCAATTGAGCCCGGGCAAAGATTAAATTCGTTAATATTCTATAATTATAATTGTTTTCTATAAATTGGAAATAAGTCAGTCATAATGTTATGAATATAATCAGTAGGGTGCTGCTACCAAGTCATAAAATAATATACACACACAGATATACCATTGTTTAAGTCCCAACCTGTTTACGACAAATATTAGCTCAATTATTGTTAGGCAGCTTATGCAGCTGCAGCTTCCACAAGTTATTTATTTTCTTATAAGTTATTCGTTACTAAGATAATAAAAAGCAACTAAGTATATACATATGTATATACATATCTATCATCGATTTAGGCACATAAATGTGTTTGTGTGTGTGTATATACGCAAGTATTGTGTGTTTGTAAAGAAATAGTTTCACCCTGAAGAAACACTTTCACCACACTGTTCACGCTTAATACGAACTGAAACGAATTCGAGTTTAGGCTATTCTAAAATTAACCGAAGGTCATATCCATAATCACCCTTTAAACATTTCTTTAGCTTATATTTTTTAGTTATAAATTAGCTTAATATAAATAAATAAATATTTTAAAATTTTCTTTAACTTTACACTTATGTATATACGAGAATATACATACTACCCACTGTGATTCATATGCATTTTTCTATATGAGTAGTAATTTCTAATCTCATTTGAATTCACCGACAATTGCCTTTGAAGTAGACAATTAATAATAATAAACTGAAATAAAGAGCTGACTGTAGGCTTCATAATATTTGACAATTAATTTACGTTGAATAAAGATTGTTTTTTTTATTAACTTTCAAATATTATTTTTCGATTATTCAAATATTCAGATATTAGCTGTGTGTGCTTTTGAAGATATTTGTTTTTGCTATTTATTGTACTCATGTAACTTTTCAATTTTACAGTCCATGGCTGCAACTCGAAAAATTTGGAGCACTCCCAATAAAGACGAGGCGGTTCTCTGGCTCTGGGCTGCGCACAATGAAGTTAATCAACGACTTGCTGGCGACTCCACTGAAGACCCACAGTTTCCAAAAATACAATTCCCCAGTCAATCGAGTTGTTCCCAGTGTTACAGGCAGCCAATTATGTCACCCGCGAATTTAGATATTAGTTGGAACAAGGACGCAGTATTAAATTTTCTTAAGAACATTCATAATCCAGAATATGTAAGCCGGTACGGCATTGATTATGGAGGTTCATTGAATCCAACATTGGAGAATATGCGACAAAAGCGCATGATTACCAACGTGTTTTCCGACATGGATATGCATATGGGACTGCTGCTGTACGGATTTTGCATTGTAATGATGGTCATAGCTTTTAAATTATTTGTCTTTAAAGGATACCGCAGAAAATCGTATGGACATGATATGTTAGGAAAAGTGTAGTAATAGATATTGACTAACAAAAAATGACGAAGAACAATATCATTCCGACAAAAGAAAAAAATTCTTCACTATGAATTTTTAAATTGACAACTAATGCATCATGCAATTATCTCTTTCCACGATTTTAATTCAAAAGTGTTGTGTTTTTGTATTCCAAAAAAATGTTTGCCTTTTCTAATTATATACTTACTTTCGAACTATGTATATTTAAAAATTTGTGTTAATGGCATCATGTTCCTTTCTTTCGTTTACCTTCAATCGACTATACTATATTTAAACCGAATGATTCTTTATGCAAAAATTTTGTTCGTACTATTTATTAAAGTTAATAAAACATTCGTATCTGCTATTTTTCAACATGAATTCCGATGTAGCACTTTAAGTTTAACAAGTAACACATGTTTTAAACTGCCTGCACAGAAGCTGCTGATAATTAACTAATGTAGAACACAACAATACATTGTACAGCTGCGAGCACTCGATTTTGAATTGATAAAATAAAGATACCACCAAACAGTAAAACAAACTGAAATACGATTGAGGCTGCTGAAAGTATAAAAATTGTAAGTTCTTTATTATTGAATATATGTATGCAAAAAATCACATGGCATACACCTATCCATAGAACAGAGCAGACCTTTCGTCAGAAAATGACGAATAAATTTATGTCTCCTGTCAAATGAATCAAAAGAGGGGCGTTTAATACATCAACTGAGTGAAACAGAAAATTCAAAATAACAACAGTGACTACTGGAAGTTCCACAAAACTTTCAGCACAAATTCACTGTCTGTATTTATTTTCATTTTCGTATTAAACACAATATTTATTCAGTTTTTTCATTCCTAATTCTTAATTGAGTTAGTGGAAGCAAATATAGTTTCGTCTTATACATATAAGTAATGCGATGGCCATATTTTCATTTGAGGATCGGTTTTACAATCGACAGATATTGTTATCTATCAAAAAAGTAATTCTTTGAAAGAAGGATTGAAGGTTATGGTGGTGACTAAAAAGAATTGGCTAGACGGTTATCGGATTCTATATCTGATGATTGAAAAATTAAATTAAAACATATTCAAGGGCAAGCTGTTTGTTCAATACATTTTTTGCTATTTATAAACAAGACATTATTTGGTAGTGAATGGAGCATAGTCTTCTTCGTACTGGAATGTAGTATGTGTGCCTGAAGCACTGTTTCTCTCTGGCTTTCAACGCGAGAGAATATAGACACATATAGCCGCGTTTGATTCACCACTATAGGGACACGCTTATGAAACAATCGCCCAAGAAGCACAATTGAAAAATGGAATAAAATAATCAAATTTTTGATTAAAACTGGCTTAGTAAAGGGATTATGCGCTAACAATTCGAACGAAATATAAGACCTCGTTTATATGCTATATTAGGATATCTGAATATTGGTGTATCACTGAAACTAACTGCAATGTTTTACAAAGGCTATCAAATAGATGAGATTCAAAAATATGCATAAGTATAAAATTAGTACTGTAAATTTTTAAGTAAAAAACAATTTATACTAAATTTGTTTCACCCATTTATAGTGTTCTATATCGTTATTGATATATATAGCACCGAAACTGGGTTTTATATACATATTACAGTTTCTACCGATTTCTTGGATATGCTTTCACATCTACCACCGACCAAAATTAAAACGAAATAATAAAATTGCTCTTTAAAAACATTTATTGAAATATACTTTTGAGATGTAAATTTAAATATGGTATAAATTTAAAGATGTTATGAGAACAGAATACTCTGGAGTTGTTTCTCTTCACAGGTTTCAAAACACCTGAAAGCTTAATAAATAGACTTAAATGCAAAAGTCGTTAACTGGACTGGGGATTCGAAATACAAATGAGCTCGATTTGAATATTGTATGCTGAGTATATAAATATATGTATTACGTGTAAAATGTTGTATAAATTTTGAACTAACAAAAGTATAAATTTCTGAATGTAATTCAGTCCACGTTTCTTTGTGATTTCTTGGGGTCTTTATACTTATTTTGTATTTTTTAATCAATGTCCTTATATTTGATTACTGTGTAACATTTTTTTAGTTTTCTTCAATTGTGATTGTTTTGCAAAATTTTTTATAAGATAGTTTAGATTTTTTATAAAACAACTGACAGAATGTAGAAAACTGATTTAATTGGTTTAGCCTGCATGCACGGACTGAAATGATTGAAAAGAAGAAACATAAATAAATAAATTAAATATTTGAAGCAATTTTGTACATTAATAGCAAATTGATAAAAACAATATAAAATTTTGTAATTAAAAAAAACACACACAAATGAAAAAGAACATCGCAATGCTTCGTTCTAACGAATTGGATATGATTGCTACTCAAGTCTTATTTCTCCGAGTGTTTGGGAATTTACTTTTGGCGTGTTTAAATAAATTCAGAATTTGGACGTACCCTGGCAATGTCAACACCAGTAATATTCTTAACCAGCTCCGGTACTTTGTTTACAATCTGTAGGACTTCGCCCGTAAGCTTCGCGGCACCAATTTCTCCCTGACCGCTAGAAATCATCGTGATTTTCTTCGCTTGCGACAAAGGAGCAGCTACTTCAGCGGCGACCTGAACAGAAAATATTCGCAGTTAATGTGAAAGTTACTAATTATTTAAACATGCCTTTGGTAACGTGTCCAATAACATTTCAACCATAGCTGCTTCACGATATTCTCTCCAAGCGTCCGCTTTCTGAGCCATTTGCTCAGCCTCGGCTTTAGCCTTTGCAGAGATAGCAAATGCTTCAGCTTCACCGCGTATTTTGATCTAAAAAATTTGGTGCTTTATAAATAAATGCTAAAAAGGGGAATACGATGTTTGAGATACCGATTCAGCCTCCGCTTCGGCTTCCATAACTACTCGAAATTTGTTGGCTTCCGCCAATTTCTCGAGACGATACTTTTCGGCTTCGGCAGGACGGCGGATAGTCGCTTCCAATTCCTTTTCACGACGTTGTATTTCCTGCTCCTGCACAGCAATTTCCTGAGTGCGTTCAATGACCTTTACTTGCATCTGTTCCTCCTTAATACGTTGCTTTGTTTTAGCCGCTTGCAACTCATACGCCATCTCCGCTTCTGCCTTTTTCGTTTGTACCTCGACGTCGTATGCTGCTTTCTTTAATTCGAAATCACGCTGCGCTTTGGCAATTTCGGTGTCGTTCAGGAAACGCGAAGCTACTCGCTGTTCCTCGGCTATGGCTTCTTTGATTTGGGCATCGCAACGCGCTTCAGCCTCTCCTATTCGGGCATCGCGCTTAACTTCTGCAGTACGCGCCATTCCAAGCGATTTCAAGTATCCCTAAAATGTAAACAGCAAGCAATTAAACACTGAAGGCACAGAAGAAAAATTACAATAATAAAAGAGAATGAAGTAAAAAGGAGTGTCCTTTTCTGATCAACACCATTTCTGCGGTTGCTTTATAATGTCCACATGATACTTCTCATAAAATTTTATCCATAAATCTATAATAGATCTTAAGTTACCGCCCATACTTTATAGTGTTTAGTAGAAGCCACATCTACATTACTACCTACTTGCGTCACTATTCCATCATTTGGACCGAAGTTATGGTCATTTTAAAAAAGGTGAAAAAAATTCCATATATTGGAGGTAGGCGTGGTCTTTGATCAAAACGGCTCAAATAGCAATCTGGTTCTGTAACTTGGTCCAGACTATACTTTTGCAAAGTTTCACTAACATATCTCTCAAGTGTCTGGAAAATAGTGGCCACAGACGGACGGACAAACATCAGAAACTGATTCTGGGCATTATAGCTATTTCCATACCTGCCACGCCTTCTTCTTGTAGTTGAACAGGCAACCACACAAACTTAGTATACCCTTTTTACCTTTTTTAAGGTAAAGGGTCTAAAAATAATGGTTATAATCGATGGCACAGACTATTACATGTGCCACTATAGCTATTTTATTTATCTACCAATAATTTGTACCAATTTAATTTTATTTAAAAATTTAAATTTAATAATGAACTTATTTTATTAAGTAGGCAACTAAACAAATACGACCTAACTATAGATGAAATAACTGCAAGTATTTATTTTGAAACATAAATGATTGCATACTTTTAGGATCCCATTTAAAGTTGAATTCAGTTCAGTTACTACGAGAGTGGTGGATATGTCAAGACACAATCTATTCGGAGTAAAAGCTTACTCAAGAGCCCCATTCGAAGTGTAGGTAAAATTCGAGAATGTTCTAGTTCAATAAAAAAGGTATATAAGTCACCACAGAATGCAAAGTAGACGCAGTTGAATTTTAATCGTAACAGTGTCTACATCGTGCATTTTTAATCGAAACAGTAACATTTGTAATTGTGATTAACAAGTAATAAAGTGATTAAATGAATTATTAAAAAAGTGCAGATTGCAATTAAGTATACTTTAAGCCTAATATTAAGTATGTAAATTCCAATCATTAAATAAAGTTAATTATTTTAATTTAACCAGCGATTGTTTGATTAGTACCCAATCCAGTGGTACGAATCCGAGTATAGAGAGTTAGTGTCAGGAGGCAATTTCGTAAAAATATTATATATTTGTTATTTATATTTCAAAGGTGGAGCAGTCAATTTACGTCTTGTATGTTTTCTGAAGATATATTTTATATAGCAAATGGTAAAAAATAAATTGTTTCAATAATGTATTGTTTTTGAATTACAGCCGGGCAGCAGTTGATGAGTTAGAATATTGTTAGTGTGTGGTAGTTGGAAAGTGACGATTTAAGTTATTTAGTACGTTAACCAAGAAATTGCTAATCTCTACAAGGAAATAGGGTGTGAGCATGTTCTAGCGACATGACGACCTCACTCAATGACGACTATGCAAAATGACTTGATTTCGGATTTTGATCACTCGTGTGTGGCGGAGCATGGACCGCATAAAGCGGCCCCGACACGTTACTGCTTTACTCACACCATACTCATGTGTGTGTACAGTATCTCTGAACCGACGCGAAGCTGCATACTCTTCAATCATTCATTTTTCGTTTACTCAGACGCGGATAAAACAATTTTGGCAGCGTGTGTTTGAATAAGAAAGAAATGACTGAAAAGCAAAAGCAATGAAAAAAAATAATTTGGATGAAAAATTGGTACCGAAAAAGAATGGTACTGAACGAATTAAAAATATCTGCGCAAGAAGACTTCAAAAACTTCATGCAAATGAATAACTGAACTTATGTGGAATTACTGACTATGGTCGGACCCTATATCTACAAACAAGACACAATTATGCGTGTAGGAATTCCGACAGATTTTCGGCTTTTGACTACCTTACGATTTCTTGCGATATATATATATATATATATATATAAATATATATATATATATATATATATATATATATATCTATATATTTATATATATATATATATATATATATATATATATATATATCTATATATAAATATATATATATATATATATATATATATATATATATATATATATATATATATATATATCTATATATATATATATATATATATATATATATATATTTATATATATATATATATATATATATATATATATATATATATATATATATTTATATATATATATATATATATATATATATATATATATATATATATATATATTGAAACATAGAGTGAAACGTGATTGGATACTTTTAGGATCCCATCTGGAGTTTGAAAGTGAGTGCACCACCCTGTGTGTATATAAGACAAGACAGAATCCATGCAAATAAAAACTACTTTCGTTGAATTGATAATGGTGTGCAGAATGTTCTCGTTCAAGGTGTGTATAAGATTTGTGATGTATATAAAATTCTAGAATGATCCAGAAACTTCTACACTAGTGGAGAAGTTTCTACTTCAGCCATTCGAAAGTTATACAAAAACCACCACACTATTCAAAGTCGTGCATTTTAATCGAAGCAGCAGTATTTGTAATTTTGAAAAGTGATGAAATTTTTTATTAATTAAAGTGATTAATGAATTGTGAAATAAAGTGCAAATTGTAATAAAGTAAACTTTAAGCCTAATATTAAGTATGTAAATTGCAATAATTAAATAATATTAGTAATTATAATTTAACCAGCGATTGTTTGATTATTACAGAATCCAGTGCTACGAATCCGAGTAGAGAGAGTTAGAGTAAATTGTCAAGAGGGCAATTTCGTAACAATATGTATATATATATATATATATATATATATATATATATATATATATATATATATATATATAAATATATATATATATATATATATATATATATATATATATATATATATATAAAAATATATATATATAAATATATATACAAATATATATATATATATATATATTTTTTTTTTTTTTTTTTTTTTTTTATCTCCATTTATTTAACTACAATCTGTCCAGCTGGACATTCAGTATTACTTATATTATATTTGGTTATAAACATGTGTATGAATTTTCAGTAACATTCAATACATTAGGTACATTAATTTAACAAAGTTAGATTCTATATATATTAATTTCATTCATTCCTTATTATTATTATTTTTTAATTTTTTTTTTTTTTAATTTTTTTTTTTTTTTTTTTTTTTTATTTTTTATTTTTTTTATTTTTTTTTTTTTTTTTTTATTTCTAATTTGATCTTAGGTGGTAAATCTGAATGGTAAGTCCGATGGTACATATTTTTTTAGTCTTCGCGCGCTGGTATCGCTGGTTATCAATTCTACCGCTAGGTTGTTAGGATGGACTCTAAGACGTTTGAGATATGAGTGGCTATATTTCATGATTTCATCATTTACTTTTGGGATGTTTAGATCCCGATGAATGATGTCGTTGCTGACATACCAAGGTGCATTAGCACACAGTCGTATGACTTTTGATTGGAATCGTTGTAGGATGTCCAGGTTTGACTTGGATGCTGATCCCCAAATTTGAATACCATAAGTCCATATGGGCTTCAGTATTACCTTATATATCAGGACTTTATTTCCAAGTGTTAGGGCTGACCTTCGTCCAAGTAGCCAGAACAAAGACCTAAGCGTTATTCCAAGTTGTTTCCGTTTGGAGAAGATGTGATAGCGCCACGTAAGCCGCCGATCCAGGTGCACCCCAAGGTATTTTGCATGGTCTGCTTGTGGCAATTGGGAGTTACTTAGTGTCACTGGAGGGCAAGAACCTGCACGTAGGGTAAAAGTCGTTTGCACTGATTTTATTGCATTTGCTTTTATTCGCCACTTGTCTAGCCATAAGTCAATTTGGTTCAGGTTCTCCTGCAAATGCTTCGAGGCTAACACGGGGTTTTTGTTGCAGGCCATTACAACAGTATCATCTGCAAAAGTTGCGGTATATGTGGTAACAGTCAGCGGCAGGTCAGCCGTGAATAGTGTGTAGAGCACAGGTCCCAAAACGCTCCCTTGTGGAACACCAGCTTTGATTGGATGGAGGGAAGTTACGTCGCTGTTAACTTTGACCATGAAGAATCTGCTTTCTAAGTAGGACTTTAATATGGCAAAGTAGTGATAGGGTAAATGCATTTTCAATTTGTACAGTAACCCTTGGTGCCACACCTTGTCGAATGCTTGGGTGATATCCAGGAATGCAGCTGAACAGTATTCTCTATTTTCTAGTGCATTCTGTGCAAATGCATATACTCGATTTATTTGTTCTATCGTAGCATGATGCTTTCGGAATCCAAATTGATGGGAAGGTATAAGTTGTTTTGACTCGATGATTGGGAGGAGTCGCTTCAAAAGAAGTTTCTCAAACATTTTGGAAAGTATCGGAAGCAAGCTAATTGGTCTATATGAAGTGACCACTTCTGCCGGTTTCCCAGGTTTGGGAACAAGGATAATTTGAGCCACTTTCCATTGGCTTGGGAAGTGGTCACATCGGATAATCGCATTGAATAGTTGTGCAATGAATTTATAGCCGCAATCTGGTAGCTCCTTTAGGATTCTGCTCGTAATAAGGTCATATCCCGGCGATTTTTTGTCTTTTAGCGTATTCTTGATAATCCCTCTAATTTCTTTTAGTTTAAAATGCTGGATCGGAATATCCATTTGGTATGGGGCATCAAGTAATTCAGCTATTTTTATGTCTTCTTGTGGATATTTGCTTGGAAACGGCGCAAATACTTCTAATAAATGAAGAGCAAATGACTGTGCTTTTTCCTTGTCAGATCTGGCCCATCCGCCATCTTTCGTTTTAATAGGTGGCACATGTGATGTTGGTTGATTTAGTTTTTTTGTAGCTTTCCATAGAGAATAACCTGAAGCCTGTGAAGGTGACAAGCTGCTGAGATAGCTTTGTATTTCTGAATTTTTTGTTGACCGTAGGTCGTTTTTGAGTTGCTTTGTAGCGCAATTGAACCGGTTTTTGTCATAGGGGCTTCTGGTCATTTGCCAAATTCGACGCAGTCTCCGCTTCTCTTTTAGTTGCTCCTTTACAACCTGGCTTATATCACGATGATTACTTATACAGCTGGGCTCCAATGTGGAAGTCCATGCAGCATGCTGAATGGCTGAGTTCAAAAGTTCTACTGCATCGTCTATATTTGTTTTGTTTTTTAAAGGAATATTGGTGACTAGAGTCTCGATAATGCTTTGTCTAAACAGCTCCCAATTTGTGCTTTTGTTGTGCAGACAGATTGTTCTTGCTCTGATCTGAGCCTCACAGCTAATTGTTAGAACTATCGGTGAGTGATCTGATGACAGGTCCAGGCACGATTCCATGGAAGTGTTTGTTTTTGGTACACCTTTGGATACAAAAAAGTCGATAACGTCTGGAAGCTTGTTTCTGTCCGTTGGCCAGTAGGTTGGCTCACCCGTTGATAGGTGGGACAGGCTGTTTTGTTGCATAGCTTTATATAGGTTACGGCCTCTAGGAGTTGTTATTCTAGACCCCCATTGTGGATGCTTAGCATTATAATCACCCCTAGCGATGAATCTTGATCCTAGGGAGTTATAAAATTCTTGGAACTGTTCGCAGCTAACTGGATGGTTGGGAGGGCAATATACCGCTGCAATTGTTATGGGGCCTTTATAATCATCAATTGTTATAACCGTTGATTGCAGGTATTTCTTTTTATAACATTCGTGCTCCACGTGTGCAATACTGTTGCGAATAATTACAGCAGTTCCCCCACGCACAGTGCCAGCTGGGTGGATTGTGGAGTATAGGTCATATTGCGGAATTTTTGCGTAACTTTTTTCAGTGAAATGGGTTTCAGATATCAACATAATGTCAATATTTTTGTCTGCTAAGAAAGCTGATATTTCATGGATATGACGACTGAGCCCATTGGCATTCCAGACTGCGATTTTTAATAATTTATTCATTTCGACATATTTGCTACGACTGTGGTTAGTAGATTAAGTAGTGTACTCACTTGACCCATCAATGCTTTAAGCATGGTTTTTAGCTCGGTCATATCCTCATTCAGTTGAGTATTTGGATTGTTGAGCGGAGTGGTTAGGTTCGTATTGGTTTCTACCGGAGTATTGTTACGTACAACATTTGCATACGACGTTGTTGTTCGTGGAGCGGATCTTTGAGGCGCTTCCTGGTTAATGTTCCTCGCTTCTCTGTTCCTGAGTGCTGGGGACGACTTTTGTTGCAGCTCCTTATAGACAGTGCAACCTTTATAATTAGCGGGATGATTGCCTTCGCAGAGCACACATCGAACGTCTTGTGCGACGAGTTTGCGGGAACATTCGGAAGTAAAGTGGTTTCCTGTACATTTAACGCATCGTGGGCTACGGTTACAGTATCGCTTGGTGTGTCCGTAACGTTGGCATCGGGCACATTGAGGAATCTCACGTTTCTTCCTAGGTGGCTCAATTTTTATTCGTGTGTTTAAAAGTGTATTACATTCGTATATGCCTTTGTTATTGCTGCATTGCTTCAGACTGATGTAAAACATAGGAAGCGGTTTTTTTGTAGTTCTTTGCCTAATATTACAAACATTAACAACTGTATAACCTAACTCCTCAATTGCTTCTCTTATTTCGTCGATAAATATATATATATATATATATATATATATATATATATATATATATATATATATTTATATATATATATATATATATATATATATATATATATATATATATATATATATATATATATATATATATATATATATATCTTGACAATTTACTCTAACTCTGTACTCGGATGCATGCTTCAGTCATTGTATGTGATTCGCATACATAGCTATTTCACTAAATATCTTTACGATTATTTACGTCATGATGTAATGTGTCGGGGCCGCTTTACTAAATTGTTTTTTTTTTTGTAAAAGTGAAGTCGCCTTGTGGCGTTGGGGATAGTAACGAAAATTGGAGTCTGGTTGTTTGTTTGTAACTCCAAAACATAGAAACTGTACGCCGATTGACTTGAAACTTTCACAAAATGTACGTTTAGATGGTAGATGGTTCGTCTAGCTCCTCTAGAAGAGAAGAGCGAACAAGAGATAGGTGATACTAATATCGTATATCCCAATACTAATATCGTATATCCCAATACTCGAATAAAAAACCATTTGCAGAATTCAAGAACAAAAAATCTGTTTCCTTGAGTGGCATAGCAACGGAGCCGGAATATTTATAATTATTTATAAAATACTTAAAAAAACAAATGATTGATAACATTGCCGTGAGATATTTACTGAAATATATTAAGAAAAGAAGAAAAATGCCGGTTAAATATAATGAATGCCATTTTGACAGGTGTGAAAAGTCGGTCACCGAGGGAACTTCTTCTCCTAAATTCATGAGCTTGTAGTATGTGGAGGAATCACGTTTTTTCTTCACAGGAAATTATGTGAAACTAATGCATAATATAAAGAGTTACACTGACCCAAATCATATATTAAAGAAGCAATGCTGAACATACACATGAAAAATGCCACAAAAATTGAAAAGCGAAACATTTAAATATGCATTGTTTAATACGATGGTCGAAACAAAAGCTATTGAAATAAAAAATATCAACTGTTATTAGCAACAAAAATTAAACTCACCTTCGATTCACCCTGTATTCACGAAGCAAAAATAGTAAAACATTCATTAGAAGTATTTAATAAAACAAATTGCATTTACGCTAAAAAAAACATCAATGATAAAAATGTTTACACAGCTTTGTTAAGCTAGAATAAGGTATCTTAAAAAATTATCTAAGACAAATTTTCTAATAAGCAACGGTACGCACGAGCGTGAAACAAATAAGTGAAGAATACAAATATAGTGTTTGAAAGTATATATGTATGTGTATGGTAAATGCCGTATGACGAAAGTCACAAAATAAGTTGTTTTCAGTTTGTCATATATTCCATATTTGGCGAGAATGTTAAGATGATGAGCAACATTCCGTTGCTGTAAGCACTATTTGCAATACTTCACAAACGCAAGCAAAAAATAAAAAAATAACAAAGCAAATTGAAGTTGAATTGAAAAAATAACAAAAATAAATAAAATCTCGCTTTTATTCAGCTGTTTTCTTGCTCATTTCAGAACTATCTTCATTAATGGAAAAGAAATAGTTTAATTTAAATGCTTTGTTTGTGAGTCACTGCTTGAATTATTGCCCAGCAAAAATTTTGGGAGATCTCCCCTGGGGAGTATAAAGCATTGGCATGCATATTGGATTGTAAAACTCTATTGCTCTTAATATCAATTGTGTATTGTTTTTGATATCAAGCTTCTTGTGCTTGGAACCTACATTCTTTCTCTTCACTTAATAACTGAAACTTGAAAGTTTCTCTTTGCTCATTGGAAGGGGCCTGAAAATTGAGTTTTCATTGGAGTAATCTATTTGTACTTTCATGTCAGTTTGAAGAACCACTCCCCTAATGCTCCCAAACGATGTTAAAGGGCGCGCTTCCCTTGACACGCCTATGTAAAAAGGAGGCCAAAGGGAGTATAAATGGGAGTACTCCCTTTGTGCTCCCAAAGGATGTTAAAGGGTTTTTTCTCTCAGCGAAAACAGCTTTTTAGCTTTGCACTCTGGCCTCCAATGAAATGCGTATATAAAAAGGAGACCAAAGGGAGTATAAAAGAGAGTCCTCCCTTTCTGCTCCCAAATTATGTTAAAGGGAGGTTTCTCAGGCAAAACAGCTTTTTAGCTTTCGCTCTATACTCCCCTGCGTATGTAAAAATAAGGCTAAAGGGAGTACTCCCTTTGTGCTCCCATAGGCTTTTAAAGGGAGGTCGCTCAGACATAACGTCTTTTTCGCTAAAAAAAAAAGCTTTTTAGATTTTCGCTCTGTACTCCCCTACCAATGACATGCCTATGTAAAAAGGAGGCCAAAGGGAATACCCCAGGGAGCAATGAAATCTCGCCTTGGAGACTACGGGGAGTACTCCGAGGATAGTCCCCTTTCCTGTTGGGTGTTTATGACCTTTTACTATCTCATTCTTTTCATTAATCTCATGTTTATTTCTGAATGACTATTTCATAACACTATTTTAATGCATAATAATTAATTAATTAATTAATTAATATGTATATCACATTCTTAGCAGTTTACGGGCCCGGCTAGCAGCGTGACCCGTTTCAGTCTTTTTACTACCAGATTGGTAGTTTTGTCGGCATTTGCAACTGACTAGTATTTTTAAGTGGTTTTCAAAATTTTAGTTGTTTTTAGTAGAATAATCAAAATTCATAACATTCATGGAATGCAATTGTAATTATTATTTTTAAGCACTTTTTTCAGACTTTGATGTTAAACACGAAATATAATTTTTCAGTTTTTTTGGTTTTGATGTAGTTTCATTACTTAATTCCATTGAAACATTTACTGTTCTAACTGCAATCCGTCGAATGTGATTCTCAATAATAATGCTTCCGAATGAAACAGAGCAACTGAAGTAACATTTTTGAACAATACTGATTTATCATTGATTGTATTGCTTTCACTCACCTCCTCATCACGGATATCCTTTATAGTGTAAGACACGACTGTTAAGCCCATATTGGCGAAATCCGAGGATGCAACTTCAAAAACGTTTTTGCTGAACTTCTTACGATCCTTGTAGATTTCTTCAACTGTCATAGATCCCATAATAGCACGTTGGTGACCTTCTAGGGTAAGCAGGGCAATGTGCTGGATTTCAGACTCCGTTTTTCCCAAAAACTGTTCGCATGCTGTAAGCAGCATATCTTCGTTTTGACCTTGTATTTTTACCTGGGCAATTCCAGTTACGGAAATAGGCACACCTCGGCTTGTATACACACACGGACTCTCTACTTGAAGAGTCATTGTATTCAATGAAATTCTAAACGAGATAGTCAAAATTAACATTTGTCTGGGAGAAAACAAACAACTTAAGCAATGAATTTGTTACCTTGCGACTCGTTGTATTATTGGCCATACAAAAGCTCGTCCTCCGGGGACCAAAAGTGGCTTCAGATAACAACATCCTAAGCAGAAAAAGTTTTTATACCATTACATAAAATCACATAGAATACAAATTTCTAACTTAGTCAGTCAACAGAAAATATTCATATTGAAACATAAATGCTGGCATACTTTTAGGATACCTCTATTAAGTGCAGTTCACAACGAGAGAGGTGTATATAAGTCAAGACACGATCTATTCGGAAAAAAAAAGCTTACTCAAGAACCCTCTTGAAACTTCTTTTATTGTGTAGATAATATTCGAGAGATTTGATTCGATAAGTGTAGATAAGATTCGAGAATATTCCAGAAACTTATTTTATAGTGTAGGGAATATTATAGAATGTTCTACTTCAACCTTAAGAAAGGTATATAAGCCACCACACAATTAAAGTCGAGACGGCAGTTCAATAGCAATCGTAACAGTATGTACATCGTGCTTTTCACTTGTAGCAGTTACAGTATTAAGATGTAATAAAGTGATTAATGAATTATTAAATAAAGGCAAATTGTAACAAAGTAAACTTTAAGCCTAATATTAAGTGTGTAAATTGCAATAATTAAAAAAGTTAATTATTTTAATTTATCCTGCGATTGCTTGATTACTACACAATCCAGTGGTGTGAATCCGAGTATTGAGAGTTACAATAAATTGTCAGGAAGACAATTTCGTAACAGTATAAATGGTCAGGAGGGAAATTTCGTAACAATATGTTTATGTTTTTGGTATTTATTAATAATAATATAAATGTAAGAATTAATTAAGATTATTTCGGAACGGATTTATGGACAAGAGAAGTTGGACACAGTAGCTGCAATTGTGTATGTGTGGTGATGCCACCGTAATAATTTTCAGGAGAATTATTGAAACATTTTGGTAAATCTTATAGCTATTCCGAAATTAATAATACATTAAACGACAGCGACGGTTTTTGGTACGACTCCAACAATTGACCATAGATTAGTTTGAATCTTATATTTAATTTTTGGCATATTGTTAAATTTATATAATTTTTTTATTGGACTATATTTGTCAAGGGTGAAATAAGCCTATAGGGGAATAAAAATAACTTCCGTATGAAACATGGAAAACTCTACAAAATTATACTTTTTGGTATAGCGTCAGCTGTAGCAAATTCGGGCTTATCGGGAGTTCCGCGTGAATGACATTTCGCCCGAAATATTTCCCTTTTTCACTGTTCCCATTATCATGAGTTTCGCCTGTAAGTTTTTTATTTTAATGCAAAAAAAAGGAAAAAACAACATGTGAAATTCAAAGCGATCTGTTACTAAATAGAATACAGGAAAGCCCTGATTCGTAAAAGGGTTCGTAAAAGAAATCCGTGTGAGGGTGGCCGAATTTTGGAAGCAGCGCATGTTGAAGTTGAATAGTGTGGGGCCACCAGTTTAGAGTGAATTTAAGTGGAAGGAGGCAAAAAATGAGATGTGTCGCGCATTAAAATCAAATTATTTTCTAATTAGGTTTAAACCGACCAAAAGCGCTATGTGCGAAAGAATATTTTTAAACATTTTTTATATTTATTCTTTAAAATATCAGTATTTTTAATTTTTATTAAACATTTAGAAACAGTTCGAATTGGTTTGGCCTCAAGTTTTCAACCACTCGCTATAGAATGGTTTCTGATTTTGATACATCAAACTTTGCTGTGGGCGTAATTGGCAAGTGATGTGACAAGTTTTAACGAATGTTGTAATATCTTTTCCCCACGTTTGTCCACACAAACCAATTGATAACCATCTTCGTTGTAGCGTTTATACTGGGTTACGAGAATCGACGACTGACGTATATCACCATATTCTGGAAATCTTTCGTAACTTACGGGCGAATCTTCTTGGTCAACGTACCACCGACCACTTGTAAAACAACACATAGTGTTATAAACTCTTTAAATTGTAGATAACATGATGAATTACCTATCCACAAATTTGCAACTCCGCGTCACTCTATGGGTCTTCCGCCAAACCATCGTAATTGACTGCTGTTAGAAATTGGTCAATACTGGGTACTAGATAGGCACACACATTCTGTCGTCCTGGGATGCATCGTATGTCTGTTGGGTATTGACCGCATAGGTCCAAATGTCGCTGCTGTCTCGAGGAGGCCTTGTCCCATTTTGGCTTAAACACTAACTTCAATGGCTTATGATCGGTCTGGAAGTGTACGATTCTACCCTCTATCGTATACCGAAAGTTTCTTATTACCTTGTATATTGACCGCACCTTTCTGTCGTATATACTGTATTTCCTTTCCGATCTGGTAAGCTTGCCAGAGAAAGGTTGAATGCCTTGGTCAGTTATCTGGTACAAAGCCGGAGCAATTGCGATATTAGTTGCGTTAGTAACCAAATTATAAGCAAGCATCATGATCCGGATTGGCAATCCGGCTGATTCCGCAATCTTTTTACATCTTTATATCTTGTACTTCTCTCCAGATCGATTGTGTTGTATTGTTATCCAGTTATCATCTGGCTGAGAATTTGTTTTCTGTAATTTGAAAGTTTGTTTCACGGTCAACAGGAAAGATTTCAATTGTTTCAAAATCGTAGGTTTTTTAATTTGCACGATAGCTCCTGCTATGCTGATCCGATGGCCTAACTCGCATTTCAATACATTAATTATATATTCAAATTTTCGCAACATTTCAAAAACGCATTCAAAATGTGTATCTAAACAAAATATAATCTAAACTTCGTACGCTTCCCCAATTAGCCTCTGAAATGTCCCAGTCACGAAGACCGAAGGTCATGTGCACGAATTCCAACAATCCGAACGGTGTAATAATCGCTGTCTTCAGCACATCATCTGGGTGAATTTTACCTTTTTTTTACCTCCACTTTATTTCCTTGCAATCTATACTAGAACATTAAGCAATTATTATATCTTAAAACTAGAATCAAATCTAAAATTATCTTAACCATAGATTTAAATCTAAACCATTCGAATATTAGCCAATGCTAAAATACACAAAAATGTTTACATATTAGCTGATTATTGGTTATTTTATTTTTTAATATTTTACTTTTTCTTTTAGTTAAATTTTAATTACAGTTATTATTATTATTTAACTTAAAGTTTAATTAAGAGATAGAGGCAGCTGTTTCTAAAGGAAATCGTCTTTTGAGTCTGCGATTGGTTAGGTATTATTCAGAAGGACTGAATAAAGTATGTTAGGGTGCCTTGAAAGACGTTCACTATATCTTGAGTTATATCGAAGTATCTCTTCACTTATATTCGGAATCTCTAGATCACGATGTAAAAGTTGGTTTGTTACATACTAAGGGGCGTTTGCTATCAGACAAAGTACCTTTGATTGGCATCTTTGCAGAACCGCTATATTAGATTTTGACGGATATCCCCCATAACTGTATGCCATAGGTTCATATAGGCTTCAGTATGGCTTTATAAACTAGAACTTTATTTTCAGTTGAAAGCTGGGAGTTGCGACCCAGGAGCCAATTCAACGAGTTTAGTTTTAAGCCCAATTGTTTTCTTTTAGCAAAGATATGTTTCTGTGGTAGTTCCTCGTTATTGCTTTTATATTGTATAGGCTTAATTGCAGATTAGCCGATGCTGTCAGATGGTTGGAATAAGTTACCGTAATCACTGTATCGGCAGCAAAGGTAGCAGTTGTCATATTTGCTGTTAGCAAATCACCTGTAAATAGTGAACCCTTCCTTGTGGCATGCCGGATTTAATTGGATATAAGTTTGCGACTAGTCATCATGAAATGTCTATCTTCAAGATAGGATTTCAGGATACAGTAATCGTTAGAGGGTAGAACTTATTTTAGTTCGTAAAGAGATCCAGGGTGCCAGACTTCATCAAACGCCTGGGTGATGTCCAGAAATGCGGCAGTACAATTCTTTTTACTTTCAAAAGCTTATCTAATATATACTCGATGTACCTGTTCCGTGGTCGCGTGTTGTTTTCTAAACCAAACTGAGTGTTAGGTATTAGGTGTTTTTCATCAATTAGGCGTTTTTTGAGGATGAGTTTTTGTAGCACCTTGGAGACAATGGTCAGCACACTAATGGGTCTGTAGGATGTTACTTCCACCTTTGGTTTCCCAGATTTGGTTTAACGACTATTTGTGCTACTTTCCACTGTGGAGGGACGTATCCAAGAGTTAAAACACCATTATACAGTTGAGCCAGGTACTGCAATCGAGTTTCAGGTAGTTTCTTTAGTATTTTGTCTGTGATGAGATCGTATCCCAGCGTTTTATTTACTTTCAGCTTCACATATATTCTTTTTAAGTCTTTTTGCCTAAATCGTGATATTGGTGGCTCTAGTTCACCTGGACACTGTAAAAAAGTCAAATTTCGCTTTCGGTGTCATGCGAGACAGGTGGAAATGGCTCGAATACATGTGAAAAGTGTTCTGCAAAAGTAACTGCCTTAACTTCGTTACATTTGGCCTACTTATTCTTCGTTCTTCTTGGGGGAACATATGTATATGGTTGGTCGCTTTAGTGTTTTAGTAGCTATCCGTTGCTTCTGTGGATGAAAGGTTTGCCAGAAAGCTCTAAAACTTATTGTTATTTCTATCATATAGTAACTCTTTTAGTGCCTTTGTTGCCTTGTTAAATTTGGTTTTGTCATTTGGATACCTCATAGTTTGCCTTGTTTTCGTAGTTTGCGTTTCTATACCAGTCTTTTCATAATATCTGTATCAGTTTTTAAACATGATTTCGATAGATGTAACTCTGGAGTAGACATACATGCTTGCTGAGTAGTCCGTATAAATATTTCTACAACTTCATTTATGTCTTCCTTACATTTGAGACGAACATTAAGTGGAAGTGTCTAATTTAATATTTGCCTGAATTGCAGCCAGTACGTTAGTTAGTTCTGCAAAGATGGAGGACGTTGTTTCATCATTGGTTTGGAGTTCATATATATAAAAAAAAAGGTGAATGATCATGCAATGCCTTTCATTACGCAAAAATCTATCAAGTCAGGTAATTTTTTGTTATCTGAAGGCCAGTACGTTGGTTCTCCAGTTAATAAGAGCGTGTATTTATTAGACAGAATTGTCTTTAGAAGCCCTCTGGGTCTATTATTCTTGAATCCCACTGAGTGTGCTTTCAGTTGTAGTCGCCAGCAGCTGCAAATCTTGGCCCAAAGATTGAAAAAAATTGGTCAAATTTGTGTTTTTTAAAAACATGTTTAGGTGGACAGTAAGCAGAAGTGATAGTTAGAGCCCCACCTTGGTCAAATATAGCTATGCTGTTGTTTGAATGTATGGGTGTTGGAATTTATCTAGAGGTAGATGTTTTATATAATTTTTTAGTATGAAAGCTGATCCAACATTCGCAGTTCCGGCAGGATAGTTTGTGAAATATATATCGTATTGAGATATATTTACATAACTTTTTAATGTGAAATACGGTTCAGAAACTAACACGATATCTATTTTATGTTATGTAAGAAAATGTTTCACTTCTTGAATATGTTGGGCTAATCCATTGGCGTTCCATACAGCTATTATAAGTGAGGTAACTTTTACACTATTTTTGTCACGATTTTGTAAGGAGGTTGAGAATAGTCCTAATTTATTCCATGAGATTTTTCATCATCGATTTTAGTTCGATCATGTCATTGGCTTTCTCTTGAGGAGATATGTTATTGTCTGGTGATTTCTAAGTTTGTCTGTTAGCTTTACATTTGTCAAAATTTCAGCGTGCGTGGTGCCTGGTTGTATTTGGCTTTGATATAATGGCGTATTTAGGGGATTTTGGGTCCGAGCTGTAACTACTTATTTTTTCCGAAGTGTGGGATACATTTTTTGCGGGAGTTCCTTATAAACTGTACAACCCTTATAGTTTGCTGGGTGGTCGCCTCCGCACATGACGCACTAGACGTTTGATGACTTGTCCTTCCTTCTGCATTCTATAGTAGAATGATTAAGAGCTCATTTTACACATCGTGACGTATGGTTACAGAAGTTTTTAGTGTGTCTATAACCCTGGCATTTGGTACACTGTGGTATTTGCCTTTTGGATCGATGTGGTTCAACTATTACTTTTGTGTATAATATTGCCTTGGTCTCATTCTGTTTAAGATTTAAATAGAATATAGGGATTAGGTGGATAGGATTTTTGTGCCTCTTTGCCTAATATTAAATATATGTACCAATTCGTGGCCCAATTCTTCTATTGCCTCCTTAATGTCCTGTAGTGGCACTGCATGGTGTATTACCTTCAGGACAACATCAAATGTTTTATTGCAGTACACTCATTTTACACTACAGTTGACTGCGGCTCCCTGCTTTACTTTACTAATTTAATGGGATCAAGTATTCTTGCGATTGCGTGAGCTGGTAATCAAGGTGTCTCGAAGTTCACTTCGTTTCATGTCTATTAACAAGTCTTAATGTGCAATGAAATCCGAGCCAATAATTCGTTGGGAAACATCAGCTATTGTAAAGTTCCATATCCGTTTTTCTCTTTACGTAGCTATTGATGATCCATTTGCTGTAAAGAGATTTTTATAGGTGGTTTTGGTAACCGCTAGGAAATTGGTAGGACTGAAAGATCTGCTCTATTGTCTATAAAAAAGTTTTTGTTGATTTTGTCGAATATCGAAAGTCTACGAATGCCAGGGTCTGAGAAACCTGCGCAAAACACGATTAACCCTCATTGTGGGCTTCGGCGGTGTTTAAACTAACTTCAGCACGTATGTACATTCTGGCAATACATCAGATACCAACACTCATCCGAGTCTACCAATGCGCGCCGGGAAGTGGATATTTGTCTGCTCCATGAATGGCTTCGGGTATTCCTGGACCATAATCTATTGCATTGTTGCGAAAGTTGCTGAATCGCAGCATGTAAGTGCACAGATGGCTGATTCTGAAGTAGTTGTAACATTAATGGTTCTATTTTCGCTATTACTAGGATTATGCCCGTGTGCACTACAATGATGTGGTTGAGTACTAAATATACTTCGTTGTTCTGTATTGTAAGTGTCGTCCTCTTGTTTCTGAGCCGCTTGCATTTAGACAAAATAACTACCAGAACATCCAGGCTCACATTAATATTTTTAGTGACCATGAAGTATAAATTGAGCCCTCCAGCTATTATTTTGAACATGAAACTGGCGACCCCTAGACACATAAGCTAACTAAAATCAGACTTTTAAATATTATTTTACTTCTGGTGGTCTTGTATGATGGATTCTCAGCGTATTGAAAGGGAATAAAGTTGTGTATTAAATTGATTAAAAGTTCTTAAAGTGCTTAAAAGTAGCAATATTATCTTAATACTCCATATTTTTTGCAAAAAGGTGGTGAAGCGATAGCGTCTTCATTGACATCGTTGTCAGCGCTCAAAATATTTGAAAAGTATGTAGGGGTTAAATCTAAATTCAAGCACAAGGAAAACCCATTGATTTAAATTACAAGAAAATAAAAAAGCAATTGTTGCAGCTAATAAGCTGTAAACACGACGAAGGAATTGAATTGCGACACAAATCGTATTAGTTCACAAAACTGAAAATACAATTCTCTACCCTACTGACCATGTCAGACAAAACCTTGTACTGGTTGATATTATCATGCTATGAACACTTTCGAAACTAAAAACTTCGTAGTGGCATGGAATTTTATCAACATATAAAGCATTTGAAGATTCTAAACATTGTTGTAATTAAGGCGATTGTAGTCTCAGTATACAAACTACATTTTTTAAATGTTCTATCTGCAAATGATTTCCCTTTTAACAATGGCAATGAAACTTGGATCATTCGTTCCAAGAATGTCTGTCTAAACTAATGGTATTATTCATTGTGTTTCATATTATCTAAGTAATGATGATATTGTTAAACCTGTTAAATCTGAAGTTATAGTTAGCTCTGCATACCTACTCCTTATAAAGGGTATTTACAGATAAATCCATTTTACTTGCTTTACCACCATCAAAGTTGTTTCCTTCGGAAAGAATAAAAAAAAGAAACGCTAGTACAATAAATTTAGTGATCATAATTTTCCTTAGTTCACTAGTGCCATATCAGCGACAGGATAAGACATATGCAAAATGTATTCCGTTGAAAGCAAAGACATTTGCTTTGAGGTAAACATAATAATTATCATAACCGCCAAGAACTTGAAATCACAAACATGGCAGATCTTCTAAGAACTGCCAACCTGTCCAATATGAAAAAAAGCAAAATTTTTTTCTAAACAGAATCTTTACTTCGAACCACAACTAATTAAAATCGACAACTAAAATTGTACCTTTCCCTCTTTTCTTTACTTTAAACTGTAAGCTTAAGGCATTAGTTGATATAACTAGATGTAAGTTGAAAACTGTAATTTATATATTTACCTTTTCAGTAAATCATTAATAATAATAACGAGTACAGAAGTCTGAAGTCGGGTGAGACCGAAATACCCTTTACCTTTCCTTGTGCGTGCCAGTTAAACAATGGGGATGTTTTCTTCATAAATCATCATTAGGAGAATATCTACAGAAATTTTTGGTCGGGTACCTTGAATTGACTATATTTGTGGGAGGCGTGGCCTTTATATGATCGACCCCATTTCTTGTATACTCGTATGTCATTGTAGAATCAATATATATTCTAATATAAAATATAATCCAATTGGTCGCAAGTTATAATAATATGTCAATAGTGGGCATGGCTGTAAAAATAGCACTCTCAATTTTTGTGTGATGGTTAATGTTAGAACCCGCAACCTTCCTGTGAAATTTCGTAGATAAATCTTTAATAGGAACCTATTAATGATTTTTGGTTAATTGTAAGCGTGTCAATAGCATTATGATCCCATGTACATTTCTGCCAATTTTATTCCGATAGCGTCAATATAAGCATTCAATTCGTTTTAAGAAAATTTAACATAAAACTAATTAAGATGGCATTATCATCAAAACTTGCTCCTAACTTTGTCATTTATGCGATTTATTTTCCACCTTCTATTCTTAGATGATTTTGAAATTTTCAGGTGGACGAGAAAGCATCGTAATGCAAGTTTTTTATTTATCGCAAAAAAAGGGAAATTACAATTGTTTTTTGCTTTTATTTCTTGAGTAGAACAACAAATAAAATTCAAAGTAACTGCTACTAAGTAGAATGCAGGAAAGCCCTGATATTGCCAAAGGATTCATAACAGAAATCCGTGAGAGGGTGACCGATTTCTGGAAGCAGCTCAGTTTGAAGTTGACAGTCTGGGCCTACCAGTTAAGAGTGAATGTGAGTGGAAGAAGGAAAAATTGTTAATCCTATATGTCGCTCATTATAAATGAATTATTTTCTAATTAGGTTTGGACCGAACAAAAACGCTTTGTGCGAAAGAAGTGAAAATGACTTCACTGAATTTGGCAAGAAACATCATATACATATAGGCCATTTATTTCTTAAAGAACAAGTGACATCTGCCTGAACGAAAGTAAATAAAGTGTGAAAAAATGTTTCTGTTGAATGTTTATTTAATAATAAACGAATAAAAAAAATTAAATATCAACGCGGTCATGGGCTTTCAAATTAAAATTTTCTTGACTACTACTTTTTTACGCACAAGAAATATATGCTCTTTTTTTCTTGAGAAGTGCATACAGGGCTTGAGGAAATAAATTTTGGGTGTGAACACTACCAATTAGGAAATATGTACATACATACATATATTTGAGCCTCGTTCAGTATGTTGTCATTATTTTCATTTCAAACAAT